>JAWQUT010000031.1:633524-715129 GCA_033807755.1 Ellobium chinense
TAATATTTTATAGAAAGTAGTGGATGAAAAGCCAAGTTCCTCCTGTATTTCCTCATATGTTATTCTCCTGTCTCTATCCACCAACTTTCGCACAGCTTCTATGTTTTCATTTGCAGTTATAGAGACGGGTCTTCCAGGGGAGGGTCTACTTTGGTGGTCTTTCTGGCACATGAAAATTCCTGATACCATTTGTAAACAGTTGATTCGGAAGGGGCAGACTCTCCAAATGTTGCTCTTAGCTGATCGAGACATTCCATAGCCGTAAAACCCCTTTTGTAGTCATACAAAATCATTGCTCGAAAATCACGAGCGTCTAGCTCCATTTTGATGTTCGAAGACGGTCTTACCTCACCTCACATTTCCGGTCATAAAACAAGTCATTTTTGGTGAAAAATTATGAAAAAATGTTTTCCGATTTTATAAAGCATTTATGCACACTTCTGCCAACTTTGAAGCCAATAAGACCAGTAGAAATAGGTTAGTCCGAGCATATAAAAGGTATACCTCGTATTTGCTCAGCATGTGAGCCAAAAGAAGGATTACTGTTCAGGGAGTCTGTGTTATTAAATGTACTGGTTTAGAAGTTTTAGTATGGATTTTAATATAAGCAAATGTGTTTATTTCCCTGCTGTGAATCTTTTATTAGTATTTGTTGTGATTATTCTTGGTGGTGAGGTCGGAGACTCGTAGCAGTTGAGTAATGACTTACTTTTCTATCTTGACTTATATCAGTGTGGGTAGTGGTAATTCTTTTATTTTTCTTCTCCCTCCCCCTCCCCCAAGACACACACACACACACACACACACACCCACACACACACAGAGAGAGAGAGAGAGAGACAGAGAGAGACATAGACAGAGAGAGAGAGCATATCCTGTTCACTCATTCACAATGGATGCATATAGTTGCCTGCAATGACTACAATGACGATTACCAAGGGTAGCATGGGAATTCAAGCATGGACAGCTGGTCTTTGAGAGAGGACCCTTGTTAAAGGTACATAAGGTACATTTTGTAAAGACCACAGTATTTCAACGCACTTCCGAAACAGCAGGTCGCTGACATGGAAGAGTTCAGTAAAGGCAGAGGCGTCAGTGGTGGACCAACAGGACTGGGTGATGAGCCATAGATTTGGGTCATTCTGTTTCTCTGAAGACATCCTTTCAGAGGGCTCGACTAGGAACGGATTAAATATGGCATAGATGGGGCAAGTATTTAGGGACCCGCGCCATTGGAAGGTCAAGAGTCTCTCGGCATCTAATGCCTCAGGGATCCACAACATATTAATTCGTCCTTTCTGCAGAGCGCTTACGTGAGTGTTTCTTTCAAAGTTTAGTGCTCTGCCTATACAAGAATGTGGAGCAAAAGAGGTGCTGGTACTCGTGAATCCAAGCAAGATGCACTGCAGAACTGCAGGAGTGCCTGTAAGAGACAGGATAGAAGACATTCCCATTATTTATTTGTTTGATCCGTGATGTCCAGTTTAGGGCGATGCCTCGTGGAGTTTAATCCGAGTAAGATACGCTGCAAGAATACTGTTGATGCGCAAGTGACAGATCAGAGTGAATCTAACAGAACTGTGTGAGAGACAGAGGAACGGACATTGTTTTGCGCTGAATTCTATCTGCCCATAAATATCTCTGTCCAGTACTGATTCGGAACTGCAGCTTTTAATTCCCATTTCCTTTGTACTGCGGGCCAGCATATCTCTGTGTCAAAAAAAAAAAAATGCTGACACATTGACGCTCCTCAAGAAACGCCTCTGGGTGTAATAACCTGTTTTCTCACGAAATGTCCTGTAAGAAAACGAGCGGGGCAAGAAAAGGCGGAGGGCGCCGATTTCTGAGAACAAAGCGGATTGAGTTTGCATACGATATTTGATTAACTGAATATCGTTCTTCCTGCCAAATGGTGAGGACAGAACATGTCCTTTCATTTTAGTCCACTGGTGCTTTCCAGCCATGGAACCGATCAAATCAACATAATAGGCTGGTCCCAACTTCTTGGGAATGGTAGGTAACCTGCAAATATTTGAACGACGGTAAATTCGGGCATATATTTCGCCTGCTCCGTCATAATACGTATATCTTTGAAACTGTTGCGAAACACTGTGTTCAGGCGTGAATTTTGCTACTTTGGTAACATTTGCAGTTTACCACCATGTAGGCAGCAAGCCATGCAAAACTTTAACTCAGGCGGACAAGCCAGTCTCCCCGAAATGGGGGCGAATCAGATGTAGAGGACTTCTATGTCGACAACGAGATAGCCAACAATAGTGTTCCTTCTGATGACTGTATCAGTTTCCGGTGTGCTCCGGTAACTGTTGCCTTAACGAGAAACGGTGTCAACACAGTAACAGCATTAAAGGAACAAAGCAGCTAGAATCCACATAGATTTTAAATGCCGAGGTTAATAGCGTAACTCTGATTTGTAAAAGTCCTGCCCTGTGAAATCTTGCGGTTATCGACTCCAGCAGACGTCCTGAGCTTAGAATAGCTATGGAAGAAGTAGCTAGAGAGGCATTTAGTCGGTGCTATAGGATGTGTCGCGGAATTAACGGCTGACGCGAAGTTATGGCCAGTGTTGATAAAACGTATGTCGTGACACGGGTATCAAACATTTTCAATGACAAGTGAGAACGAAGTGGACTTTCTGATATCGCTTTTGTAGGAGTATTTTAGGACTTTACAATACTGCGCCACAAAGTTGAGTTTATGCCGTATCGTATTAAGCAGCTGGTCCAGTTCTTTTGGGACCGTTGTTCTGCTATGCTGAGCTGGGTTTCTTATGAAATACGTTCCCTGGATATTAGCACATATTATGAACAACGACTTAGTTAGCTAATTGGAAATTCTTAATAGGTGACGAAGTCTGCTGTCAGAGAGAAGCCACGGAAATATATCAGGACTAATTGCCTGCGTTGGGTTTTTCGATCTGTGATGACAGAACTACTTGTTTGCTGAGTTGACCAGAGATTTCTTCTGAAATATGCACTTTGGACGTTAGCGCCTCTGAAAGGGCGTTGTTAGCAAATTAGACGCTCTTGCTGACCTGTGATGATAATGATCAGCTTCATAATATACATGGTTCAATGCTCTTCATGGTGAAATGGGTATGTTTCTTTCCTGTAGAAACGTTTCAGTGACGATTTGTCCTGTTTATTAAAGACTCTTAGCATGCGTTGCCAGCAAAGAAAGTAAGCTTACGTGAGAATAAGTAATTAGAATGACATGTATAAAAGGATAATTTTATCAAGAAGTAGAATGGTAGATGGGTTCACAGAATGTAATAACTAACATTTGGTTTATTTTACTGGGGTGAAGGCGGATCAAGTAAAAAGGGTAGGCCTAATGATTGAGATGTGATTTTGTGAAATCCTTTGCACATTACATCAATGTATGACGCATTCGTATCTGGTAGTCTACAATAAATGGTGCAAATCATTCGATTTATTTATTTAATGAAGCTCGAAGTACTGTATGCCGTATCTCAACAAAATACAAATTTGGATTTAATGTAATTGCCCCATCTTTTATTCATAAGTGGACAGATTCACACAGTGTAATAGTCACGCACATATTTATTCATGTATTTATTTATTATTTACTTATGTTTTAATTAATCCTCTATTCGCTGTAATTCCTTTTCCATAATGTAGCCCACAGTAGTAGCATGCACAGTCAACATAATCCATTATATCCATATCATAATCCATTGTTTTGTCCTCAGGTGAGGAAGTAACTCTAGTCCTTGGCGCGCAGCTAGCCATAGTGTTCGTGGGTGTCAACATTGTTGTGCCTATGCTAGGCTCGGCAGTGCTCGCTCTGATTGTTCTCATCACGGTCCGAACTGTCAGAGCGGTCAAAATACTAATGGGACACGCCTGCACCAAAGACCTCGTTCACGAGCTTAAGAACAAAGGGTCTGCAAACACTCCAGCTCCAAGCCCGAAGGTTACGGCGAAGACACAAGAAAACAGTATCAAGATTAAAGATCTAGACAGTGAAACGCCTGGCAGATGGGCAGATCTTCGGAAGCGTCGACCGTCTGTTGTGAGTGCTACAGTTGTGGACAGTTTTTCTGATTCATCACCGCAGCCCGCATCATCCTCCGCAGGTTCGCCTACGTCACGAGAAATGACTCCTTCGGCATCCTCTAAAATGTCACATCGCCGTAGGCCTAGACGTTTCCTGTCTTCCACGTCCAGCAGCAGAATATCTCCACTTTCATCACCTTCTCCACCACCCAAGCGAGAGCCAGACACGTGGGCATGGTTAGAGGGAAGTGACGTGATCAACAGGAACGTTAAAAAACGGCAGATAAAGAGAAAAACCAGCGACTTGGGCCGAGTACTATCTCCTTCTGAGTGTTACGTCGACGGGTTGGATGCTGAATACCAGCCTGTGTTTGCGAATGACATGGAAGCGTACGAGATTTGGTGAATTATTGCCAGATGATTGTAAACATTTAGTAGGAGCGGAGAAAGGTTTACCACAACAAAATTTTCAACTTTGCAGTCTACGTTACCTTTGTTTATTATAATAATATATGTTTATTATTATATATTTTTAAAGGCGTTTATTGGCCTCACGACACTGGACCTTCCAAATAACAATCTAATAATTCGCGTACGGATAGATTTATATACATGAACTTTCAACACCCATTGCAGTCATGGCACTTAATCTGTCTTAAACTGTACAATACTACAAACCCTTTCTCACAACTGGAATTCCACTGGACTGTTTAGGCCTATTCCACGTCACAATATTATAGTAGTCATGTTGCTGCCAGAGTCATAAGCCACACTGGGGCGCTTGGGACGGTGTATTTACTTGCACTGCTTATAATATAACATCATCTGTGGATTTTATCACTCCATGTTGCTGGCATGATAATCATCCGGAATATCACTAATTTTGACCATATTTTAGATCTAATACACCATGTAGTACTTGGACTCGTATGTTAGGACAGCTGAGAATGTTGTTGACAAAAACTTGTTTCCCCCCCCCCCCCCCCCCCNAAAAAAAAAGGGACCAAAAAAAAATAGCCTGGTAATAATGACGGACAGAGAGATGGGTCATCAAAGAACACCAGAATGTTGCTACAAATTACTACTCGCATGAATATCAGAGGTGGAATAATTAACAAGGCAAATATACAATATGTGCGCCACTGATTCCCATTTTGGCGAGTCCTCTTCTCGCTTCTTCACCGCCTCTTTTGCACACCCTCTGCATGATGTGTGTGCTTCAACATTGCCTTTCAGTCTTGCACGGATAATACAGTGTGAGCACATAAGTAATGGCCAGTTTTGCGTGTTTCTTTGCCTATTAGTGGAAGACAAAACTTTAAGACGGATAAACATTGGTTAAACATTGGTTGGTATAACATAAGTATAAACTATGTACATTTTGTGGCCTCAGGGGGTTTTCAGTTGGGTCTGGTAGACTGCTTCATTGGCGTGTTCTAGGGCAGTAACCACATTATGTAAGCTGACATAATCGGTTTCTCTAAGCTGTCATTATCGGAATGACTTATTCAAACACACGAAGTAGATATAGCCAAATGCATGTATAAAGATTACTGTCGGACGCTCAAACCTTGAAATCAAGGACGGGCGGTGAATGACTACACTGCAGAGTTTGGACAAAAGTAGGGGAGACAAATATCAATACAAGGGACAAGACAGACAGCGTTCAGACAGACGGATACGTCACATTAGGCTAGGTAATAAATACATTATTCAGGGACAATACAGACGAGACGAAAGAAAGATGAACGCAAAACATGCGGGGACAAGACAGATGGCTCAGACAGGGATGAGACATAGAGGCTGTGGGTAAACTAGAAAAACCAACGGCGACAGTACAGGTTTTGGCTGGGAAACACACGGACAAATAAAAGACAAAGAATAAAAGACATGTGGGGGGGNGGGGGGGGGGGGTGGCAGGCAGGAACAAGATAGATAAAACAGAAAGTCACCAAGACAGACAGTAGAAGGACAGCAAGCTAACACAGATGGAGGACATGCTAATGACGCTCGATATAATACTGGACAGACTAGTGAGGCTCTGTAAGAGACAGAAGCTGAGACATTGCAAGCAGGAACATGATATACAGGAACTCGACGAATGGCATGTGACTGGAGGACAATTTATTATAGAATGAGATAAAAAGAAAGGAAAGTCGGCGCAACAGATGGGGATAAGAAGTTAGTAGATCGTGTCTTTGCAGCCAGATGTACTATGGCACCATGGCCATTTGTTTTTTTTTCCTTCCCTTGACTGCAGTGAGACAAACCGACGACCATACTTTTGCTTACAAAAATGAAGCAACAGATTTCTGTGATTTAAAGCCTGTCACTGAGACCTACCTCACTAGATGAGACCAGCAACCAGAATATCAGGTCTGAGGGCGTCTAGGGCTGTCTGGTATCATATGTTTGTTTGTCACAGAAAATGCGACAGACAGAAACACGGATTACATAGGCAAATAGCAGTCGAGGCGCTGTGAGGTGGATTAGATGACCTCTTTGGAGTGATACTATTCTGCAACTGTAATTTTCTCCAAATTTCTGCCATTGCTGGCCAGAATAATGCTAGGTCAAGGGTAGTTTCATGTGATAATAACACTCTATATAGTAACATTCTGTATACCATAGTCCTTTCAGGGACCGCAGTAAAACATTGTGGTCAGGGGCGTAGCGTCCATGTAATCTATGAATCTGAGATTACCAGTTCATAATAGCTGTTATACATTCATTATATAGTTTCCATCTAATACAATTTTATTAATGCTAAGTGCTTTCTAAAATGTTCAAATACCTTAATTGTTTTACATGTATTACACTTGCGTATCATTTACAAGCGTTGGCGTACAATCTTGTCAACACTACTTAAGTTTTTTGCAGTATTAATCTGTGACCCGGTACTCGTCTCGCAGATTTTCCAGCCCCATACGCACAGTGTATTGCATTCGAATGAAACGTCAATAGAAAAACCATTTTAAAAAAGAGGTCAGTAATCTGAGAGAAAAATTTGATTATCCTCTACGCAAACTGCATTCCCATCCCACTCCCCCCACTTTTTTTTTTTTTGACGTGCCGCGAACGACGTCAAGAACTCAGTTGCCAGTTTTTATCAAACGGGAGCCAAATCACAACCGAAAAAGTACCAAAATATAGCCCCGAACGGCGGCCTGGGTCAAGATTTGACATAAGATCAGAAATTAATGACGACTTATGTTTGTAATGGATATTCACTGGTATTATACTTATCATAAACATTTCTATTTCTACAGATATTAGAGCAATGTAATATCTGACCTATAAATGGAAACATTTTTTAGATTGATCCTTAATTTGTGCTCATCTGGCGACAGAAGTACCGGTACCAAGCAGTTTGATAGAAGTACACGTAAACTAATTTTAGTGTTTCTAAGCGAAATTAGTAACTATTGATGTACAGTCAGAGTTAAAAATGAACCAAAGAGCCAATCAGTTATTTGAGAACTACGTACTTTAAATATAGCCAAAAAATCTGATAATTGGTTCCGAGAGAACCAAATTTGGCAACCCTGTTCCAGAGTTTTTTCTTCCTTTTATTTTTCTCCCGAGGACTAGAGAAAACGGCACCGTAAACATTAAAATATTGCAGAGCTCATGATGATCACAATAGCATTAGTTCATTTTGCTTAAACATGAATAATTTCTAAGACCATTAACCTTACAGTTTCTTTTAGTAGGAGCAAGAAAAGAGACCTCAATACCTTTTACATTAAGTGTCTCGTCCTGCTCTGTTTGATTGGTGTCAACGCCTCTTGACGACAACTTTATTATGATACTGTACATGATATTTTTACAGCATTTTGAATACCGTACTTTGAGGTGACGGTCTTGAAGGAGACTGGAAGCTTTTTTTTTTTTTTGGGTCTTATTTTTACACGAATACCGACAGCAGTGCTGGTTTTAGGCGAATTTGCAATTTGCTATATCGAAACTGAGGGAGGCTTATTCAGGTCAGTTCTGTAGTCTTCGTACCGACTTTGTTAGCAGTCTGATGTAAGTGGTATGGATGCTCAGAAAGCTAATTTATAAAGACTGACTGTGGGGAAGAAATTTATATTATGAGCAAACAAAAAATAAATGTATCTATTATCTTGCCCCCCCCCCCCCCCCCCCCCNAATGCTGGTTAGCTGTAAGTGCTAGATTACCCAAAAAATCACCCCCGCTACGCCCCTGATTGTGGTATAGCTTGGGGTACATTTTTGCAATACAGGAGCACAAAAGTAAAGTAAAACTGGAGGTAATGACTGTTGTACACAGAGTATTAAGCTTTCATCATATATCAGAAACTTGATACAGTTGAAAAATGACTGAAGCCTCATTTGGACTGGCTGCATGGTTAGTGACTCTTGTCTTACATTGATCCTCAAAGTTCAGTAATGAATAGACAACAGGTACAATGAAAAGGGCTTGGATACACAAAAAAAGCCAATACATGTAATTGTTGAGTTGTGGCTGCAGTGTCAGAACTTGATCTGGCCCATCACATTTTGATTCAACTATATAATACATGTGGTTACCCCTTTGTGGTCATTTACATGAATGTCTTTGGCATCTATTGTTTTTTCTTCTTTTGGCCCTATCAACATTTTGTGTTATTCTACATACTATACCACTGTGATTTCGGGAAATTTCTTTCATGGAGGTTAAAGTACTTCTTTTGCCCGAATTTTAAACGTGAAGAAAAAAAGGGGAGGGGGGGGGGGGGGGGGGGGNTTTTCACAAATGTCTTTTGAAAAAGGTCACCTCGAATTCTGATTTGGTCCCCAATTTTTCATTTGGCTGGCTTTGACTGCGTGCGAACACATAGGTCTACACACTTTTTTGTTTAATCTAGAAGGCTCAAATTGTACCTGAAACTTTAAAATTGGATGCTTTATTTAGATCATACTCCATTTTACATATTTCTACACCCTGACATTGGCTGGCAGAGTGGCATGGCCCCAAAAAAGCGGGATTTTATATGTTAGCAGATTAACTGGGTTGTACACAATGAGTGATATGCCCCTCTAATAGATGTCAAAAACCTGAAACTAGAGTATTCAGAACCAAACAGTATTTCTTGTACGCAGCCAGTGTTTCATGCATTTTGATAAAGACAATAAATGTGATGGGGGCAAGAGTGTGAAGCACAGGCCAAGTAAAGCATGACAGATGGGAGCCTGACTGTCTATACTGAGACAGATGGACACATGAATCAAAGGCAGAGGACATGATGCCAGAATGTGTTTCAATCTTGAATGAAAATGAGGTGATATGTCATAAAATTTAAAAAAACTATATGAACTCTTTTTCAGTGAAAAATAAGCCTTTTATTTTGTCATATAACATAGATAGTGACTGAATGTTAAAAGTACATATAAACTGTAAAGCTAACTTATGCCTTCTGGAATTTCAAGACATGTTTAATGTATATGTACACATGACTGTTTTTTTTCCATATCACGTTGCCTACACTGAAGTATTCCTGGAGTGTGCATAAAGACTCAGAAATGACCTTCTAACTTGCCTTCATTTGTTGATGAATGAATGTGAAAATGTTTTTGTTGCTGAATAAAGCTGCACTGAACAGAATGCGAATGTATATATAAACATGCTAAACATAGTGAGCAAACACACCATGAAGTAAATTTGTCATACATTTTTTTTTTGTTTGTTTCAAATTGAATATTTGCATTATCTTTGAACGAAGTTTAACATTATCTTTGAACAAAATCAAAGACCTCATACATAAAATTTCTTTGAAACAAAAGTTGACATATTGACAGCACAGTTAGGCTACACCTGCACACATGCACAGTGAAGACAACATATCCACCAACACTTACATTCTCACTTTTATTATTGGATCTTTGTATTGTGTGTATGTATGTGTTTTTTGTTTTTGTATTGTTTGCTTACTTAAAAAGAAATTAAAATCTGAATGAATGAGAATGGTGTCAGTATAATGTACATGGAACTAAATCAAATGCATCCAAGGCTTTTCTACACACAAATAGATCTGGAACAAATTTCATGACAAATAATATATTTATTTACAGGAGAACAAATAAATGAGGACTTTCAAATTCTCACATTTCCATAAACCATAAACAAATGAAGAAACAATAGCATAAACTGTGGGAACATGCTACAAGGCAGCATACATAAATATAATTAAATAACTTTCGTTGCAAGGATTTCAGCAGCACAAATAAATACAATCAAAATATGAGTTGAATTAACTGCCAAATAATTCTAAGTACCTTTCTTAGTTTAGATTAGATTATCTCCTTGTTCATTATGTCAAAATCTATTTTGCTGCAACTGAACTGAGCATGTTGGGAGTAAAAAATTTTGAACCTTCACCTTGATAATCTCTTGGCTGAAAAATTGCATAATTACAGCTCTCCAGACTCACTTCATGTTGTAATATGACTCTTGTGTAATTACTGTAAAGAAGAACCAAAAGCTAAATTTTATGTTTAGATACTGATCTATACTTCAAGATCATTGTTGAAACTGATGTAACCAAATCAAAAGATGGAAATACATTATTATTACAATTCGGTTCTTTCCAGACTGCAAGATGAGCTGGTCCAAGATAGGCTAGCCTGTTCTAAATGGTGTTTGCACTGGCGATGATGTTTGAAATCACCACTGAATATGATGTTACTAAATATGCAGTGATGTAAATTTAGGCAATTCTAAAACATCTTGGGAAATGGTGGTCTATGTTCAGTCCTCTTCCTCTTGTCTGACAATTGGGACACCTGAAAAAAAGATTAACACAGAAAACCAAAATGAACATGATTTGCTCAGACTTTTCCTAGGGCAGATTAATCTTCACAACCTATCAACTAAATTTTCAGACTGGCTGGTCAGTTATTTATGGTCTCACAAAGTTGTTTACCCCATTCAAGGACTATCTGACAACCCAGAGTATACTTCACAAGGTAACGATTGTCAAAGAATTTGTTTTTCTTCAAAGATAGTGATCTCATTCAGTAGAAACATACTTATTCCTCAGCATGCTAACCACAAACTAAAATTCCAGCTATTCTCACTATACACCAGCGTTGACCCTTTTCTTGGGGTGAAAATCTGATTCTGTACTTTGATTTCTGCACTCAGCATCACACAGCTTCGTGGTTGCAAGGCATACTGATCAGCAAATGAAGGGGAGTTATTGCAGTAATTTCTGATGACTGTTCTTTAAACTATGAGTAATCACCCTTGGTACATGCTTCATGATGAGGAGAAAACTTTCAACTGGATAGCTACTTAATTTTAAGAGGAAACCTGTATGGCCTTGCTATTCAAAATTTACGAAAATAAGTATAATGGACTGTCGTGGTACCTTTGTTCCAAGACTGCTAACAATGCGGCCTACTAGGATGATTTTATCTGAAAGTGGCGACAGGTTACAACAGTGGGTCATAAATGCGTTATCACTGACCACAGTATCAAGGACCCATCTTTTCAATGGATTGTAAATTTCAAAATCAGTTTTTCTCACCAAATGGTCCTAAGTAAGTCACCTAACATGACCAGTGTCTCCTTTCAGCATTTATGAGACAAATTCACAGTTTCATGTCATCAAGTGCTTACAAAGTTGGTAACACTAAAAGAACTACAAGATCCCTTGTAGTGGACAAGATTATCAATCACAAAAACTATTCACTTCTACTCACCATCCAGCTTCTTCAATTTCGGTAACTTCCTGGCCACTTCATCCTTCCATGTTCCCTCTGCAGAGTGCTTATCTTCTAGAGGATTACCTGTAAGAGAGTATCAAATGACAAGAATGTATTTTGATACTATCTCTCGCTGCTGTTCTACATGTGTTTCTTCCTGCTTTAGACCAGTATGGAAATTCGTAAAGATGAGCAATGTCAAACCAACAAGTAATTACCCCGAAACTTGTCCAGTTTAAAAAAATTGTGACCTGTGCCCATTTCTGCACACATTTAACATCTATAAGTTTATGACATATGATTTTACAGTTTGTGAATGCCCCTGAAATTTCATTCATGATTTTTATTACTCACCAACAAACAAAAGGTCCTCAAGACAGGGCATCTCAATCTAAAAATCAACGAAAGAGAGATACGTTATCAGTGTATGAATTTTCCAGGGAAAAATTGTACAGCAAAATTATTAATGTTCCCTATCTGCTGACTACCTCCATATTGTGACCATCTGTGCAATGCAACTAAGACCACCTTTACATAAGTACCAAATCAGAAAACGCAGGTAGAATTAAAAAAAAACAGACAACACAAAACATGAACATCAACTGGTCACTTAGTACACTGTAAAGGCTCTTCAAGGATTTCATGACCAGTGTACACATATCACCATCCATCTGGCTGGCTATGACCTTTGTGCATACTGTCTACTCCTGATCCCTATCAAGCATGGAGCCCATGACTTACTTTTGTCAGAAAATCAATATGGACTTGAGGTAATCTGGCTTCTCCGGATTTTTGTGGGAATTGGAGAAAGCAGTTTTCAACAGGTAATCTGTGAGTTCTAAGCCAAGGGCTAAGTTCCATTAATTTGGAAACAAAAGGTAAAGGTTTTTAAAGGCATGTGAAAAAAATCATCTGCCTGAGGAAACAATTTCTACATGAAACGGAAACAAAAAGTGACCACCTTCAAAGGTCAGCGTTTTTGTATTTTTTTTGGCATTAAGACAGCATAACCCATACTACGGTTCTCTGTTAAGGGGGGGTGCGCCTCCTGGGAGTGAAATCGTGAATGCTTGAACTAGGGACTTTTTAAGCTTTAAATTCAGATTCAGCATGGTCAAATTAGAGGAAAAATGTGGATTTTTGTTTTGTTTAGTGTATGGTTGCCATGGCAACGCCGCCATATTGATTTCGTATGTTGAAAATGAGCTATCTTCAAAAGCCTAAAGCTCCTACAGTTTTGAATGTGATCATTTCAAATTTTGTACACTTATAAAATAGTTCTATAAAAATAATAAAATGCATTTGTTTTTTGTTTATTTATCATGCAATGTCTGTAAAAAATTTTTGAAATATGTGTGTTGACGGATGTGTATTTTTCTCAATTTTCCACCAGATAATCGACTCTTTTTCAAAAATGTGAATAAAATCTAGAAAAAGGGATGCATTTTATTGAAACACATTCTATGTGATAGATATATTCCAAATTTGAAGTCAGTTGGTTCAGAAATAAAAAAACCTTAGGGAAAAAAGTGGAGAAAAACAACATTTTGAGAAAAACGCATTTGAAGTTTTGATAAAGTTTTTCATACAGTCTCCAGGGACAAAATCAAACCTGCGCAGCTCTTTTCATATGTTTCAGCTGTCTTTTGGTTCTTGGCATCTTCGATAATTACGTTTTCGTATATTGGAAAAGTAACACAAGAGAAATACTTGTATTCGATAAACAATACGTGGTCTGTGTTTATTGTCATGTGTGACTGTTACCAAAACAAAGTAAACGAGGTCACAACGAATGAAACTCACAACAAACGAGGCCACAGTGAACAACACTGACCAATCAGATAACTAGGTCATCTCGCAAGGAAGTTGCCGATACACTACGAGTGAAACAAAACATTGTTCGCATTGTGACGGTTTCAACCGAGGCAAAAGTAGGCCATGACCTCACTATGATTAGAAGCAAGGCCATATGGAAGCATAATTTATGCCTCATTTTAGAGCAATTCTGTGTCTCATGCATCGTCATTGATCAGATATCATTCATGTGACCTAATAGAAGAGAAAATGTCCTTTCATACGATATATAACATGATGGGACGCATTTTATGGCTTGTGGGTGAAAATCGCGTCCAAAAGCTGGCAATTTCAACTCACATGTAAAAAAAAATTGCTGAAAACAAGACAAGGGTGACCATCTAAAAGTGCCGTTTTGGGGCATAAAACGGATGTCTCTGGCCTCAACGGTTATTTTTCTCATAGCAGAAGAGGTCAAAGTGTCTAAAAAATAGCAATAGCCCAGTTTCGGTATTTTGACCAGAAAAAACCTCATTTTCAGGAGGCGCAACCCCCCCCCCCCCCCCCNCTCCCCTTAAGCACTGCTGGATTGAGTGAAAATAAAGGTTTGGAAAGATAAGGAACAAAATATCGAACTGTCTTGCCTAAACACATCTTGGAAGATTTCATGAATGTTTAACTACTCACCAATTTATTGAACTCGGGCCAGTCTGTCACCTTGTTGTTTGACATCCACAATATCTGAAATTCATTGAGAACTAAATCAATACTTTGATTATTGGGTTACAAACACAATAGCTGCCAAGCAACCTGCAAGCTAACCCAGAGCTACAATACAAAAGAGAAAATCAAATACCAAGACAGAGTGATCAATGCCTACTTCAGCATGTAATAAAGACTAAACATTTGAAACCCACATTAAGAATATTGTAAATAAAAGTAGAAGATCATAGGGAAAATGATGTTTTCAGAAAGTAATATCATGACCAATCTTACAGCACAGGGGAGCCTCGTTAATAAAGTATGCCAAGGTGCACAAAAATGATAATTCGAGGGGTGCCTGCACAAAGACCTTATCTCTCTTATATATTTCATATATAACTAATACAGGCACCCCTTGATATACTTATTGCTGAGGAATACTTAATATTGATATTGCCTGCATGATGAAATGTTAGAAAGATAGTGAATACATGCATGTGAAATTCACAATTAATAACAGGGTAAACTTATTAAATGAATGCTTAATGTTGAGGTTCTACTATACTTTTCTGCTGAAAGGTTATGACTGCTACTTAAAATACATAGACATCATCATTGAGAAATCACACAGCAGTGGTTAGAGAAGGTGAGGAAAATCCATCTGGGTCACAAGAGTGGTTATGAATACATACGATTTCACAATAACATTTAGAATTTTAGAAATTTAGAATTTAACTAATTTTAACTACTTCACGACACCAGAACAAATCAGGACAATGATAAACACATAAAAAGAGTTAAACAGATGACCCCTACAAACCTTTAACTTTTTCAAGACATTGATACCCTTGAGTTTTTCAATCTGGTTGTAGGAGATCCACAGCTGTTCTAATGTGTCTCCTACTGCTTCCTGTAGAAAATAACAACAATGTAATAAGCATTACGGATATGTGTATTAATCACATGAAGTGATAAAGAAACCAATCATCTTTGTTCTGTTTTAGTGGCAAATGGCATCTGATAGTTCAATGTTTGATTTAAACCAAAATAAAAAAAAATAAAAAAATGGTCTTTCTTTATTATCTTTATTGTAGTTTGATGGAAAACAGGAGATGCATTCCTACTTCACTGAAATAACATTTTCAAAGAGAGTACGGACTTAGGGAAACTAATATTATATTATGTCCCACACCTAAAGACTTCGTCATTGGCATGTTGCAGAATTGTGGCTTGTCCTCAAGAGTAAGATGTCAAGTTGAAACTGCACCCACAAAACTCAAGATCAAATGATTTGTGGCTAGTTATTTGCTGAATTGGTAATATGAATGAGTTCATTCGTGAGAGCATACTGAGATTTGAAACTTTAACAACATGCGTCATTACAGCAAAGTTGGAAAACGGGAGTTATGGCGATAATGTAGTTCAACATCATAAATAATGTGGGGGACGAAATATATATTACTGAAGAGGGCCAACACCCACCATGGAGATTATTCTCTCACCAGACTCCACCTATTCATGTGAAACAGAGATAAACTGCCTTTTTGAACATTTCTAACACGAACACGTCCCCTGGAAGCAACTCTACAATTTAAAATCGAACAAATTAATGAGAAGATTAACGAACAGAGGAAACATAAGGAGAAACAAAGTGAAACAAAGTGAAACTTCTCACTGAAGGTTCATCCAGGCAGATTGTTCTGGGAAACAAGATAACAGTACATGATGATCAAGACAGAGTGGAATTTGCTCACGATGGGAGTTTGATGACTAACATGAAAATAGCTTGACAATGAAATACTCAAATGAAACTACAAACAAAAACAGATAGAGAAAAAAATGTAGCCAACTCTTTGGTCAGTTTATTTTAATTCATAACATTAAGCTTATTGATTTGATTCCACCGAAACATATGTAAAATTCAATAAATTATGTCAAGCCCCAAAGTTTCCTGTACTGTCATTTTGGCAGACTTACATGACAGTTTTAACTGCTTTTCAAAACATTTTGAACCATTTGTAAAACAGTTTTAATAATTAAATTGTTGATGATGATGATGTTTTAATGATAACCATAAAAACTGACACCCATACGTACCAATCCCGTCAAACTTTTAATATTGTTTCTACCCAGTGACAGAATTTTCAAATTCTCTGTGGATGAAGAATGAAAATTTCTTCTGACATATATCAAACTAAATGCAATTTTCATGGTCAATAAGGCAGTAATGATAAGTGCTTCTTCACATTTCACTGTAACAAACAGCTGATATTACCCTCCTCTTCTAATTCTACTCTGACTGCCACAAAATCTTGACTCCACCCTTTACTGTACTACAATTCATCTCCTATTGCCTGAAAATCTATTTGGTTGAGTCAGGGTAAAACTAGAGGAAAATTATAATGTAAATTTATATCAGAAATGAAACAAGACTGCCCCGCTCACGTTCACAATATGCTTACAATCATACCATGCAACACTGCAATACTTACTCAGACCATTCAAGTTGGCAATCTTCTCTATGGCATTTGTTGAGAGTGACAATCGCCTGGTGAATAAAGATAAAAAGGACAACATAAGGATGGGATGCTCATCTGTGTTAAGTGTGATACATAATAGTATGTCAGTAAATGGATGACTTCAAATGCTCTTGGGGATGTATTTGAGGGGATTAGGTTATGGCTCAGTTTACTGAAAGACATCAGATAAATCTGAATCAGTCATTGAAAGTGAGTGTTTCCAAATGTTGCACTTAATCAGATTCCTACGTAAATTCTGCTTTGGTTATTGCTGCACATAAGTGGAATCATGAATGCTGGAAGTAGCCAATAAAACGGAGTATTTCAGATCACATCAGTCAATCATATTTCTCAACATTTTTCAGTTTCATTCCCTTTCAGATGTTATGTGGTTTATTTATGCAAAAGCAATGGCAGTCTATGCCATACTATAAACATAATCAATTACTTCAAGCATGCTGGTCCTGAGATTATATCAACAGCTTTCAATACTTCACCACCTTTGCAAAGACAGACAGCATAATAAGGATTAATCTCCTAAGCCACAGTATTTCCTCACACTACAATAATATTTATCCATACCACTACCTTCTGTCTGTAAAACACAATTCTTCTGAAATACATACTCGCAATTTGTGAGGGTTGACAGGGATGCATCCATCTTCTCAATGGGAGGGCAAATTCCGATCAACTTTACTTCTTTACATTCGCTGGCTTTACCATTCTTCTCCTCCTGTGCATAGAATAAATAAAATAAGATTAGAAAAAGAGGAATCATAGATGTCTGAAGACACAAAATAAATCATACAATAATAAATCTACAGAGTCACTGTTTTTTGTAGTGTTTACATGCCTCAATGCATTTCATAATGCTCATGAAGTTTGACATGACTTCATGTTCATCAGTATCAAACTGTGTGGCAGCCATAAATTAATGTTTTTTCCTCTTCTTTTGCTGAAAGGCTTTGCAATTGCCAATTGTTGCTCTGAACTTGTTGAAAAAAATCATCTAAATTATTATATTCCTTACATGGAGTAAGTTAAAGAAGAAGTAGAATTTTTTTCATAATCAGAAAATTTCAAGCAGAAATTTTAGCAGGACAAAACTGGCAAATTAAACATTCTTTTAAATGTTATTCCCAGTGCTTCTGATCACCTGTTATAGTCATCTCTTTCATGGATTGGTGCATTTGTTAGCATTGGATATGTATCACTCTAATAACTCGCATGTTGTTGTTTCTTTGCTTTTTTAACTTATGGGATTTGGAAGCCAACAATATTGTACTGTTCATAAATTTATTCTTAATCCTGATCAGAGTCTGGGTTCTGCTGGTTATAAAGATAAAACTACTATAATAGCAAATTTTATGGCTGTGTATAATACATAAAGCATCAATTAAAAAGTCAATTCCAACATCTTGAAAACGAAATTAAAAATGCTACTTATATGATGCCCATATGAACATATTTAATAAAGAAGATTATTTAAAAAATTAAATGGATACTCACAAACTTGGCCAATGCCTCCTTTATTGTGGTACCTTTTGACTGAAAAGGAAATAGGACGACTTCATTTCGCTATCAGTATTAATGACTGCATTAGTAGTAGACAAACTACACAGCAGACAAGACTGACAGAGTAATTAAATGATGTATAGATAGAAAAAGAACTTGGTTACAGATACTGAACATGGGGACTGACCTCCATTTACAGTATGAAGCCCCTTCAAAGAACATTGTTACTTACTGATAATTATGCTGAAAAGTAGATGTTTGTATTATGAAGCTAAGATTGAGGACAAACCGTTGATAACTGAATTTAGTATACACACTATCACCTGAGTCAAAGTCCTCAAAGAAGTGTTTATCTAACTTAAATTGTTTCTTCTTTTTTTGCTGCTAAGCATAAGGACACACTAGAAACATAATTTAAAAGCACAAACTCGTCATATATTAAAATGCACTTTCACAGTAAAAAGGCCTACATTGATATAATTATTTTGAGAAATGTGCCAACAACAAATGGAAATGTCCACACTCCAGGCACAATGATCATTGAATTGTCCAGTCAGTTCCAACCAAAACAATTCAGTTAACTGTATTTTTCTCTTGGACACTTGACTAGATCTAGATCTACATGCATCTTTACCTTTCTTCAGGGGATAAATTCAAGAAAACTCAGTTTGAAAGCGAATAAACATACCATTGTGGTGAAGCTTTTGGCCTTCCGTCACTGTAGAGTGTGGATCAATGTGATGATCACTGGTCCCTTCTGTGTCAATCCAGCGACGACATTTGTTAGTTGCTATGACGCATTCAGTGCGTTCTAGAATTTCAGATGGTGCTCTATTGAAATAAATAGACAAATGGTCAATATTCATGATCATCCACTATCAGTATTAATATATAAGTAAGTAACACTACATGGCATAATTATGTTCAGTATATGTGCCAATAAATCAACAAATTTTTAGACTGCTATACCGGACAAATAACCTGTCATGCGAGGTGAAATGCCTTAGGTATATCCGGAATACAAGCCAAATCTTCCTTATTTAGCCACATTCAGAACGGAGCGAATCTTTGTTTATCAATATGGAGGCGTGACCGCAACTTTCAAACAGTAAAGTGTGCACTCAACAAATTTGGTGTAATCATAGATACCAGCGAGTATCGATGTGAATGTTGATGATTCTAGACTTCAACAACTGATTTAGATCTAACTCATAAGATGGAACCCTCCCTCAGTTCATTTTCAAGACCTCCAACGGGGTAAGCGATCGGTCGCTCGTCGTCAGTGATGGTGATTGATTGTCCACAGATCAGAGTCAGCGCTTGTGCATGTCCGATTCACAATAAAATTCAGACAGACTAATCGTAATCAGTTCTACGTCCTTGACGATGGCTACAAAAATAAGCTTGTAATTGTAATTCGAATGAATTCTGTATTGCTGCTGTAAACTTGAACAGACCTTGTTCCTATAATAGTTAATAGCTAGACTATCTTTACCATGCCCCATTCACTTGCTGTCATGGCTATCTCTAACGACAGCACCAATGATACAGTTCATTTAGTCGTAGACAAGTCATGGAATCGGTGCTGTCGTTAGAGAAGGCCGACAAGTCATGGAATCGGTGCTGTTGTTAGAGAAGGCCTGATATGTTTTTCCTGGCCTGTCTGTGCTTTCCTACTTTTATTCATCACAAAGTCTTACCGCAGTGTTGTTATTCTGGTCATGTACTTTTCCCCAACACCATTTAAGTAATATTTTCTGACATTTCCCAACAAATGATTTTGCAACCTTGTTAGTGGCAAAATCCAATAATTTTTTTTTATTATCATAAAGCAGGAAACCAGGCATTTGATCCACTTTACACTACGTTTCACGAACTTTCCAGCAACTTACGATAAACATTTTCCCCTGTGTAGGGACAGTTGGTTTTTTCATAATTATGCCTTTTTACCATGTCCATACCATACAGCATATCCCTAGGAGTGGCAACACTGGTCTACCTACTTCGATGGCCATGATTTTGTATCGTCACCACCCCCCTCCCCACCAGGTGGCACAAGAATGCTCTTGCTACCCCTGCCAATAGCTGTACTGTAAAACAAAGGCTTACATTCTGCAAAACTATTCAGTTTAATCAAACAGCATGTCAGAATTTGTTGTGCAGGATCATGCTAGATCCTCAAAATTTTAATAAATACATACTAATATTATATTTTGCAGAATCCACAGTCATGACGATAACATGCTGCATCTTGTGTCACATTCACAGACTCTTGCTCATGTAACAGGAGGTCTTAAATCCATGTACTGTGATATTCATGAAGGAAATGTTCCTCCAGTCACCAGTAAGTACAGCCAACTCTGCTCAGTTCTTGCAGTCTGCTCAATTTTAACTCACCCCTAGGTGTAAAATGTTTTAAGTACACTGGCTTTCTTACATCACTGGATGATCACAATTCTTTTTCTGTGTCTTCTGAAGAGCTACAATTAATCAGAGTCAACTGTTACTGTTAAATAAATTTTAATGTGGTGATTTTGATTGGTCTCTTTCATTGTTGTAGCTTCTTATCTCTATGTTTTTATATGGGTGGCTATTAACTCTTAAATTGATGTTTGCGGGACACTTAAAAGTTACTTATAATCATTTGGGTTAAACAGCAAACTAACTTTTCATATTTTTCTCAGGCAGTCACCATTTTGGAAAGAGACTGACATATGATTATGATCCTAGTTTTTTAAATCACTATCACTCATAGCTTGTAGATGCCAGCCATTTGCATGTCACCTTGAGAAAATCCCAGAGTTGCTGACCTGTTTGGTATGCTGAAATATGAAGAAATTATAATAAATATATAACATTTTAACTCATGAACATATAATACTGTTTAAGTTGAAGAGTTCACATAAATCAGCTTTGCTGTTTTAATTTTCCAGCTTCAAAAAAGCACACTGATTCATCTGGTTACTTTCAACCTGAGCGGAACTTGGTACTAGCAAAACGTTATCGTATCCAGTCATGTATTGAATCCAAGGGTCAGTCTGCAGTGCTAGTGAAAGCAAAGGTATTGTATTCTTGTATTATGAAACGCTTGTTAGATGAGGATATCTTCTTCTGAAAATCTTCTGTGCCTTCCTCACTGAGTAAGAGATTTTCCTATCTATCTTGGCTTTTACGCACAGTGGTGGAGAAAGCTCTGCACTGTGCATTAGTTTGTATGATCAAATATATAATCTATAATTTACATCACACCGATCATGCAAGGGACTTTATATTTTTTACCTCTGCTGCAGAACAGACAAGCAAAATTTGCAGAATTTTAGAGATTTGAGGAAGTCTCATAGGTTCTGTAACTATGGCTAAGTGGTCACTATAGGCTAAGTGGTCACTATAGGCTAGGTGGTCAGGAAGCTAGTATGCAGTGTAATCTGTAATGTATATGCTTTTGAATTAGTTTGTATGGTGAAATCAACTTCTTTTGATTTAAATGAAATTGTATTAAGTGGCACTGAATTCACATGATCTATATTAAAACTTTACTCTTGTGGAAACATGATAAATGTTGGTACTGAATAGATATTATGCAAGATGTACAATTTTTAAAATGCAATGGCAGTGAAAATGACTTGGTTAAATACAACATGCTTGTCTCATAGTCTGATGTACAGTCAGATGTTCGTTATTATGTATGTAAAAAAATTTTGTGCTACAGCGTTTCATCTTACATCTAGTGGTTCAGAATGACAGTTGCTGTATATGTTTTGCCTAAACTTGTATGGATAACTTCTTAAGAAGCATGCCCATTTTCCATTATTGTGTTGATGTATTGCTTGAAATAAACTTTGTATTATAAGAGTGAGCAAAGCATTTAGTTCCTGTAAATTTATAGTAATTGTCATTAAATAGTGCACATAGCCTATTTGAATGAACATATGTATTATAACTGTCACTCATCAGAGGCACATGTTATAGCTCAGTTCCCTTGTTTTATTTACACAGGATTGCTTCCATCAAGACATGCCTGTTGTGATTAAGGTCATGCATAATTCATATCTGGCTGTGGGCCTGAAAGAGGTGCAGATGTTGAGGAGGATTAACTCAGCAGACCCAAGAAATACTTCACATACCATTAAACTTTTGGTAACTTGGACTGGCCGTGTATATGCAGACTTTAATGTGACTTTCATATCATTATTATTACTGTTCATTTATAGGTGTTGTACAGGCACAAGGTGATTGTCACCTGTGACATGCAACACTTTCTTGAAAGTTTACAATGATTTTGTTGGATGAAGTACACAGACTTAGTCTACTAGCCATGCAGCCTCTCTGTATTTTCTTCCTTAAGGTAAGACACGCACATCAAAAATAATTTTCCGTTTTTCAATACTTTTTCTCTTTAAAAAATATCTATGGTGCCCACCGAGTCAATTTTGCGAAGAAAGAGCATCGGTCTCTTACCGTGCGCGTATGTAATATGACGCGCGCAATAAAGAGAGCTAGAGTTACCGGGTTTGGCCCTTGCGTCCAGAATTATTCCCCTTCCCCGATCAGCAGAAGCCTGTGGCAAAAACGCTGACCTCACTTACGTTCCTGCAGCTACAGACACCTCTGCCTGACAATGTAATATTCAGCTTTTAATTAAGGTCCTGGTATTCCAAATTCAAACGTAAAGTTTGATAGTGTAAGCCAGAAGAAGTTTTCTGCATTTTTTTGGCCTCAGCATGATTTTGCTTGGCATATCTACTGTTCACAGAGGAATTAAAACATTCTTACCAAAATGCTATCACCTGTCCAGAGAGCACTGGCTAGACAGCTTGGTCATGTGGCAAGAACGTATTTGACGTAAGCGTATGGCCGCCACGCGCGCAGTGGTTGTAACAATTCGGACTTTGAATAATGTAAACCTGTGGGTTGTCTGAGGCCAGGAGAGGCGTTATATCATTTTGACAGACACTTCAAATACTGTTTTATTGGAATAATAGGGTATCGTATGATTTAATATGGTCTGTAGGACGGTGCAGTCTTCCTTTAAGATATATGCTTTCAAAGTTGAGATGTACCGAGATGTATCATATCACTGCCAGATAAGGTTAAGCAGATACATTGTAAACCATAGTTTATACGAAATAGGCTTGAATAATTTTGTTTGTTTTCTCTCCAGAATTCATTTATGTTTGAGGAACACATTTGCTTGGTCTTTCCATTCTTCAATTCACAACCTGTTACTAAGATCATCAAGAAAAATGCACTTAGTGAGGCACAGGTAGGTACTTTTGATAATTTAAAAAAAAAAATGAGGATGTGTAATATTTGGTCCCAAATTATAATTTGATTGTTATATTTTGTTTTTCATACTATAGGTCTACATCACCCTACATAAAAACTGCAGTTTTTGTTAGGAATAAGGTTGTCTTATTTTATTTTATATTTGTTAGGAATAATGTTGCCTTATTTTATTTCATAGAGGGTAGGAATTTAATCATAATAAAGCTTACTGGCGTAGGACTATATACTGCGACCAAGTTACTGACAAGATCTCAGTTTATTATTTTCTGCAACAAGCTAGTTTATTCTCAGTCTGTGTGGTTTATGCAGTGTCACTTCCATGTTAATGTGCATTCACAAGCTTTCTGTCTACTTGTCTACTGGCAGACAGGAGTGTGAATGAAATGCTTTCACAAGGTGGTGGCAACGCAATTGTTACATAAACTTAACCTTGGACAGGTTTAGTTTTGACTGAGTTTCAGTGCCCTTACCACCTGGTTATATAAGTAGAAATGTTGCCGAATTCTTTAATAAATAGATGTGTATACAAATTTTTGTTTTTATTCTCAGCTCATGTCATTCATCAGGAAGATCAGCTTACGTCTCTTGACAGCTCTGGCCTTCTTGCGGAGTCAGAATACAATTCATGCTGATGTTAAACCCGACAACATTCTCCTGGAGAAAGGTTTGACACTTTGAAATAGACTTAATTTCCTGCTGAAGCCATTTAGTAAAATGCGGAGATGGGTATCTGTTTGTGCTTTCGTAGACGACTGAGTAAGAAATCATAACGAAATAACGGCATGGGAATTTCCTTTCTTAAAAGTTATTTATCAGAGTTCCTCTGGCAAACTTATAGTTATACTTGTACTACTGAAAGATGACTTGATGAAAAAAACTATTGGCCTTAGGGTATCTGTTAATAGAAAGTTGCATTGCACCTGGCATGCTATCCCATCCATCAATCAGTGTGCCTGAATTCAGAAGTGTGTCAGCTTCTGGCCTCTGTCATGACTTCTGGCCCTGATCATTAGCCAAGGCCCCTGGGAGAGTCCTATGCTTAAATCATGTGTAATCCTAAATTGTAACTGAAAGCATACTGAGGCTGCCTGACACTGGCACCGAGTACATCAATTTGATCTTCTTCATGGGCAATATTCCAGGACATTCCTGGAGATGATGGGCAGAATATGCAAAGAAAAAACACACCTGAGAAAGTTCTTAGACAATGATGATGACTGGGGGCGGTCCTAAATTTGCTTTTTCTTCTTTAATCCTACCATTAACCTCTGACCCTAATCCTAATCAAACTCCAGGCGGGAGTGTCCTGGCTTATTGCCAATGAAATTTGTCAGATTTCCGGGTTCATCAAGAGTCCAGTGAAGTGCTGTATGCAAAAGTGCAATCTTCTGTTTCTGTTATATCTTAATCGTGCCTGTTTATTTTCTGGTGTGAACTGTCCAGGTAAAAAGTATGTTCTTTGGACTCTTTACTCTTGGAATACTTAGAACATGAGCAAGCTGTTAAATTACTTGCTTTCATCTTATATTTTTTATCTTTACGCTTCTCATTCTGATCAGAAGATGACCTGGACTCTGTGACATTGATTGATTTTGGGAATGCCATCCATCATACACACACGGAGGTTTCTCTTTATTACACAGACTTTGAGCTGCAGTCTCTTCCATACAGAGCACCCGAGGTAATAAGACATCTCAACAGTGAGAATAAATGTTGTATCACTGAGCTTAAGGCAGAAATATTTACCAAGAAAATCCATTTTGATACTGGTAAATTAAAAGAACCTGGTTTACTGAATCCCTAGTAACACTGTGCGCAGAGAATTAATGTTTTCTTCTCTAATTACAAATTTCTCAAGACTACCTAAAGTTGAACCACCATTGATAATGTTAAGTTGTGAAATTTAGTTTATTTTTATTATTGTAGAGGCCATTTTTAAGTATTATTTCTGTTTATGTCGTCTTTGATGGAATTGACCACATGCATGCCCCTGCTGTTCCATCCTTGGTAAATCGACCATATTTCATTGTTCTGACAGTTGAGCTGTTTAGTGATCCTTTAGTAACTCCTCTCACTGAAGTCATCAGTATAACTATGACATTTACTTTGCAATCAGGTCCATCTGGGCCATCCCTTTGGTGTAGAGGTGGACATGTGGTCTTTGGGCTGTGTGCTGTTGGAGTTGTTCAGAGGATCCATTGTATTCAATGGGACAGATAGGGTTGACACATTGAAGAGGGTAAGTTTAGAGGAATCCATAGTTGTTCATAATTTTACAGTTTCCATTTAAAACTTTCAGCCTATTTTCTTGTTGGAGATGTGAAACTAGAATATTTTGAAACATTTTCCACTTGGATCTTAAAGTATGGATTTGTTCAGAGGATGGGATATTTTTATGACGGTAAAATTTTCATGTGCAAATAGTTACATTAGCTAACATGTTCCTGTTCAAGAAAATTAATCTTACATAGTATATTTTCTAACTTTTCAGATTTATCCAGTGTAATTGGGTAAAGCTGTTTTTGTGGGGTCGTCAGGAAAGGTGACATGGTTTGAATTTTTATGAAATCCTTTCAGAGGGAATAAAATATCCAGGGAAAGATAATCCAAGCTGCCAGTAGAAATTTATTGAAATTGATATCTGATAACATGTCCATTGAAGGTGTTTTTATTTTGAACTGAACATTTCAAAAGATGACTTTGCAATTTGAAACAACTCCTTGCAAGATATTTTGTACATTTTAATACTAAGTGTTCTCACTTTTATGGTATCATGTTTTACAAATATCTTTCTGTCTCTTCGGTGCAGATGACATCAGTTTTAGGTCCAGTCCCCACAGATATGTGTAAGAGAGGAAAATTCTATTCAGAGGTGGAATCTGTTGTGCTTGCTGCTGATCATACTCAAAAGGTTGGAAGTGGTGAGTACCTCTTTATTTTCCCAGCAAACCAGATGCTCAACTGACCTACATGTTGATAAAATCCAGTAAACTTTTCTTGGAACAGTTTACAGGTCTGTACGTTGTGGCCTCACATTCATTATTGCTCCTGAACATTTGATCACTTGAGTAATTTTCAGCTCTTCATACGGTGATTAAACTTGCATTGTAAAAGGGAATATCTCCCAAGACCTATTTTCGGGCACAATAAGTGAACCATGAGTGGGCAAAGTCTTTTCAAAGGCACAAGATTTCTGCATTTTCACTTTGTTTGATGGCATTTCACTTTTGATATGAAATATGCTTGGAATTATTGAAAATTTCAAACACTAAACAAAGCAGTTCTTCTGTGGATGATGAACTGATTGCCTTATTTATTTGATTTTTACCCTCAAGACTTAAATTCATTCTGTTTGTTAAACACTTTCGGTCTTTCAGTGGCCTCCTAGAATGATTTAAAATCCACAACAGTAAATGTACTCCTGGTCAAAACTTTTATGTTATTGTTACAGAATTTCCCAATATGAACTGAGATGGTAAAAAAAAAAAAAAACTGTCTTAAAAAAAAAGTCTTAAAAAAAAAACTGTCTTAAAAAAACAACCAATAGAAATTTGAAAGTTTTTGTACAGAGAAAACTAACTTGCACAAGAAATTTCACCCCATGAAATTTGTCACTCTCCAGAGTTTCATATTTTGTTTTCTGGATTGAAGTTTAGACTCTATATCTCACAGACTCATAACTGGGGGACTGCTTGCATTATGATATAATTTTTATATTGGATTTCAGGTGCTTTAAGACTAATGTCAGCTATTCCCAGCATCAGAGATTATGAATTTGCCAGTTTTCTATCAGGCTTATTAGCTTATCATCCAGGTGAGTGAAAGTATGCCTACATTTTGCATATTTTATGCCAAGAAGATTGCAGTGGTGAAGTGTAATCATGTATAATTGATGACAATAGTTTGGACCACATTCAGAAAACACTGCAGAGTTTGAGAATGTACATTTTCTTTTTAAGTATATTTTCCCTTCTTTTTAGGTTTAGTTCCTCAAAGCTTGCAAGAAGTGTTGTTTGTCCAACAATTGTTCCTCTGCTGTATTCAGAAATGATTGTGGGTCCACTGCTAAGAATATGTTGCCCATTGATGAGTCATGGTAGCTGGTAGTTTGTATCACTGTTAAGAAATAAGTAGAACAAGATTACATAACATAAATTTCAAGTGATAATATGTGTTTGGCCCAAAGTTGTTGCGTGGTAAGGATGATGTGGCAACAAATGTGTAAAATTATTGTTTTTTTTCTTTCTTTAGACAAACGGCTGACCCCGTGGGAGGCCCTTCAACACCCTTTCATGGCTCCAGAGATCTGCATTCCTTTCTTCCTGTCAGGCAAGTTAAAGTCTAAAAATCAGACTCAAGGTTATGTTTCTCTGTTAGTTAGATAAGAGGTAGAGTGAATATTCTATGCTGAATGGGGTGATTAGTGCAAAATAAAAGGATTCTTTCCCAGGTAAAATTAGTCAACCTGTAGTTTATAAGTTACATGTGTCTTACAGCCATTGAAAATGAGATGTATGTGACTAGACTTGGAACTGAGATATTAGACTTTAAAAGTGATCGGGCCATTTGATGTCAAATTTGTTCTTTGCAAATCTTAATAAGAAAGAAATTTATGTATCCAAAAATTTTGTTTTTATGGATGATTGGTTAGTGTTAGTAGATAGCTCTTAGTCTTATGAGATAGCTCGGATGAGATTTAGAGTGGCAAAGTGTTCTTCAATCCCAGTTTTCCCAGAATTTTTTCCATCACTTCAGATGATCCCCTGCCATTTCAAATAACTGTGTTGGGTATCAGAATAATGCTTGGTCTAAACATTTTTCACCTTATGATAGTATGCAAATTAAGCTTTCATATTAAACTGATAACTTGATGGTCAAGAAGTGATGAAACTTCACTTTGACTGGTCGCAGGACATAAATAGTATTCTTGATAATTTCTGGCATGTTGCAGTAAGTGCACCCTGTAAATATAACATGGAAACCAAATATTTTTATTTCAACAGAGACAGCACCTGACATGAATGTTATCAGGAAATCTGACTACAACTATAGGCAGAACATATCAACAAATGTGCAGAGACTGTGCCCCTCAACATTTGACTTGCTGCGTGTTGGCACCAGTGATCAGCATTTGTTTGAGCGATCTAACATTGCTTTGGTTGAGCCGCTAGGCCTGGAGACTGAGACTGACATGGAAAAAGCACAACGAAGATGTGACGATCACAGGAGAAAACCAGAAGTGCATGACAGAAACACTGTTGAAAAACAGTGGGTTCCTAGAGGAGATACTACCAGACATATGCGCCCAAAGGATAATAACAGATCTGGTACCCTCAGTCTAAGTAAGAGTGTAGAAGCTTTGCAGCATGAAAAGTCTTCTACAACTGTGTCTATGCAGACAAAACAAGCCATGGATATTCTTAGTGTGGGTATGATCAGACACAAGAGCCCTTTGTGTAAACAAGAATCCATCAACTGTACCAATGAAATGTCATCAGAAAGTCATCAGTATCGTATAGAAGAGCAAAGAAAAATTTCTGAAACAGCTCTGCCTGTAGGTAAAACCGCAGATCACATGGCAAATCCATCATCTTCCTCTGTGAGTAATATCACACATGTGGCGAAAAAATGGGTAACCCACTTGTCAAAGGATCTCTCTAATATCAGCAGTGACATTCTGAGCATAAAACAGGGTGAGACACAATTGAAAAGTGAGCCCAGGAGTCTGAATTCCTCATGGTCAGAAATGCCACATGTGAAGCCTTCAGATGTTGCTGATGATCAGGATCCCTGCTCAAAAGCCCAGGAAATATTAAATGCTTCTTCAGCCACTTACCTTGTAGAGAAACCAAAAGGGAAAAAATATTTGGCTGATCATGGAGTCCTAAGATGGAATGGAACCACAACACATAAGCCCCATGAGAGGGAAAACGTTATCCATCCAGTTTGCAGATCTCAAGCAGAGGTCAGCAAAGAGCAAAGATGTAGATCTGGACATGAAACTGTCACACAAAATCAGTCCTCTGAAATAATAGCTCATGATCATTTTGAAGAGTTTTCAGAAATGAATGACAGCAGAATGATGGAGACACTGATGCCTCAGCGACGGTCAAGTCAGTCCGAAAAGGTATCAAAATCATCACTACTGAGTTTACAGGAGAAAGAAATTGGTCGCCTTAGACATTCATCAACAAGAAAACATACATCAACACACCAAAGTGGCCAGGATCAACAAAATGCCTCATACACTGTGATATCAATCACGAGTGTCTCTCCCTCAGATTCAAAGGAATGTCTTTTGTCAGGTACAAAAGACTGGAGTGCAAAGAAGGAAAGCATAATTCACACTGAAAATGAGCATGTGCAAAGACAAGGTGATAATATCAGAGTGGCTTGTCACCATTGTTCTCCTGCTCATGAAAACTCAACATGTAAACTTCATCTTAATGTGAAATCTAAAAGCATGAAATGTATGAATGAACTGTCTGAAAAGTTGACATCAAATACCTGTGAAGAATCCTGTCAGAGTTCACATAATGATTGTTTATTCAAGGACAATGCCCCTGGGGAACGAATTACTCTCTGTAGTCCTGAATCTTCAGAAAACTGTGATGAACTGTCTCTAGCTAGTGAAGATGAAGGCAGTGACTCTAACAGTGGCCGACCAGGCAGTTCTGCCTTGAACGCCACATTCATTCTAGAGCATCCATCTATAGAACTTGAGCCGCTAAAAGAAGACACTATAGACAGGATTGTCAAGACTGAACATTGTGTCAGTGGTAGTAAAAATAGTAAAATATTCACTGCTCCACATAAGAGGATAGGGTCTCATGTGGCTCAGGATAGTCCACCTCTTTTTTTATCACAGGTATCTAATAGCAATGCTGAGAAGGCATTTAAAGGTGTTGCATATTCTAGGTCATCAACATGCAGTGATTCTCAGATCATGTGGTCAGCAGGGACCACTTTCTGTGATGTTGAAAATCAGTTCAAAGATACACAGACTGCTAGATCAGGTGCTCAGGATGAAGAAACACTTAGCTTGGGAAGCACATCTGATGTTTCAGATCACTCCAAAGAGCAGAGTGAAACAGTATTTCACATAGTCTTGGATCATCAAGACAAGAAAACTGATCACATTATGTCATCTTCAGAAGAATGCAACAAAGCGAATGCAAAAGGAAGAGAGGAAGTTGCCTCAGTATTAACTAATGACAAAGCCAGTATGCTAATGAATGTCTTTGTTGAATCTTGCAATATGCTGAATGAGCAAGCTGGAAACACTAGGGATACCAGGCCAAGAAATGAATCTAGTAGGTTAGATCCATTACAGACAGCACAAGATACAAGTGAAATAGAAGAGAGAGAGCTTATACAGCCCAAACCTGCAGTCAGTGATGACAGAAAGGTTACAAAACAAAAGAATCGAAAGAAAACAGGGCGTAAGAGCCAGCAAAAAAAATCTCAAAAGGTCAACTCTGATGTAACACCTCACTCTAGAGACAATTGTTATGAGCAAGATGGGACAGAGGTCGAGGCTTCAGAAAGTTACAGTACCAGCTCTAGACCTCGTGCTTGCTCTAGGAAATTTGTGTCGTATACCATGCGGCGGGTGTCGACACTTTACACTGACAAGTTCAACTATGAGAAAAGTCCTGTTGTGACTGGAAATTACAAATACCATGTCAATCCACAGTCCTGTGATATTGGTAAAGAAGGAAAGGGTACTAGTACCAACAAGTTGCAAGAAAAGTTTTGTCACACTGAGGACAAAAATGTCAAGTCCAGGGAAGAACAAAAGCAAAAGGCCAAAGCATCTCAGAGAAAATCAGGTCAAAGGAGAAAAACAAAAGACTCTAAGTCAAAGCAAGGTTCTAGATCAGTGAGGAAGGTAAATAATAAATCAGACTCTGGCAAAAACAGTAGAGGATCAGAAACTCTCATAACACTGTGTGATGAACAATTTACTTCACACCCTAATACATCCAGGTTTGATAAAGGTGGGAACAAGGTAAAGAAAAGACAATGTTCTAGTGTGTCAACAAAACAACTAGGTCAGTCCACACTAAACAAGGAGTCTGGAACATCTTCAGAAGTAGAATCTCATGATCCAGTCACTGAGCAAAAAGTCTTGGATGAAAGTGAAATGAGCTCAGCAGATCACTTCAGTAGTCCTCTAATTATTTCAAGTGCTAAGGCCACACCATCCCTTGCAGAGAGACATGGTACACTCTCTAGTGACACTAAACCTGTCATTGGTGGAAAGTTCAGTTTGTGCATCTCTGGACAGAATGTGCATCAAAACCTGCAAAGAGGGCAGCCAGCGCTGACTGAACCAGACATGTGTAAAGGGCGGCCAAGAACCAGAGATGGCAAACCTCTCTCAGCAAAACGACTGGCCCGAGCTAAGTCAGTCAAACGAGCCCTCAGTTTTCAGAGTGTGAAAACGCCAACTAAAGGTTCCAAAATAATTGTGCAAGAGACATTGTCAAGTAAAGGAACACCACCCCACAATCCACTTTATAGTAAAGACATGGCTTTTGTTTCAAGAAATAGCATGGCAGCAGCTGTAGCAGATAACAGTCCCAAATGTCGATCCTCCACAAATAATGAAAGAGTAAGAAAACGACTCATAGACTATCTGTCCGTGTCACAGCATTCTGATGCTGATCCATATGAATTTAAAGCAACCCCTGCCAAATTAAGGCAGTCCTTACTTGCTGTGAAGCCAACATCTACCAGTGTAAAAGAAAAGAGACCAAGAACATCTGCAAAAACAACTTGTCGTAGCAGTCAAGGAAAGAAAAGGGCTTCACAAATGCTTTCTCAGAATAGTTTTCCAATCACAGTAGGCATAAGTGGTCTGGTGGAAATGAAGTCTAAACAAATGATGATGGATGTGAACACAGCTCTGTCCCAGGACAGGAAGTTGCCAGGAAATTCTACAGTGGTTGTTGATCAGCACATGATGCAAGGAAGACTTGATGATCAGAACTCACAACATGTGGGTACATCAAGAACTGAAGGCGCCACTAAAAGTGATATTGTATGGGATTTTGAGCTGTCAGAAAGAGAAGAAGAGCAAAATGAGAAGACAATCTATCATTCAACTCCCCGGCGTAATAAAGTGTCACGAGCTGAGCATAATAAAAAGTGTCTGGGTGAGATTCAGAGGGCACTAAATTTAGACATGTCAGTCTCCCCAGTGGGGAACACAGAGTGGAGGAGTTCTGTGTCACAGTCACACATATCAAGAAAACAAGTTGCAACTGATGATTATAATTTTGAAGAGCCAAACACAGACCCCAGAATTTCAGAAAAAAATGCGGTTCGTGTTGATGAAATTGAACTTCCTGGTTGTGGCAGAAATAAAATTTCATCTGCCTTATCAGCTACCACCAATACAGATTTACTTGAGATTCATAAATTGCCATTACCCTGTTGCAGTGTAGTTTGCACTGACATAAGGGAGCAGTCAAGAGCTCAGAGACTATCAGGATCCATTACAGCTACATTACCACAATCAAGTTCAAGGCTAGTGTCTTCTAGGAAGAGAAAACTAGAACAGTGTGAGGAGGAGGTTGTTCATAATAAAAACTTACAGCTGACAGAGGATATAAATATTTCACAAAAATCAGAATGTCATAATGACAATCTTCAAAGTGTTAGACAACACTTGCAACAGTTTGCTCAGGACAAACCTACAAGCTCCTCAGATCTGGGTCATATGGATGGGAAGCCCTCATCACAGAGACATCGCATCATGACCATGGTGTCAGTGAAATCTCAGCAAAATAATGTAAGTAATGTTAAGGAGAGACACAGCCCTTTCCCACAGGTTTTAATGCAGAAAACATGGTGTGCAAATCACCACCATAAGTGCACTGGAGTCTCTGTGTATATGTTCAGATAAAAACATGATCTCAAATAATGTAGTACTTTTGCTATGGGTAAAAAGAGGAAAAAAAAGTGGAAATCGAGTAATCTGAGATTGAATTAGGTTCACTTAACTATAAGGCTTGTTCTAAAAGAATTACTCTTAAAGGAGAAAAATGTAACATTCAGCCCTTTAGTGTGCAGTTTTGCATACAAATTTCATTACACTTGTAGTTGAGAGTTTTCTGCATTATTACCTCTGGAAAAGGGTCATGTCTACTAATTAAGCCTTGTGTGAGACCATGTATAGATGTGGCTTTTAATGGAAATTTAGGTTACAGGAGACTAGTCCAAATTTTCAAATTTGTGAGGTGTTGGAGGTTTGAGCAAAATTTAATACAGTATAGCAAATGAAAGAGACTGGACCAGAGCATTACAATCATTTTGCAGTTTTTGTTTTGAATACATAAGATTCAAAATTGTGAGTTTCCACTCTGTAGTGCATTTTGAATGATGCGGTTCATCTATCAATTCTTCAGTATAACTTTTAAAAGTAGGATGTCTTCAATACTCATGACATTTTGAAGTACAGGTACTTGTAAATACATGTACAGCACAATAAAGCCAATGTAATTTGAACATAAATTGGTTGAAATATAATAAACTCAGTCCCAACTCTATTTTTCTGTTTCCTCTCTGCTGATTTCACTCTAAACTCAAATGCAAGCAAAGATAAAATATTTGTATGATTTCTATCAAATCTAGAGCTTTTAGTTTTTCTCCCGATCCAATCCCATCCTGACACAGCATCATCATCTTCTTAGTCTATCTCCCCAAATCATAAATCTAAGCACATAGTGACCATATATCTACTCCATCCTTTTATATGACGAGATGTTGCTGGCTTGATCCAATTCCAGTCATGTATTCCTCAAACTGCAAAAGGTGTCTGAAGTCCTGAATACAGTTATATGATTTATCCTTGCTCAACTGTACAGCTATATAAGATCTGTTATTCCTATCCCGCATTATGTTTTTCCAGGTACCAGTTTCATGATGTCTTTCTATCACCCTCTTTTAATATGATATTGTTAGCTTGACAGGTTTTGCTCCTCCTGCTGCGTTGAGGTAACCAGTGTCCACTGTAATATTGTATACATGAGCATAGTGTATGTATGTGACTATCATCACGCTTTCTCTGCATGTTATTATCTTTACTTTTCCTCTGCCACATTGTAACTTGTATGACAAAAGTCTTGGGACAAGTTAACAAGTTTTATAAATGTACAATTCATCAAATTCATCTTCTCACATGTAATGATTATTGTATAAACTATTGGTTTTAGGTCTCCCAAGACAAGGTAGCTGATGAAAGTTGTTTGGATGAGGTAAGAAGTTCTCATTGTCTTAACTCAGGAAGGTCACCATAATGTAATAATCAAGCTATCATTTCAGTCAGTTTTTACCGGTTTCTCTGTTCTGCAGCACTACATTATCTTGCTAGCTTTGATTATAGTAGTCAAGTCCACTCTATTTGATCTCAGATTATTCTGCTTTCTTTTGATGGAAAAATAAATTGTATTTTCCTTTTCTTTTACACATAGTACAGTAAATGTTTCTGCATTATTCGATGTCCTGCACCATGGTTTTCTTTAACTCGAATGGATTAGTGAAGATACAGAAGCAAAATTTCTTTTTTGGTTCTTCTGCATGGTATCACTCCACAGTAAACAGTGAGTGAACCCAAAAAGTTGTAGTAGCGGGGCAGAAAATGGTAAGAAGGACCAAAGATATTGACCACTATTGAGGATTCAGGAATGGGGGAAAATTGTACTTCAGAGCACAGGGGCAAGCATTCAGTTGATCAGTATGCATCTATTGATGTTGCACACATGGATAACTGCGTACCATGTTTCTGTGCTTGAGTTAACACTGCCAGTAGTCTACAATCTCATAGTTAAAGAAAAATGGTACATGCAACACAACACTAATCTAGTCTTAAAAGATAAAAAAAGGTCAAGGAAAAAAATACTTTTTGACTGACTCAGTCTAGCTATAAACAGCAGCAGAGTAAACAGTATCATTGCGTCTCCAATGAGTAGTCCATCCGCCTTTTAACTAACAAGACATTGACTAAGATGTCAGTGAACATTGCAAGCCTGCAGTTAAGAACTGTCAAATGATTTCTTGGAAACAAAATGGAGAACACAGTCTAGTAAGCCACTGAAAAGGATTTTTTACTTGGACAGTTTACGCTTTCTTTCTTGTGTGAACCCATCCAGACATACCAGCATGTGGCAGCAAGGTGAGCTGTGCTCATGCCAGCAGTGAGTTATAATACGGTGACAGCTACATGGATCTTTCAGGGTTGGGAATGACTAAATAACACGTTTTTTTAAGGAATCACACAGCTCTTCTGAGGGGTACCGCCACTTAAATCTGATCTCTTCCTACCCCCACCCATCCCACCAAATGGTGTTTTTGAGGGTCACAAAAGTGAAGGAATGAAGTATTTGCATGGAGCAAGTCCAAATTTCTCTCTGCAATGGAGATAACTATACATGAAATTTACCTAGCTATTAAAAGTACTTCAGATGTTAAACTCATAAATTGATTTCTGATTATTCAGCCCCTTTGTGTTGGTCCTGCTGAAATCATGAAGAGGACTTGAATGTATTCTGAATGTGGTCATCTAAATAGCATTACATTATTAAGTCAAAATTTATTTCCCTACTTTTTATGGAAAACTACAGACCCATTAAAGAGTGGTGTATTAAATCCTTCTCTATGTCATGTGTTACAAATGATGATGGTAACAAATTATCATGAACTTATTAGCCTGTACATTTAAATGCTTGTTTTGAGTTGGGTGTTAGGGTGCTTCAGCATGATTGTGACTCCCTGTACATGGATAAGATACAGGAATACTACTTCTAGCATGTACATGTATGTCCAAGCACTGTTCGAACCAGAGGATTAGGATGTTCATGTATAACCTATGAAGGGCTTAAAATTTCTCAGGGATGGCAAGTCAGGACATCAAAAGGTTACTGTTGTTAATGTTACTTCATCTGGATAGGTATTTGTTTGCTGGGATGTTACACTCAAATGACAGAATGCTACATAAGTTGATCAGAAGAGTTTCAATATTTTAACGACTGATATTTAATATCCACAGGAAATCCTGCTGCTGGACTGAAAATTGCACCTTGGTACCGACCGTCATCTGTGGGAAACTGGAGATAATCACAGTTGACAATGCCTAGTCGCAGCTTCCACATTTTCAGTGATATTTCTCAGGTGGCAGAATTCTATCACTTAGCTACAAGAATCACTTCATAAAAGAGGGTTGTATTTTTTGCACAAGGCACTGCATTGAACTTGAGTTGAACGCAGCACCCAGGCAAAAACACTGTAGTTGTGTCTCACTGATGTAACCATTGACCCTGTGTTGCAAAGCATGGACTGCCCAATTGCTCAGTTTAAGCATTCTGCCACAGAAGTATCAGTATCACAATGTATCGTTTACATATGGTTATGGCATTGGATTCAGGATGTGCAGTTTGTGGGTTAGGTTCCTGCCATGATAATGCTACAAGAGTCCTGGGAAAGGAATTAATTCACATTATTTTCCCTTTCCGTCTGTAAACTGGGTACTTGGCTGTAGGCAACAAAAGATATCAGAATGCTAGTGATCAGTGCCTGTAAATGGCAGCGGCACTACATGTTTCCCAGGGAGGGTTGAAAATATCTTTGAGTGACATGGCTTACTTGGATAAAATTATGTGAAGTTGCATGATCAGGCATTGGTCTGAATACAAGACTAATATATCTTATAAATCTTACTACTGTTAATAAGTAATAGCAACTGTGGTTATCTCCATATATACTAATTTATTATGTAAAAATATAGGGACTTGAAAGAAATGGCAATAATATTGGTGATGGTGTTCTGCATAAACAACTGACGTGGAAACTTTTTGTCTTCTTTCATTTGTTCTTATCATAATATGTCTCTTCTATTTCTTTATGTCACAGTCAGAGAAGACTGCTTGCTTGTCTGTTTACTCACTCTGTGCTGATGTGCTCATGTAATTTCTTAGTCCGGGTTAGACACACATGTTCAGATGGATGAAAACTCAGTCACAGCTTTTTGATACTGTCATTGTGACACTGGGCATTACCACTGGAATGGATCCCTAGATTTTACAATACTGTAACTGTGCCCATAGACACTTTGCAACATTGCACTGAATTGATCCAATTATGTAAAGGAAAATTTCTAACACCATTCACTTGTTTTAAAAAAAAAGGCTCACAACCAAAGATTTATAATTTATAAAAGCTTTATTTTAAGAACAAAATGGTACAATTACACTCGAGCATGCTTATTTTGAAAAGACTTTGTAAGAAACTGGTGCTTCTCTAACATATGCTAATAAAACTACCTAAGTTAGGACATTTTGTGAATTTTGTAATAAGCGTGTTCGAGTGTATTTACATGATTATATGAAATTTGACACTTATCTGTACATACTCATACCTACATCCTTTCCCTCTGACCACCAATGTAACAAATACTTCCATACATGTACAATCTCTTTCTGATACAGATTCACATACAACTCGTGCACAAAACACCTGATGTCAATAGAAGAGACATCATACTGATACAGTAGAAATATTATGAAATGACAAAAATCCTTGCAAACATAGCTCTTAATCCTTTTGCAAAAATCATTAATTAATCCCTTTTCAAACACATACACTACACTCACTCATCATCCGTGGTGCATATAATTATGAACAAACAGTTACAAGGCAGTGTTCACAAATGTTATCTTGGTGTTTTAGGCTTGGCAAGAATATTCAAGAATTTGCCCCTTGTCATTTCCCGTGCTGTTGAAAAACAAAAAGAATAAAGAAAAGCATTACTTGCATTAGCCTTGATAAGCAGCCAAATCTGTGTTTTCCTGTAATATTTACATTCCACAAGAAAATGAGTTAAAGGCCAGGCACAGCTTCTGAGAACTCAAGTAATACATGTGGTTGATTTCTGATCTCATGATGAGAACTGTTTTTTTTTTTTTTTAAATTAAAATTTATAGGTGAACCATTTATCAATACATTTTGAGAGGTTTCAGTGTTCAAGGTGCTTTGAAAATCTTAAGAGCTGGCTTTATGTTCGACTGTGTTTTGTAACTTGACAAAGCTGTAGTATATGGAAAAAAAAATGTATGAATATTAACCATGAAGCTGTGCATCATTCTACTACTGTAATTTCATTTTTCTGTATCATCACGCTCATTCTATATTTGCCTAAATTATTTTTTTTTCTTTTGATCATTTGAGTTGTTTATATTACTATTATCTTCTATTAATCTTCTTTTTCATGTTTTAAAACAATGTAAAATCAGGATATACTTACAAGTCAAACTACAAGTTAAACTGCATCTGTTTCAGTGTTTTGCTTTGAGCAATAGGTTGAGATCATTAAATTTCTTAAAATTAAAAAAAAAAATATGACTCCGGCAAATGTAGAATGAGCCTTTCCCTAAAATCTGCACCAGAACAAATTATCTTTCATCACATGCAGCAGACTTTGTGTACCATAGCCTTGTCAAGTCAATTATCCTTTCAGTCCCGAGGCTTCTCTGCTAAATGCACCAAATAGTGGTACACTGCTGCATTCTTGCAATATGGGTACATTAAGATAAGGTAAACTTGAACACACTATTGTGACTATTGTACATACAGTGTTAAACAGATTGTGCATCAGAAATCAGCATGAATGCCAACATCGAAAAACAAGTTATACCCACTGTTGCCTTTCTCTTCCTTCTCCCTCTCTCTGTTAGTCCATAACAGAGTTCCTAGACTATGCTGAAGTCATCTATTCACACTTCATTTCAGTCATTTTCAGATTCTTATCTGTATTAGATCTACATACCTTCCTCTAGACCAAGTTGATAGGCCAGATTTTGTAGTCCTCTCACTTTCTCCATCAGCTGTGATAAGGTCAGACTACCAAACTCTGAAATAATGAGAGACAAACATGACAGAGATGTTGGTCATAATACCACTCAAAATGCAAAAGCACAAAGTTTTTCTGCATGTTGTTTGCAACACCAAATTATCACTGGTGTCATACTGTCTCCATTTCAGTTAATCATACTCCATAAATACCAAAGCATTTTTTTTTTTTTTTACCCACCACTGCCCTTGTAGGCAATACATGCAATCATGATGGTCATGTTGGTCTATCACAAAAAATAAACTGATTTCTATGGAATCTTAGAAGAAATTGCCTACGAACAACAACAAAACTGACAAACACAAAATCATCCAGAGAATGAACTAGTTACAAAGATCTCTACTAAAAGACTAGGGAAGAAATAATGCATGTTACATCCCATCTGGGACATAGCCCATTTCATGAACTGGGCAACTACACTGCCCAATTCAATTCATGAAATGTATAATCAGTTCAGATTCTAATCTGTATTAGATACCTTCCTCTAGACCAAGTTGATAGGCCAGATTAACTGTTAACATGATTAACTGTTCATTTCATGAGATGTGTAATATTTTAGCTGAATTCATGAAAAGTGCATTAAAAACTTTGCTCCGTTTATGAAATGGTTAGTGAAGTTCATCTAGGATAAAAATGTGATCATATTTCCAGCTGGGTTTGGTTAGTAATAGATATATGATGATACGAATGATCATATTCACCATGGCTGGAGGTAGCGACAGAATGTCAGCTTGAACTAATACTAATAGTGGTTGCCTGTTTGCCAAAGCAAGATTTAATGTGTCCAGCAAAATATTTCTATCCTGGAAGCAGGGTGATGGGTGCAAAATTGTGAAAAAGACATGCCTCTCATGGTGCAAAAATGTGTTAGTGGGGAATTCATCCAAGTAAATACCCTTAATCAGCACAAATAAATACTAATCTGGGGGAAATTTTGGAGGTGAGGATTAATTTTTCAATTCATAACCAGGATTGAAAAGAGAGCCACTTACTTGAGCAGTACATTTGAGATACATGTACATTATGTTGTAAGGATGTCCAAATTGTATTCCAGTCTTTTGTAATATCTGTATTTATTAACTAAAAAATAGATTACTGTATTTGATTATATTTGTATCAAATACATGTATTTGTTTCACAGTGTTCTGACTGATTATACCATTATTACATTTACAATTTGCATTGTATATCTGTCAGCTGTAGCCTGCTGCTTATCGAGCCTCATGGAGTCATTTTCTGTTTCGATGAATTGAACTAAACTTGATCTGAACTTATTAAAAACCCCGGGAACTGAGCAGATCTGAAAATTACCCAATTTCCCTATATATAAGCTGAACTTGATCTAAAGGTATTTTCCTCTTAGTGAACTGATCTTGATCTGAACTAATTTTTTTGATGAATTTGCTCAGCTCTGATTCTTGGAGGGTTCTTGTACATTAGAAAGCAAAGACACCTAGCTTTCTATTCAATAGGGAGCTTGACAGCTAACAGTAAATGGAAGCTCAAGTGGTAACAATTGCAGCTGGTAAGAATTGTAGTTGGTGAGAATTGCAGTTGGTAAAAATTATAGTTAGTAAAAATTCTAGTTGGAAAGAATTGTAATTGATAAGAATTCTAGTGAGTAAGAAATTGCAGTTGGTAAGAATTGTAGCTGGGAAAAAATTGTAGTTGGTAAGGACTGTTTTTGGTAAGTTTCATTCACAGATATCCATATTATTAATTACATCACACCCAGCTAAAATAGACAGTACTGGAGAGATGGATCGAGTATACTGCCTGTCATAAAGAACCCTTCATCAGTCTCAACTTCAGAATTTCCCGTAATGTTTGATATTTCATATATTTTTATATGGGTCATTATTTGATCATGCTGCATGCCTGACCAAATTTGTCCAATTCAATATTTTGCAGGTGTTTATTAAACAATTTTTACAACACACACTGACTAAGCATTTTGAGTATTGTTATAATGATCATGCTAATTCTTCGAAATATTAGGCCAGTTTCAAAATAAAGGCTAGAGGGGGAATTATCTATTATTATTCTATCATTTCATTGAAGAGGCAGAGCTCGATATTAAGTACACCTCAATAATAACTATACCATGGGCATACTTTATATCGAATTCATAGGTATAAGCATGTGCAAGTGTGTGTGCGCCCATGCAGGTGTGTGTGTGTATGTTTGTGTGTGTGTATTAGGGTGTTTGTGGATTTGTGGATAGGTGAGTGTGTACCCATTTCTGAGTGATTTTATCAAAATATATGTTGATAATTTATCTCTTTGTCCATAGTCTAGATTAGGCAAGAACATCACGTACAATTATTTAAGTTTTCCCCAACTCATTTACTCGTTCAATGTAGACTGATGTTGCGCGCATTGCACTGAATAACCACTAGCTGCTGCAGCTTGACTGTAAATCTTGGCAATTATTTTTGCTTGTTTTTGTCTGCAGTCAGGCGAAAAGGCAAGTGTGACCAAAATATCATGCTTGCCAGGCAGGAGCCAATCAAGTAGTGCATAACATTGCAACCCAAAGGCCATAAAATGAGCAGTGTTACTCGCATTTCTTTGTTGTCATATTTCCGGTTAAAGTTCTTTAACTGATTTTAGTCCCATTTGGAAACTGTGCATTCTGCACTTTACCTCATTAATTCTTGGTGTAAACTGTGTGCCATGAATAAGTTTTTTAAACTCATACATAGCACTGCCCATTCCATAAATTGGGCATTAAAACTGGAAACGAGCAGTGGACTACATTTCATGAAATGGGCCGTCTAGACTATTTCACAAACTGGATGTAACACATGCGTAACAAAGGGTCTGTACTCTTTCCCCTTTACCTCTTTCAAGTGATCAACCACTCATTTTCCAATAAGTCTGGGCTGCTCAACTCCATCGAGCTGAGTGTAGGTGATCTTTCCCTATGACTCTATTAATCAACTTCGCAATTCAGGATTGAGCTTAGTTTCAATATTTGAGTCATTCACATGACCCAACTAAAAGTCAATTAGGCCACATGTTATGCATGAACTCTGTCACAGTGTCTAAAATGCAAATTAAATGGGGCTGTTACATTCTCAGAGGGCAAAGAAGGTTAGCAGTGGTTGCAAGGGTGTTCTTTGGGGAGGCTTTGGGGAATTCTGGCTTGGTAAAGTCAATGCTGATTACACTCTAAACACATTTATTACATACGAGGGGTGGCTGAAAAGTTTTGAGCCTAACTAGGAAGGAAGCTTCCAATCGTAACCAAACTTGGCATGCACTAACATTGATATATTGGTGCTCCATATATGCATTCATATGAAACTAACGTTATGTTTAGTTTATTTTGCAGATACAGAAAGACAGTAGCTACTAGAACATTTCAAAAATGGAGAAAAATGGGTATCGAGCTGTCATCAAATATCTTCATCTAAAGGGGTTAACTCCAACAGCCATTTATGCTGACATGGTCAATACTTTAGGGGAGGATGCTCCTTCCTTTGCCACTGTCAAGAGATGGGCTGCTGAATATTAGAGGGGAAAAGAGAGCTTCGAAGATGACCCCCTGTCAGGAAGGCCTCCCACTGCAACAATCCAAGAAAACATTGACTGTGTGCACGACATGATAATGAATGACAGGAGACTGACCACTAGATACATTGCCAGTGCTATTGGAATCTCTAAAGAGTGGGTGGAGAACATTATTTCCAATGAGCTTGGAATGTGAAAAGTATCTGCTGGATGGGTGCCACGTCTTCTGGCAGCAGATCAGAAGCGGACCAGATTCACAATGTCTCGTGACAATCTGGAGCTGTTTGAAGCTGATCCTGATGAGTTTCTTGAAAGATTTGTTACTATGGACGAGACATGGGTCCATCACTTTCAGCCAGAGACCAAGGAGCAATCGAAGCAATGGAAGCACCCATTGTCACCAACCCCAAAGAAGGCCAGGGCTGTCCCATCAGCTGGCAAGGTGATGGCTTCAGTTTTCTGGGATTCCAGAGGAATCATACTCATTGACTACCTTCAGCAAGGATAGACAATAAATGGGGAATACTATGCCAATCAGCTCAGACAACTGCGAGAGTCTATAAAGGCTAAACGTCCCGGAAAGCTCACAAAGGGGATGTTGTTTCACCAGGACAAGGCACCAGCTCACACATCAGCTGTGGCAATGGCTGCCATTCACGATTGTGGCTTTGAACTCATGGATCATCCACCTTATTCGCCTGATCTCGCACCATCAGACTTCCATCTCTTCCCAAACCTGAAAAAAGAATTAGCTGGCAGACATTTTGGTAGCAATGATGACGTCATAAGGGCTGTTGAGGACTTTTTTGAGGTGGCTGAAGAACAGTTCTTCTTAACCGGAGTTGAAGCATTGAAACATCGTCGGGAGAAGTGTGTGACCCTCCGAGGCGATTATGTTGAAAAATAAATAGAAATAAAGTTTACTGTATAAGTCTTTCCTAGTTAGGCTCAAAACTTTTCAGCCACCCCTCGTAAACATTTGGTGTGAAATTACAAGATGTTATGCAAGTCCTGACATTTTCTTACAAACATGATTTCATAATTTATTACAAAATGCCACCAATGTTAATCTGAAAAACAGAAATATTATGAAGCATTTCTAACTTCCCAACCAACCCATTGGTTTAGATTCAATCATAGTTTTTCTCACTACAATAAATCAGCCACCACAAAGGCAATGGCCACCCCTGACTTTCTCAGCTCAAGGCCAGACAGAGACTTCTTATTCATTAGTAAACCAAACAGCGATTCATCCTGAGTCTTGGTTGCCTAATGAAGTAGGTGTCTGTAAATTCAAGCAGGCAACCTATATCACTGCTGATCTGAAATATGCATTACTACAAAACAATTTAGCAGGTCCTGTGAAATCTGTATTAAGTGTGTTAGAATATTAAAGATTTAGTGTTCCATTATAAATTATACCTTGGTGCGTATTTCGCTTTAATGCAGTTGGAAAGACTTTCATTATATACTGTGCGAAGCCAACAAGCAAAACGCCTTACCTTGTAATAAATTGATGTCATCTTTTTCCAGATCTGCAAGCCATCTTGGTGTTCCTGCATTCTTTGACTGGGAACATGAAAGCAAATTGGACTGTAATTAGTATACATGAACGTTTGAACACATTTGTAACAAAATGCATCAGGAAGGTTTCACAAGTTTGGTTACCAAAGTCAACTCGAAAAAGAAGCTAGTACATGTATACTCAAAATACAACCATTTGCAATCTATATGATGAAAAAAAAAAGAGTTTTGTGTTAAAAAATGTTTCTGTGTCATTTATGTGTTGTTATTATTGTTATTGTGCCTATTTAATGGCAAAATCTCAGGAGAAATATGTGAAGACAAACCTCAAAATTTTAAAAAAAAAGGCACAACCTATTTAATTCAAAGTGTCCCCAAACAACGTAAAACATCATGAAATTTATCAAAGCCATACTCTCTTTATGAAGCATTCTATGTCCAGTTTGAAAAAAAAAAAAAGGGTGTGAAATAATACAGGAATTCCAAAGTGAGTGCCCAAACCATTAATACCAGCATTACTTTCTCTGTAATTATGTCCTTGACCTATGAAGCTATACAGGTTTGAATAATGTCTTCTGTTAAGCTGTTGTCTGTTAATTTGTCTGGCTGTTTGTCCATTTGTTTGCTTATGCACAGTCCAGTAATAGCTCGAACATTCAATGTAATTTTAAGGAGATTTTGAAATGAATTGCATAATCGCACAGCCTGGAGAAACACTGCACACAAAAAAAAAATTACAAAAAAGCCTGGGCATGTGACTTAACCTCTACAGACCACCAAGTCAGTGATTTGCCAGGGCTATAAAATCATGAATGTGCAATGTGAATCAACAGCATTGCTTGAAGAATCAAAAAGAGAAAATGAAATATTATACCACGAATCAGACTGGAAATTATCCACTACAATTTTCACTTATACCCATAATAATTGTGGACTGAACCTTCAGTTATGGAATTGCATTAAACTGGAATATCAACTCACATGGGCGAACAATCAGTCTGCATGATGTGTAAGTTCTGCCCTTGCAGAGTTCATTCTGCTATCGATGCTACCAGGAGCGCAGCTATATAGATAGCAGTACAAATTTTGACTGGCTTCAAGGTCAATGACCATGGTAATATTAATATGAATGCGTTAGCCTACTTTCTTTTTTTCTCAATAAATTGGTTAATCTGTCTTGGATTTTCGAGGCCTGATTTTCGCATGAAAACAGGCATTATGGTATGTCATGATGTGGTTCACTTCAGTAAATAAGACTTGCACTGTAAGTTTAGGGAATTTCTACTCTATTCATCGTGTAGTATTGGGCATATTTAAAGTATCTAGTATTGTTGATTCTAGTGCTGTTGGTGAATCTAAGCGGGCCTAACTTAGACTGGTGTGTATGACTCCGAAATACTATAATATGTATGAGTGTAAGGCTGTCAATTGCTGGCAAGGATTCTTCAGATCCCTTTCTAACACTGTGAGAAGGAATCTCACGGTCAAAGGACATGTTTTTTTTCCTTCTTGCTACAAAATGTGTGTATTACATAATGTTTTGCAAGTTCTGACCTATTGTTGAATTTTGTACTTTTCTTATATTTTAGTATGCCTATTACAAAATGTAATTATTGTTGCTCCAAAAAATAAACTTATCATGTAGCATTTCAAAGTTCCCTAATGTCCCAAAGTTCCAATTAAAAAATGACTCTCACTTGCTATAAATAAGACTTGACTCACGGCCGAAGGCTTCAAAGTAATTATTAGATCTAACAATTAGAGAGCAATCCTTTGTGAGGAAAACCTTGGTTGCTGCGTTATGAACTATACTACACTGAAGAGGGTGAAAATCCTTTTCACTTGCCATTTTTGCTGATCATCAATAATCTGATACATGCTTAACACAAAGTGATTTGACAAGCCCCATGAATTTTGTATTCATATTCAATGACATTTTGAAGATACTTGAAGGTAACTGCTTATTCCAAATTAATTGTGAATACTCCACAATGCTCATAACTGACACATCACAAAATATGCTGTCATTCACTCACACCCTCTGCCCAACATGCAAACTCCAAACCCAACCACATGGACGATCAAGAATGAGTTATAATAACTGCAGAGGAATCCAAAGAGCAACTCACCATTTATAGAGCTAATCACTGTTACACTATACAGTCAAGAATGAAAATTTGGAAGATGTGAAATCAATCACTTACAGCAGTAAATCAACTTACACTTTTGCCTACTTCATATTCTGTAACACCAGGAACTGTGAAGAGAAAAACAAACATTACAAGCTCATAACATATTAACACTGAATCTGTTTACAAATACCTGCTGTATGACCCAAAAAGAATTGCGAGTATAAAAAAAAAACTCTTATGAATCTCATGAATTATTTCACCCTGCTATTATACTACAGCGTTTACATGAATAATACCTTACTTTTCAACATTGCAAGATCTGAGAGTAGCTGACAAAGGATTTGATGAGCTAAGGGAAAGTTTGTCTCATCTTGCATTCAAAGTTTAAGATTGCTGGACTTATATAGTACATTTACTGTTGGTAGGAGAGAGCACTTCATTATATAAGGGTTTATACTTCTGAAACTTTTCCTTGTCACATTTCAACCTTTCAGGCCTGCAGCCTACCACAGTAAGAGATGCAACATTATATCTTTTGAACTGAGAAATCAGCTCTGCTTATCAAAGGTTACAATAATGCACTGTCCACATGTATAAGAAATGATTTCCCATCACTATAATAATGTAAATACAAGACATCCCTTCAGTCAAGCGATGCAGATTCATTGATACACAAATGTTTCTCACTTTTTTCTGGCCATAAGTCTGGTGAAGACCTGTCCAGTTTCTCAAAACTCAGAAGCTTGTCATCCTCTGATGAAAATACAGAAATATGAAAATTTTATATGAAATGTGTACTTCTATATAATATCTAAATAATCACACTGGTTGAAAAAAAAATCAATGGAAATTTATTAAACTGTCTCTGCAGAAATTGCACTTAAAACTGCTAAAATCTGCAACAAGAACTGGTAAATTTCCATGCAAAAAGTAGTAAAATTTGCACCAAATTTTGCAAAAACAGCTTCGTAACTTTGTAAGAATTATCACCATATTGCATTGTTTCCTATGTGACAATGCAAAGTTGTAGAAATGGAACAAATTTTCAGGTGTTCTTGTTATGCAATGTTGTGACAGTGACAAAAAAAGTGTAGTGTTCAGTCCAAATTTGCAAAATTTGCATTATGTTTGCTGAAAATGTCTAAATTTGCAGAAATGTGCAAAAGTTTAGCACAGCCCCACAATGCAGAAATTTGTGGGAATTTGCGACCGCAATTTTCTGGAGGGACAGACGAAACTGAAATCAAGGGGATGAAACAAATCTTTTCATACTGACACTGCAATATACTAGATAAAACTTGTAGTACAGGAGAGCTATTTCAGTGATGGTAATGGGGCATTCAAAGGGGAAAAAAAAGGCCTCAACTTCAAGAAGACCTCTAAATGCACCTAATGCTTTTAACACATTGAAAAACAACTATGATTTTCCTTCTATCCTTAGTGACTTTTCTAAGAATTCTGATGACCAGCTAAAGCAGTATCAGCTCAAGCCATGTGGAAGGACTACTTATAAGATGTCCAACTGAAAAGAAGCATTGGGTACACTATTTCATCCTTTGTCGTGTCAGAATAATCATTTAATAAGAGGCCTGCTGATAAGTATAGACAATCCTGTCTCAACAGACATTCATGTTCGGAATTCACCTCAAGTGATGCTCATGTCTCATGTTTAGGGTGTAAAGATGTTAGGGTTTAGTATAGGGTTAGGGTTGTTATACCAGGCATGTCAGGGTTTAGTATAGAGTTAGGGTTGTTATAGTAGGCATGAGTGCCTGGCCCCCTAATTTTTTATCAATAGTAACACCACAATAAATACAAGTATTCAATGGACAGTTTGCTTATTTTGAAAGACGTCATTAAAACTGTCCCAGCAATACATGTACTATGGAGCATTAGATCACAGGTTCAGCACTGGATAACCATGCTGACAAAACTGATCCAATCCCGGCTTATGACCTCAGTAACTTTTCTTGTTAGAGGTATGAGGTGTATTTAGAAACCCTCCTTAAACATTTGTATTCTGGAAAGCCACTATAAGTATATGGACAAAATCTTAGGACTCTCCAAGACTGAGTGTTTCTCAAAATCTTAAAAGTAGTCCTCCGGCATGGGTGAATAAGCTGACAGTGACACTGGTTTTATTTTATGTCATCAGATTCTTAATTAAGGATGTAAAATTGCCATGGTTAGTTTTTAAAGAAAAAAAAATAAAGCATCTAAGCATCTGCAGTGCTGTCGGACATTTGGCACCGCCAGCCAGATTTTACAAACTTTTAAAAAAGTTTAATATTTGCCTGTTGTCATCGCTCACGTTTTTTTCATCAAGAAGATGTGAGTTTGTTTCTTTTCATGATGGTTTCTATTTCTTACCTCCTTGTGTCAGGGGGAAATTATGATTACCAGGCATTCCTGGGTTTTTCAGAATGTTTGTAATTCCAGGAGATAACTGAACCTGGTAATGGGTCAATTGCTAGGTTAATCCAAACACATGTGATTTTCAAGATTAAATTCTATGTTTAGATACCAAGAAAACTTCGTAATACCTATTATTATGAGGCTTCAGATCAACATTTCCTGTAGACCAATCTTGTTTTAGATGGAAGTGTCCAGACTGACTCGACAGCGTGGAGGCATCCGAAATACGTGATTGACATGTCAGACCTATTTGTGAAATCTTGCTCCATAAATGCTTGTGAATGAGCTTTTGCTGATGTCATTTGAAAGAAGGCAAGTTAAAATGACTCACTGAGTCAACCAAAACTGAAACACACCAATAATAAATGAGCGGGCGCTGTTTTTTTAAGGTCCAAGATTAGTCAGAGATTTTGTTGAATAACTGTGTTGAAGGTGTTGAGCTCATTCAGAATTTCTTCCCTTTTGTTTGTATCTCTATTAACTGGATCGAACTGTGCCATCTGATTTCGAGAAAGGCTAGATATAAGACAGCCAGGAAGCATTATCACCATCTATGTAAATTATGTGAACAGTAATGCATCACTGTTATATATCTTTATTACCTTGGTGTTCCACTGTGAATGACACTTATCAGATAATAGGTTTCATTGCAACCACCTTACCAATATCTTATCAGCGCAATAAATTGCCCCCTAAATCGCCTGGCGCTAAAAATTCTAGGTATGAAAGATCAGCCGTTGAATTTTGTGTTTGTGCTGCCCAGGAATGGCAAGGTTAAAGCGAGACTTTTCCGATATACTTCTTTGAAAAATGGATGTTATCACTAAAATGCTTCCACAATAACCGCTTCTTCAGGCAGTCCCTGTTTAAAATTCAAAACTGTTTCAACATTTCTGCATAAAACTTCTATGGTTGTTACATACATGATTAGCTCTTTCGATCTGTGTCAAACATTTTATGATTTTACGCCTACTATAAGCTAGACAGACAGTTTTTGAACCTATGCTTATCACTCTAGTGGAACCAGATCACCACCCGCTTCCCGAGATGAGTGCAGGTAACTTAAACTTGACCCTTTTGTGACCCTCAAGCCAGGGCGAGTGAAAGCAATTAACTAAGTGATCTGGTCTGAAACCAACATGATGGGGATAACTGTCTTTGCGTAGTGAATGCCAGCTTGTCTCTTCAATCACTTTTTGATGTTGTGCTTCTGTCATCCGTTAAATGGAAGACCCATAGCCACCACAGGGCATAACGACTAATGGCAGCTTGCATCTTGTGAAAATCTTGACTTTCATGCTGCATTTTCGTGGAAGCGCTCAGACGAAGAAACCACCACACATCGGGTTGAAATTTTATTTAAAAAATAATCTCCATCTTTAAGGCTGTGATTGTAATGTGGATCCCTGTCCCTTTATCCTCGAAGTGTCGGTAACCGCTGTCTTACTATTTACCACAATTTCCCTATTTGCTTACAGAATCCTGCCAGACTTTCAGATTTTAATCAAACACCATTTTCACATCAGATAAACGTTGTCTTGAGTGTCATAAGTCAGTTGCTGCCTTGAAATAGATGTCTATTGATGTCTCTGTCGATATTCCGCTACCTTCAGGGCCATTACTGCCGCCCTACTTCTGGACCAATAGACAGTAACCATATTGCCACCGATACAGATGTTTCCTGTAAGGCAGGGTAAAATGGCTTCATGAAAAGCCATTTTTCTTAGGGGGAAATTGGGTGAAAATTACTGGAAAATCTATATTAATAAAATGCTTCCGCCAAATTTGTGTCACAGATTTCTTGAGAAATACGTAACGTAAAAACATGCGGTTTCACCTAAATTCGTAGAAAAAGATACAAAAGGTAACTATACACATCAGTCCTCTTTATTTTTTTTAACCTTTTTAAAAAAAAAGAATGTGTATAGGGTGCTTCAGAACGTTGCTCGCTGAAACAGAGTCCCCCAAGCGATCTATTTTTAGCCGCGCCGTCCGAACCGGCGGCTGACTGTTACCTTGATTCATGGGCGAAAGGTCAGATTCGTGCTGCCTTCGATGTTGACTGTTACTACTACTAGTATTACTGATTAGGCTGCTAGGCGTAACCTAGAAGTTTGTTCAACCAATGCCTCGGAACAAGCATTGCGCTTAGAGTACTTGCCACTTGAACATAGGAAATAACATTGTCAAGATCTGGAGAGAGTATTTTTATCTCCTTTTTCCGAAACTTTAGAAATTTCCGAAATACACTAATATAAGACCATGCAGTCAAGAACTTTTTGATAATGGTGCTACGCAGTCAAGAACTTTTTGGTAATGGTGCTAAAATCAGCAGAATATTACAGAATTCCTGCTGACCAAACAAAAAAAATCAAGTCTATGATTGATGGTTGCAGCAGCTAGTAGTTATTCTGTGCAATGCAGCGCAATATCAGTGAACGAGCAAATGAGTTGGGGAAAACTTCAATAGTTATGTCGGATGTTCTTGCCTAATCTAGACTGTAGATATAGAGAATTATCAACATAATATATGTATATTACCACTCATAAACGCGTACACATTCATCTATCCACAAATCCACGAACATCCCAATACACACACACAGACACGCACACTAAAATGTATATACACACACGTGTACCACGCTCACACACCTGCACAGTCATGCCCATACATATTACAATAAAGTCCCATATATAAAACATGCCCTTGGTGTACTTATTATTGAGGTATACTTGATATACTTGTTTATACGTGCCTCATTAATTAAATGATAGAATGATAATGAGTCCGTGCACGTGAAATTCAATCTTAATACCAAGGTAAGTTACACTTATTAAATGAATCAACATTTAATATCGAGGTTCCTCTACATGTTCACATAGAGAGATAAATCAACCTTTATTTACTCTCAAGGGATTATGTTTTATAACGTCTGTTGGTTTCAGTATTACATATTAATCAGCTGGATGTGGGAGAAGAAGAAGGGGATGTCAAGATATTAAGCTATTAAAAAAAAAAAATATATATTATATCAATAGGTATACCTCTTTACTAAGTATGAAATCATATGCAAGAATTCTTAAGTCCTTGATAAGTAGTATACTTTTTTCATGCACCAAGGGGCATTTGATACAAAAACTTTATTTAATGAAATGATAATTACAAAATTCTTAATAACAAGGTAGGTCTGATCATGGGTTCCAGCTTCTAATGCTAAGATTACACAGATCTTTTCCTCTTCCCCGAGCGAAGAAGCCGGCACAGTGATATAGATCTATGGATTACATTGATTCCGTGGGGATACCCTACAGAAGAACAGTTTGATGAAGTAGATTTAGGTCATTAATACAATTTTAGCGCCAGGAACGTCATTTTCTCCATGCTCCACATAGAGCTGATCACTAGCCTCGGCCAATGTTATGCACGAATATGCTCTTTGACCTCCCACCCTCGCCAGGTGCCCTCCGACTGATGACGTAGGCGGTTATCTGACTTAGAGAAATCCGAGGTTCACGCGGAAGATCTGAAGAACCCTATTAAATCAATGCGATACTTCCTCATTTTCAGTGTGTATGAGTGGTTGTAACATGAATCTTTCGTACTTTGACGCCTACTGCTGGTGGATTCGCACCCAGCTAGAACTTACATAAATCTCATGTACACACAATATTAAGCTCGGATAGGGTTACGCGTTGGTGTTATTTGACATTCGCTTTTTATGTTCGCGAGCTGATCGGTTTGAAAGGTGCACGTGCTTTTTCAAATGAAAGCTTAAATTATGTGGTTTCGTGTTGGAATCTGGATAACTTTCGTTACGGAAACCGTACTCACGCTGAAAAATTACACCTCCTTTGTGACGTGACTCACAACCAGTACAATCTTGCAGACTGTGACGGATCTTGGACGCTTCGTAGGCGTGTTTGGCGTGCAAGAGAGTATCCAGTTGTGTGGGGCAGGCTGAGCCCAGTGAAGTTTNAACTTTTTCACGGAGTCTAATGGCATGCATTTGTCTATGATGCCTTTCGGTGCGCTAGGTATTCTTTCGCCATCGGTGCGCTACCTGCCTGCCCATTTGTAAAATGGGGTGTTACTGTTAGTCTTGTAAACTATGAAATGTCGTATCAATGCACAAAATGCATGGCTTTATTCTGTTTAATTGTAAACTGATAGTCTAGTTGTTGTTTTTTTTTGCTTTCATACCGTGAGCAGGAAAATGGGAAAAAAATAGCATCTCGCTACTGGGGAAAAGCACATGGCCAGAGTCAGAGTGGCGACGGCAACACAGACATGCGGCCCGCTGGCAGACCTTAATTTTTCCCCCTCAAAGAAACTTAGAAAGTCATTTCCTTGAGAAACATAACAATACAGATGTCATATAGACTAACATTACCGAAAATCAGATTAAGCTCTCTATTTTTCAATTTACACAATAAAAGAGGATAAAGTTAAAAAGGTGCTCTCCGTGACCATTGTCATATGGTGTCCATAGTCTCTGTCCCTCAAACCAGAAAGCCAAGTCGTCAGAAGTAAAGAATCTTTTGTGTGAATCTTCTGAAATGAACTGAAACTACAGAACTAAAAAAGACTTAGCCCAACCAGTCTGGCTTGGACTTTTAACTTTCAGTTTTACATCGTGCAAAACATTTGTTGTAAATCGATTCGAAATTACCTCCTTGAGCTGATTTGTTTGCCCTGGAAGCCATCTTTTCTGGGTTCACGTAGTCTCAAACTTCCGGTCTTGCTAAACAGTTTCCAAAACTACCTGCAAACGAAATATAAACTATTAAGTGGCATTTTCTGCAGAGGGATTATTTTATTGTTTGAAAAATTTCATCCTATCAAGATTATCATTCTGCTTTCTAGTAGATGAATATTAACCATTTAGTGGCCTTGACCTGGGGTCTTTACCTGAGGTGTGGACCAAATCCTGCATTTTGATTGGTTTACTAGGCACGGACTCGTGAAGCGTAACACGGCTGAGGCCATAATAACCTAAGGGACTAGTTAAGGCCTAGTTTAACCTTACTTAACTGTTGACCTTTCGCTCCTGTGTTAGAGGGTCAGGCTGTTTACAGTTTCTGAGACGTCGCAGATAACAAAATGACGCTTTTTGCAGTGATCCGCAGCCTTCGACTGGTATATTTTAGATAACAATGCATAGAGAAAGCAGATCTGGATCTAGTCTAGAAATTCGTTACTTTATTTAATTGGCAGACTTTGATAGTTCCAGCAGTATAGTATAACGGTCATCAGTAGCCCACTGTGGGATGAATTACCCGGCTTGTAGGCTAGAGCCAAGACTAGACTAGATCTGCCCAAAATTTTGAAGTAGTCAAGACTAGATTTGGTGGAAGTAACATTGATTGAAATTACATGCATTAGTCTAGATCTAGACATTCACAAAGGAGACCAGGTTACAATCCTGGACTGCATGCACTAACTAGTCCTGATAGGTCTACCTGCCACTGATGTGGACACGTTTCAGCATTTTAATGTTGCTATCATTTTACACCATTCCTTTCGAAACTGCACAGTAACATGCTTTTACCAGGAATATAAATCCTCCACTATTTTCCACTTGCCATGTAGTGCTTGAATGTTATAATATTGATCTAGTATTCATGGTGTTCAAGTTCAATGTTTCATTCCTGGTGAAAGGCAAAATATCATGATATAACAAATTCCCCTCAAAACGTTTGTTTCACTAGTCAATATTGAGTCTGAATGTACCAATTAAGCTTTCAAATGATAACATTGAAATTAATGCATCTTGTCGAAAGTGTGAGATTCAAACAATTTAGTAAGTTCCACAGAAAGCAGAGAATTCTGACAAACAGGAAGAATTAGGCTTAATGATGTATAAGCTGATAAGTGGGAACATCTTACATACAAAAGCCTTCGAACTGCACTAAACGGCCAGTAATAGACTAATAAACTCAGAGTAGAGAGCCCTTAAACTTTATTGCAAATTTTTGAAATGGGATGCTTTCTTCATAAAGCAAAATGCATCAGCTTTCAAAAATTTGTAAGTAAAGTTTGCGTCATGCCTCTTTACTCTTTGTTTATTAGTTTATTATTACCAGTTTTAGTGTAGTTCAAAGGTTTTATAATTATATATGCACTGTGATTTGATTTCTCCATGTTCTCTGCATCTGATTCACGTTTTCTTAAACCTTGAACTTCTGGTTTGTGCTTGTAGATATATATAGAAATATTAGAAAATATGTGTATAGTTCTGTATTCAGAGAGTTGGTGCAGTCATTTTTGATGTATCATATAACCTGATTTACAGCTTCCCTTTTAACTGATGTAGCTCCTGCCTAGTCCTGACAGTTTTCCACTGTTTCCATTCTGTGCCAATTGCGTCCCTGTCTTACTATTAGATGATTATGATTGGGTTGCCTGCCCGCAAATTCATGCTTTTGCAATTGCAAAGATAATTGGCCATTTATGATAAGCAATTACAGTCGACTTCTCATAATCACAACTCCTTGAGATCATTGAAAATGTTGCGATTTTGTGGAGCTGGTATTTTCGGCCATTTAGTGCTAGAGGGAGCGCCAAACTTAGGACAGTGTTGTAGCTTAAGAATGTTTGACCACCGGGGCCTGTTTCATTGACCACCTTGCAGTAGTCCAGGAGACACTAAAGAGTAGGACGGCGCAGTCAGGATCAATCATCTGTCCATATGACATGTTCTTTGATCTTGCTGAAATCCACCGAACAGGTCATGGATTTAGCGCAGTACGGTGTTTGCATTCTCTACTTCTAGGTGATGGAATGGTATGAGGGATGGGAGTGGGAGGATGGCGGGGCGGAGTGGGCCCTACCGTGCTCAGTGTAGAAGCATTATCAAGATAGCCGAGGCCAAGAAGAGGGGGGAAAATGGAGAGGAGGGGCTTATTGCACCTATCAAGGCATAGCAGCTGTTACTCAGTCAGCTGATCTACCCTCCATTGCACACTTTCTGCTGTCAGTGTAAAATCTATGTATCAGTTGTAATCCCTCTACTACTGATCTTTGATTTTTTACGGCCACTGAGGAGTTGTAATTATCCGGAGTGTGTTGTGATTATCCAGTGACTTTTATAGAGAAAAAAATTAGGTTCCCCAGTGAAGGTTGCAATTAAGCAGAAGTGGCGATTAAGCAGTGTCAATTGTGTTCTAAAAATTGTCCGATGCAGGATTGAATTAAATGAAGTTAGGCTGAAACTGTCATGAGATCCTGTGCATGAAAGAATAGAGATAAGCTTCTCAAATCTGAATTTGCTATCTTTGAAATTTATCAGGGACTGAAGAGTGACACTGCTTGACTTGGGGTTATTCCATCATGAGAAACTCTCACAGTGCTTTCCAAATACTGCACACCAGAATTTAAATAATAATTACTTACTGAACTTATTCTTACTCTCTTACATCTGTAATATTTGCACAGAAATGCATTTCCCTTACTGTACCTTGGTGAACAAGTCATTGCAGTGCAGACCTCACAGGCAGTAAGAAGATCAGAGATGCCACTCTCAAGCACCCCCCCAGTTGAATTGGTATCTAGGTATATGGAGATGAGCCAAATATAGCTAATAAGCAATAATGCCTATGTGAGTAGAGGAGGTGGGGGGAGGTAGTGGGGGGGTGGATAGTAGTGGGGGGACTCGACGAGAGACCTTCAGCGAGCTAGAGCAGATGCATATCAGTGGCACCATATTCTCATGTTGCTGACACTCTCATCATCATCCTCTTCTCCTTTGACGTTACAGTTTTTTTTTCTTCCATAGGCTGGAAGTAATGGTCTGCAACTTTCAAGATGTTATGCCTCCACTGTTGTAAGTGCTTTTTTTGATATGGCCATCACTTAATTATGATGAGTCTTGCTTTAGACAGTGTGAATACACCTTGCTTGACTTCTACAGATGTTTAAATGGCATTATCTATAGACTGTCATGTTAAACCAAAGTCATAGGACTCATAGAATTTCTTTCCCATTTATTTTGAGAAAGTAGCTCCAGCAGTAATTTCAAGAATGAATGTGATTGCTGTTGAAGAGTTTGAATAGGATGCAAAAGATCCAGTATACCTATTTTGGAATTAGGAGTGGTCAAGCCGACAACTGGTTTAGTAATAGTAGCGGCATATATTTCTTATTGGATGTTTAAAGCCATTCAGTCAGATCAGAGATCTACAATGTTTGTTAGACCTTACTAGTGTACTATCTCTTTTCATGGCAGGTCAGATAGGGCTAATTTTGTATGGTTTGTGTTCATGATAAGCATTTACTATATGTATATAAACTGGTATTTTGAAATAATATTACATTAATTTTTCTCTAATAGTAACACAGATATGTCCAGTCATCAAATTGTTCTAAATTGGGGATGTTCCTAATCAGTATGATGTCAACAGTCTGGAATGACAAATGTTGCCTTACTGTTACACTGGCATATTAAACTTACAACTTATATTATTATTTTTTTTTTAATTTCTTTCAGCCCACCACAAAAATGTTCATCAATGGTGAATTTAAAGAATCAAAGACAAACAAATGGATTGATCTTCACAATCCTGTAAGTGGCTCTTGGATTTCATTTTGTATTGGAATGACATTGCATGACAATTACAGGTATTGCAGAAAGGTTTTGACATTTTTTTACAAAACTGATATTGATATGCTCAACTCCTTGTGGGCAGATCTCTACCAGATTTTACATGTTCTCTTGAAATAGTTTATCATTACTGAAATACAGCTTTTCAGTGAACATCCCATCTTGTGAACCAAAATGTTCTCTAGGACTATATCACTAATAGTTAGCCAAGATACTGAACGTAAGCATTTTGCAGAGAAAGGTTGTGTTAACAGATTAGCCTTGAATGATGCTCACAGTCGTTAATCGGGTAAATGAGCAGACGTGTAGGATATCATCATGAGTCTTGCTTGCGTTTGAGAAATGCATTGAGATCCCTTGGTTACAAATACATTTTCTTTTCTGTTTGTTTGGATAGACAGGGCTGGATTTTGTTTTGTGATGTAAGCAATAAGATCTTTGAAGTTTGGCAAGCTCAGTTTGCTTCCGTGCCTAGAGGAGCCAAGCTATGGTATCTTACTGCCTCCCAATCCAGTCAGCCTTGCAAAACCTGATTTCTTCAAAAGTTTGTGGCATTTAGAGTGTCAGAACTTATGAAGGTTGAGATCTACTCCCTGATAACAGACAGAAAAAGCACAAACCACCAACATTTAACAGAATAGACCTGGTGATTCTTCAGCAAGTCCATGAAAGTCCGTGTTCACCCCATTGCAAGCTCAAGTCAGTTGAGCACATGGGGTTGAAAATAAAGGTAAAATGGCAAAGGATGGCAAAGTTTGTCTGAAAGAAGCACTTAATCTGACTGAGGCACTGCTCAAACAATTACTGGCAGAATGCATGTGAACATGTAAAAATCACTGAGGAAGACTGCACCCTGTCTATAATGGAATGCTGTCATCTGCCAACTGTGACAAATACAGCCGCATTATATACAGTTCAAAACTCAGGTTGCATGCTGTTTTGATTTTTGCATCAATCCCATGCTTGTTCTCCTTATTTGATTTAAACTTCCTGTTCTAGATCTTTGATTTGATGTTCAGTTTGTTTAGTCATTCCCTTGGTATCATAATAGTTGGACATAGTCCCTTCCCTTTTAACAACTTCATCTTGATCCGATTTATCAAAACAAAAAGCGCAACCACCATTCTATAATAACATACCATATTTTGTGCAACTTACATCCCTATTTCATTCCACAATAGTTTTTTTATCTTTCTTTGTATTCCTCAGGCAACAAATGAGGTGATCACTAAAGTCCCTGAATGTACACAGTCTGAGATGCAGGCAGCTGTTGCAGCAGCCAAGGCTGCATTTCCTGCTTGGTCCAGCACCACAGTCTTGACACGACAACAGATTATGTTCAGACTGCAAGATCTTATCAAGAAAAATATGGTATATGCCTATATTTTGTGTGTGTGAAATAGGAGGAAAATATTGGCTGTCATTGGTAGATGTGGATTTTTGTGTTTAAGACAGTGTGTATGCTCAGGTATTCATTATTTATAAAAAGAATGCAGTCTTCATTGTGATTAGCAGCAATTTATTTCAGCAATGTTATTTAGTAATAGAGGAACCAGACCTGCATAAGGCCAGGAAAATGGTGCAGATGCCTTTCAAAAATAATTTTTTACTTCCTGTGCAAACTATGCTAGTTTGATAGCAGAAATAGTCAATTTTAAAACTTTAAATGAAATGAAGATGTATAGCCTGTGTCATGATGAGAATGACTCCTGCTTACTTTAAGATAATATCCACCTGAGTGTTGTTAACAGCCCCTTCAGCTTACTCAGTTATGTTCGTCATGTTTTTATACCATTTGATTTGCAGAAACGGTTGGCAGCCAACATTACAGCTGAACAGGGCAAGACTTTGGTGGATGCTGAGGGAGATGTTCTGAGAGGACTACGTGAGTACCTTGATGTTCTTGTGTCCAACTTTTCTTTTACATTAGATTGTAGTAAATCACCACCTTAACTCACTGGCTATGATAGAGCAAGATTTTCTTTTGATTGTCATAGAAGCTGCTTTGTAAAAATTTATTTCAGTGTATCAATTTTGTGCAAGGATCCCAGTTTGATTATGTTATTTTCAATGGAATTTGACACTGTTTGCCATGACATATAACTGATGGTATGAAGACTGCATTAAGTTCAGGACTGTTTATATTTTTAAGCATAGTCGGCACTGCTGCACTATACAACATTATTGATTGATTCATCATGTAAACCGTTTAGTCATTTTTTTCTGGGCCCTTCTTGTTTGTTTGCTTTGATTACCTCATCTTTTAGAATGAGGTAACTGTACTTTCTTTACCATTTTTCCAGAGGTTGTTGAGCACTGTTGTAGCATCACCTCTCTGCAGTTGGGTGAGACCATGCCAGGAATTGCTAAAGACATGGACACATTTACCTTCAGAATGCCCCTGGGTGTCACTGCGGGCATTACACCCTTCAACTTTCCTGCCATGATTCCATTGTGGGTGAGTGTTACTACCCTGCAGGATATTCATAGTGGGCCAGTTTATTTCATAATGATTGGATAATCATCCTATCATGATATGCTCACTGTAATGAGATGCCATGCACAATAAAGAATCAGGTCCAGACTGAAGGTAAACTTTGCAATTCAAAATAAATATTGAATGAAAATCCTTACCGGGAAATAATATCAAATTCCTCACAGCATCAACCCAGATTAATCTTTAGGGGACCTATGATAGTAGATATTAAACTGCAGTATGCATTACCAGAGCTGCCAACCGCTAAAACTGGATTTTCATATTCCAGGCATCGAAAATTCATATTCTGACCCTGATTTTTATACTCACACCAATGCAGAAAAATAATCTTGCGAAACTTAAATGAATGTCTCCTTATTTGGCTGCTTAGTCATACTTTTAGATTTGTAGATAGCTACTGCATCTGTATCATACTAAGAGGCTTATCTTCAGCTTTAAACCGAGGTAATGAGGATCACTTACTGTGGTAAAATAATATACTTGACTATCAACACCTCCTTCCATCTCCTTTTGATATACATGTAATCTAACTGCAATTTTGGTTGGGTGAATTATTCCTTTTAATTAAGAAAAATCCCTCCCCTCCCCCCCCAAAAAAAAATGTTATTAAAAACTGATAAGATATATAAGAAACTTGCCAATCACATCAGTGCTGCTCAGCATGAAATTCAAAGCCATCAGAGGACAGACTGTAGCACTTTACTAGGCCCACTATGGAAATGAAATTATTTATACCCGGCTAAAATTTAGCCATATGTCACCAGAGACCTTGAACTGCATAGATAGCAGTAATTGTACCCAAGAGTAAAATGCTCATACTCATATATATATATCTTACATTGCTCTCAATTTAAGCATGCCATCTGCTGGCAGAGCAGGAAAGAGAAATCCATCTAGAGCTAGCCTTAAACTTTCCCAACTGGGGCGTTGAAAGTTGGCATTGTGTCAGGCCAACTAGATCTAGTAGTACAGTAAAGGTCATTAACTTTGGCCCTGAGGCCAACACTATAGTACACTATGCTTGTCCCAAATGTAGGTCATCAAATGCCTTGAGGACCTACAGTATACACATAGGAGGTAAATACATTTCCTACACAGTAATGTCTGGGCACTCTGGGAATGGCACAATGCATACACTTGATGGGATTCGTTTGGCATCAAAGTAAAGGCCCAAATGCAGCATGGTTGTCTGGAGATGGATTGAACAATACGCATAAGGCTTCCTGTGGCTGGTAACCATGACTAGTATCTTTATAAGAGACTGCTAGTTTCAACTTAACTTCTACTGGATCTAGCAAATCCGGTATGCGGCTGAGAAATAGGCCTAGCATACACGCCAAAGGGAGCCGGCGAAAGCAAAACTAAGAAACGCTCATCAACATTGATACTGCTGTGTACTCTGCAGCATAACAGAATGCCAATATGTATTCCGTTATGTACTCTATGATTTTCAGTATTTTGTTGTGAGATTCAATTACTTGTACTCACAACTAAAACAGTCCATTTTGATGATTTTCAGTACAAGAAAGCTCTTTAAGCGCCCGACTTCATTGCGGAAGGCATTCACGGTATTCTTTTTTTATATTGACAGTCGATTTTTGTATTTTGAAGCGTACAATTCGTATTTTTATACTGCGATCAGATTTTCCTATGAAATACGAACATTTCGTACTGGTTGGCAGCTCTGCATTACTCACCATGACCTTACTTTTGGTAGACTTTCAGTGTTGAAATGTGAGATGCACACATTCATTACTCATCAAAACATTTGATCTTATTCCTGGTATTGAATTTGGGGACCCTAAAACCTTATTCCAGGCACTGCATCCAGATACAGCTACTGCTTCCTTTCCCCTTTTCTTAATATGATATAAAATACTGTTACTGTGAATTTGATCCTTTTTATAGAATGATATCTTAAGTACGTTAGTTGGGTGTAAGATTCAGTTTTCACTTATTTTTTGCGATTACAGAATTTACTTTTTTACTTTATTTGCAATTCTGTCATGAGTTTGTTTCAAATACAAAACAAGGAATACAATCTTTGGAGCATCAGATGTTTACCAACCTGCTTAGTGTGGCTAGCTTTAGAGGACCAAAATGCATGTGCATGTATAATGTTGATGTTTTCCGTTGAACATCTGCCTTCCCCCTAATAGTTGCCTTTATCTCTTTAAGTAAATTGATTACTATTGTCCATATACTGTCTTGCAAAATCTTGTCTCTGTAAGTACAAAATGGTTTCCCCATACAATCTGAATTATCTAATTCTTAAGTTGACGTCAATATTTCATTCCTTCCTCATCAAGATGTTTCCAATGGCAACAGTCTGTGGTAACACATCAATCATGAAACCTTCAGAACGTGACCCAGGGGCCACCATGTTGCTTATGGAGCTTTGCCAGGAAGCTGGCATGCCACCCGGTGTTGTCAATGTCATTCATGGTCGCCATGATGGTAAGTATAGAGCCTCTCAAACTATTACCAATGCATTTCATAATGATATGTTTGGTGGTCCAGGAAACCTTTTGGAGACCAAGATTTTAAGCTAGGAGCAAAACAAAGCCATTTTTGCATTCAAGGTCTAAACTGAGGTTTTTTTTTCACTATCAAATTAATCAACATCCCATCCACCTCCTGTAGAAGTTATTGACTTTATAACTTTACATAAAAGGGTTTAATCAATGATTTTCCATGTTTAATAAAATGCATTCATGATGTTAGCGTGCCTGCTTTAAAGCTGTTCTCCTTCATTTTAAAATTTTTCACTTCGCGGACTTAAAACATGCTTATCTCAGCTTCTAATAAAGACAAGAACTTTAAAAGGTGTACTATTAGAAAGAAAGAGGACTCCAGCCATAGTAATATCTAAACTTTGAAAATTTGGCCATTGTGAAGGGCTTTTCTGGAATGGCACACCCATGACAGTCAGCGGTGTAAATCTCCCACTATTTTCTACTATTTTGATGGCCATAGGACTTCATTATTAGTACAGTGGAGTCCACTTAAGATAAACTCACTTAAGATAAAATCTCGGTTAAAATAAACTTTCCTCATGGTCCCGATTTTTGCCTTCTTTATCATTACCAATCAACGACTGGTTAATATAAACGCCAACAACACAGACTCTGCTTAAAATAAACCCTTCTTGTCGGCCTGCAAGTGTAAATCAGATGCGATTCATACTAAAGTTACTAAGAAGTGGCTTTATAAGCCAAAGTCAAGCCCACACGCACTGCCTGCCGTCTTGATAGGACCATGTGTGCGGAGAGGGGTTGGGTTGGGGCAGAGAGTGTAGGGTGGGAAGGGCGATGCTTCGTTTACCTTGTATTAGTCTAGTTAGCACACTCAGTCTCTGCATGCGAGGTCCACCTCTCATGCGTGCATCTGCGCACAGTTTGTGCCATCTCTCTCTTCCCAGTCCCATACAAGTGGCTTAGCCCAATGTAGACTATCCATCCGGTACGTGTGTGTACACGAGTAGTTCCTTTCTTTTCTTTTCCTGCGCTTGACCAGTAAACATCGAACCGATCTCAACGTAAAATCCTTCGCATTGTATTCCAAAATGACAGAGTTGGAAAAAAAAGACGCTGAGTCTGGATAGCAAAATAGAGCTTCTCAAAGATGTGGATAAAAATACCATGAAACAGGCTGTTTTCCTTGAAAATGGTTAAGATAAACCTTGCTTAAAATAAACTTATTGACTCAGTCCCGAGAGGTTTATCTTAAGCGGACTCCACTGTATTATTAATGGTATTGGCAATATTTTAATAGTGTTTCATTCCATGATAACTGACATAGCCCCCACCCAGTCTTGATAATTTTCCGTTATTTTCATTACCAGCAATTACCATCTCTGGAAGATATGTAAGTGTCATGTTAAGGCAGGACCTGTTGAATTGACCTTATGCCACTGTTATTATTTCAGGAGTTTGGATCACCTGGTAACTTTTCCAGCTATGTAAAAAGCATTTCCTGTTCAGTAATACTTAAAATTGTTTCACATTTCTTAATTTCAATTTCAGAGAACTATCTTACAGATAGAAAAGCACTGTTTTCATGTTCCTTTTTTCTCATTTGCAATGATATGTTGTTCCATTATATGAGAAGATAAGCTAGAGCATTGTCTTTCTAAATTAATTTACCACCTGCCTAGTTCACAGTTTTTTTATTGTAATAATGCAGATTTGAAGTGATGATGCTTGGCACATTACTGCATGACTATGGTCAGTCCTAAATGAAACAGATCATGTCTGTTCATTTTAGTTGAAGGAAGAAGATGAGGAATAAAAAGAAATGTCAAAGAATAAACAAAAAGCCTATCACAGGTGGATGTGTTGGCTTGATTCCATCATCATTGACGTACTGTTTACAAAGGTCATAAACGAGAGGCATTCTATTAAAAGTGATAGCATGTGTAATAATAAATTGCTGTTATGGAGTGTTCATCCACAAGTTAATCTTCTGTGACATCAGCCAGAAAAAAATTGCGATGGTCTAAGTGAGACAGAGTTGATGACATCACTAATTTTGTTGTGGCATAAGGCCTCCAAACCAAATTCTTTATATTGATTGTGTATTAAAGTGGTACTAACTTATGAGCATATCCTGTGTATCAGATTGTTTCATAATTAAATAAAATGTTTTAAATCTGCAGTCCACCAATAAGCTATCCTCTACTGATCCTCCATGACAGGTCCATTTGCCTGAAGCACAATATTGTGCTCTTCTATGAAATTTACAAAGTGTCAGTGTCAAAACTTTCATTACTTTTATTCTTCCTTCTGCCAGCTGTGAATTTCATCTGTGATCACCCTGACATCAGGGCCATTTCATTCGTGGGCTCAGACCAGGCTGTAAGTGAATTTACCTAGCATTTAGTTAGGAGTAAAATTTTTCACAGGCCTAGTCCAGTTTATTTCTGTGAAAATTTCTAGTCCTCTGAGCCTGAAACATGAGATCTGTGTGAATGATGTGCAGTATAATTCCTAGCATTAAAAAAATCGTATCATGTCTCATGTAATGACACCCACAACTAACATTAAATTATATCTCATATTAGTGCTAATGTAACATGAGACATGCATGGTCCTTATGTGATTTGGAAGAGTGTATGCAATCTGGGAAAAAAAAATGGACTGTTGTAATTATATCTTTCTTTTTTAATGGTTGGTTCAGATTGACAGTTAATGTATTTCATAAGAGTTACATACTGTTGTACCGACTCAAGAGTTCAGAGATAAATAAAACGAAAACTTCATATCCAATTTAATACACAACAAGTTCAGAAAATATAAATTAATAAAAGATGAAAGAATAGTTTGGGTATTAGAATAAAGTAAATAAGATGATATAAATCCCTGCACACGGTGTATAGACTGATAAACATGTAAAAAAGATACAAGCCTGAATTCTCATAAACGGAATATAATCGGTAAATAAATAAATGAATAAATAAATAAATTGTATATTTTTATATGTATGTGCGACATTGAACTGGTCAGAACTATCATGACTATTCATGACATTGATGACAATAGACTTGTTACAGTGTTTGTGTTCAGCTTCACTATGGGTCCTGTAATCAAGTTTTGTTTTCCCCTTCATTGTAGGGTCAGTACATCTATGAAAGAGGCTCAAAAAATGGGAAGCGGGTTCAGTCTAATATGGGGGCCAAGAATCATGGTGTCATCATGCCTGATGCTAACAAAGAAAGCACACTCACAAGCCTTGTAGGGGCTGCATTTGGAGCAGCAGGTCAGAGATGTATGGCCCTTTCCACTGCAATCTTTGTTGGGGAGGCCAGAGAGTGGATTCCAGAACTTGTTGAGAGAGCAAAGAAACTGAAAGTCAATGCAGGTGAGAATAACTTTTTTTTTCGAGTTTTGAGAGATTTATTGTGGGCATGATTTGAGTTAAGAGATTTATAGAAATGGTGAACAAAGACTGGTGGTAAGGAGGGAGTGGGATGCAGACAGGGCAGAGAGACTTTGCCATGTGCCTGAGAACTCCGGTTGGTGATCCCACAGATTGAATAGGGTGCAGTTCTTGGTGAGGTGAGTTTGCTGAAACCTCAGATAAGGCACAAAAAGGACTCCACCTGCACTGGGCTCTTAGTTTCAAATTTTAAATGTGTACTTGCACCTTCTTTCATCTCTTGTTCAGCATGTTGAGGGACGCACCTCTAAAAATTTCAAGGCAATGGTACAGTGTGTAGCCCACCTAAGTCTAGCCTGCCAACACTCAACTGAAATGTGGATAGCTAAAATTATTGCTTTGGTTAGGCTAACAATGTTCATAACATTGTTTTATGTTGTGAACAGTGAATGATCCGTAGATGATTAGGAAGATGGCAGAAAGTTATGTTAACTTCATTACTTTATTGACAGCTATGCTGTATGTGACTGGTTTCGAACTCTTTAGTTTTTCCACTCTTCACCTTTAGGCAGTGAACCAGATGCAGACCTTGGACCACTAATTTCACCAGAAGCTAAAAAACGTGTGTGCGACCTGATTCAATCCGGTGTAGATGCTGGGGCCAAGCTCCTCTTGGATGGGCGTAACATCCAGGTTAAAGGTTATGAGAAAGGCAACTTTGTTGGTCCAACCATTTTACACCAAGTTGATGTAAGTTGCATCATATAACTGCCAGGTTTTATTATCATAGTTGCTTCATATCAATATTGTTTCTTTGAATTTCTATTCATGCCATATGGTCAGGAGTATTCTAGGGCAGTGTTTACAAGTTACTTTGTAAGTCAGAATTGTGTACACTTCTTGGGCTTTCAAATTTTGTATGTCAAAGGTAAAAAATCTCAAAGAGACAAGCAGTATACATATATGGAAGATGCTTGCAAAGGAAAAGATGGGTGGAATGGGTAGGTCAAATTAGTGGCAAATGAGAGCAGTGTTGTCTGTTATTAAGGGATCTGGTTATTGAGGGGCTGGATTGTGGTAATGGAAGTGAGTTTGCTGTAATTTTGTTGTTTGGCTTGAAATCTGTTAAACTAAATCTGAATCTGGTATTTTCTCATTTTAAATGGTATAAATACACAGTTTCCTTTCTGTTCCAGCCCAAGATGAAATGTTACACTGAAGAAATATTTGGACCAGTATTGGTGAGCATGGAGGTGGACACACTGGATGATGCTATAAAAATCGTCAATTCTAATCCTTATGGCAACGGCACAGCCATCTTCACCACAAACGGTGCCACAGCCCGCAAATACACAATGGAATGTGATGTTGGTCAGGTGTGTTCAGATTTCTGTCTTGCATGGTAACTAAGGATTATATTATGTTATACTGTCATTTGAACGTTTCAGGAGTTTACAAAGGTTTTTATGTTAAAAAATATCATGTCCTATCATTAATTAGGACAGTGATACACGAATATGGAAGACATTTATTGAAGCAGTTTTGAAGTACACAGATTAGCTATGCTCATACACAGCATTCAGGAAACTAGTGAAATAGACTAAATTTCTTGGGTCATCTCGTCTTTACTTGCCTTTGACTGTAATCCTTTATTCCTTTTTTGAGAAATGGACTCTTCAGATCCACAGCATGAATTTGGTGGAACTGGAAAATCTGCAAGGCATCTTAGTTCTTCACTTTTCTGACAAGTTCACTGGATTTTACAGTAATTATAATCCTTCTCTTTTCGGTCCAGGTTGGTGTGAATGTACCCATTCCTGTACCCCTCCCTATGTTTTCCTTCACTGGATCGAGGGGATCTTTCAGAGGAGATCAGAACTTCTATGGCAAACAGGTAAACCATGAAGTATAATTTTTAAATACAAAATGCCAGATTTTTAAGAACTTTTGTGACAGATCAGAACATATAGATCTATATTAATAAAACGCTTTAGCCAAATTGGTGTCCCAGATTTCTTGAGAACTACGTAACGTAAAAACATGCGGTTTTCACCTAAATTCGTAGAAAAATACACAAAAGGTAACTATATACATCAGTCCTCTTCATTTTTTTTACCTTTTTTTTAAAAAAAAAGAATGTGTATAACAACGAAATACAACCTCCGATAGATCTTTTCAATCCGCCCGATTCGCCATTCATTCCAACTTTTTCACGGAGTCTAATGCATTCGTCTATGATGCCTTTCGGTGCGCTAGGTATTCTTTCGCCGCTGGTGCGTTGCCTGCCTGCCCATTTGTAAAATGGGGTGTTTGTCTTGTATTATTATAAATGCAAACTTTTCCTTTTTTGGTAGAGGCATTTCTGATCCTTTAAGAAATTCACTATCACCACTGTTGAAATTATTTCCTTCCCTGTGAGACACTAAACATGTGATGAACCTGTTGACTGTGAATTGCTTCCTTTGTTCATCTGTTTGATGATTGCATAAGTTTTTTCCTTCTCAGTTCTGTTTCATTTTGTCTTTTTGTAAATCGACCTCTACTTGGTCTAGGTTTACAATATGCCTTATCCACTTTTATATATAAATGCTTAGTATCTACTTTAATATCTCGTTTGCAGGGCATCCAGTTCTATACTCAGGTCAAAACAGTCACACAGATGTGGCGTGGAGAAGATGCTGTTTCTTCCAAACCTGCCACCACCATGCCTGTGCAGCAGTAAATCAACATTGCCCCGTTTCTGAGAGAAACATATCTGTCATATTGTAAATCTGTCAGTGTGTGGACATAATAAGATTTGGTCATTGGTTATGAAGCTGAACATTCCATGGATGTGCAGAGTAGATTTCCCTTGGAGATAAGGGTCTATTTTACCTCAAGAATCAGCTGAAGCCACTGATGTGATTTACAGCATTGTTTTTCCCAGACTTGTCAATGTAAGAGTGTTGTCTGTAAGGTTATTTTCTTGCCAAAGCTGTGAAATGTGGTAGTGCATGGAATATGAGATGCCATGGATATTAAGAGTGTTGTGATTGCCCACTTTGTTGATTTACTGTTAATCAGGCTTGTGTTGCTGTGTACTACTGTATATATATACTGCATGCACAACCATTTTTGCTGATATTCGAGAGATTGTATTTTGTAGAATTATCATCCTCAGTCTACTATATTAGTTCTTGCTCATGGTGATGGAAAAGTGTTGATTAAAGTTCTTGTACCATATGGTTGAGGTCAGAAAGTGCTGAATATGCTTTGATAAACAGCACAGGGTAATAAGAAAATCTGCATGTATTATTGATATTACTCTTTTGCTAGGTGTCTATGCTAGACTGAAGTAGTTTTTAATCAGTTTTTGAATCTCATACATAAATTTTGAAGGTTGATTGAAATGTTTTATGCAGTGATTTACTGGGTTCCTTTATAGAAATTTTGGTGCATTTGTGAATTCTGGTCATGTATTATATGATATTTATATTGACAAATACAATGTGAATTTGTTGATACATTTTGTATCATATGGGCAACATAAAAGATTTAGTGCTGTTAATTCCAAGTTATATTCCTTTTTCTGTACCAGGCATAATGGTTTTGTATGTGGACCTATATTTCTTCTTTCATAACATCCGCTGGTTGCAAGATTACAGTATTTGTTGTCTCCTGAAGAGATGTATTAAGAGCTCATTGAAGTCGCGCAGTGAAAGTATTTGACAGTATTCACATGTTTCTCAGAGGTAAACTTTATCATCTGTGTTAAATTTATTGATTTCTTCTTAATTTGTGATTTCTTTCTCCAAACTAAAAAGGAAGCTTCAGTATATTTAATGTAGATACCATAGCATTATTTTTATTTCATTTATTATTTGGAATGTGTTCAAACAGGCCGTGCAGTTGAGACACTACAAGGAACATATATTTAGGCAAAATGACACAAGAGGATGAATAAATGTATGACCTAAGCTTGCACTTTTGAAGTTTGTATTTCTTATAAATTACTGGTAACCAGATATGACGCACTAGATTTGCAAAATCCAAAAAAATAATAGTTTGGCAAAAGAACTTATTAAGTGTCACAAGATATCGTGATGACTGGCAAGTTGTTGATTATCTTTAAGAAAGCTTCATTGTTGGCTTCTCCTAATAATGTTCCCATATGGCTGAAATGATAATGTAAGTGGTTCTGTTAATAATATATGTAATGACTCTCATTATTTTATTAAATAGATCTATGCAAGTTTTGTCAAAGTTTAGAGATTACGAGCTGGAAGCAGCCTTCTAGAAATGAGCCTCTATATATGTTGCCATTTCTGTACCAATGAATATAAAGTTTGTTGATAATTAAAGTTGTCCTCAGAGTTTCTTTTCATCTCAGTCACGTTACTGACATTCATGTCGACACAGGACGAAACAAAAACTTAAAACCGACAGAATCATGACACGGGCATGATAAATACAAGTACAAGATCTACAAATTTCCAACCACATCTTTTTTAAAAACAATACAATTATACATGTATTTATGATGAATTACAAAACCTCTCAGCCTGATGATATAAACAAATATATAATGAATCCTGATTTGGACAGAATCAGCACAATATTTGCGTGGTACAGTACTTTAAAAAAAAACCAACTACATGGCAGAAATATAGCATCTATGAACACAAGAAATATAGTAAAAATAATACAGTCTAAGAGCAGGCATGTGCACCATCAGTTTATCAGATGACTAGTCTTCATCAAGCTGCTACATTTTTTTTTATTGTGACCCACAATGGACTCTGAAAAACAATACAGACAGTGCTTCCAAGTTAATACTCTCTTCACAAGTGAAGAGCACACATAAAAACTACTTTCTCACATCTCTCTTGAACTGATGTCCTCATGAATGTATGATTTGTTGAAAAGAAAGTTATTCACCTTTATCAGCTCAAGAGCATCTTGTCAATATGCCCACAGAATATATGAAGACTCTTGTCAATACAAGTGATGCTGGTAGCAATTTCCATACTGATAACTTTTCTGCAATGTATACTTCTGAACTAATAATTTCAAAACTTTAAGCGACTTCCTTCTGGTTTTGGGCACTGGCAATGGAAATGAAAGGCTGTGGTGTAATACTACCACTTCCTAGTTGACAATCTACTACCACTTCCTAGTTGACAATCTACTACCACTTCCTAGTTGACAGTCTACTGTGATGCAGAATGGACTTTTAATTTAACCTCAATTTGCTACTGGGCAAATGGTGTTATTCATGGTGCACATGCCTGGCATACCAGTATCTACATGAAATGACAACAAGAAAGTGTACATATTAAAATCATGCAAAACTCATCTACAGCTGTAGAAATAAACATTACAAGTCATCTCTATGAAACTGGGTCAGTGGTATACAGCCCACATTAAAACAGCTTGTTATGCGTTTACGTGTTTTGCTGTTGCCTGATGAAATATTTACTTAAACTGTATAAATATTTTAGGCCTGTAGATAGCAGAAAGTCCACACTCAAATGACCTCGAAAGTATGGATCTGCTATCAAAATTCTCATCTGCCCTCCTAATCTGCTCTAATAATTAAACTCAGCTGCTGATGCTTGTACAGTCTAAGCTCTTATGCATTTGTTTATGGCTGTGTGGAATAACATGACAATAGAAAACTCTACCATCCCTTTCTAGACAAGTATTTTGTACTAACTGATGAATGACATCTGGCCGACACGTGGGATAGTCTAGGTAGCAAAACAAGATCTAGGGCCTTGATTTTTTTTTTTTTTCCAGTAAACAAAAGATGTATACTGAATTCTTGTGGCATTGTTTCGTCTATTAGTCTACAGCTGCGTCTGCTTTTTTATTTGCTGCATTTCAGCTGTATGCAAGAGTGCTAACAAGCAATATAGAACAGCCAATGCGCTAGATGGTCCATGTGTAATTACATAAACATGAAACCACTACCGAAATAACACAGGAGGGCCTAGGTAAAACACTTAGCAAAGCCTACTGTGGGCATCAGTTTCAAACCCAGGACTCACTTTGTCTATCGGTCATTGTGTGATGTGAGATCGAGGCACAAATGCAAATAAACCGTTATTTTAGCTTGGTTTCAAGGATGCATCGGCTTTCAAACCATACCAGTGATACAAAAATTGTACTTTAGGCAAGCATGCTATAACTGCCAGGTTTTTCATTCTTTGAAGCCTGTTGTAACAAGGCTCTTTATCAACAACAAAGAAATAGGATGAACAGGGATTTAGAAGTTGACAGTTAAAACTGGATTCCCAATATAACCATAGCTATTATAAATGGATTGTACTTTATCATCACGTCATAGACCTAGATGGAATTAAACAAGTCAGCATTGATGTGTCTTGCTGGGAATCAAAATGAAGCTTAAATCACTTGATGACTATATCAAGTTACAGTATTAATATCATATGGAAGTGTATTGTACGTGTACTCTTTATCAGATGAAAAATATTTCTAATGTGCATTATTCTAGCTTGAAATAGTTGCACAATATACAGTGCAATGACAAAAAAGTAACAATTTTACACTGTAGGAGTCATCAATGCACCTGACAAGTAGTTTTATCCACAACTACTTGCCATTCACCTATAAAAATGCATATTTTTTTTGTGTACAGAAATAATGGTCCATTAGATTCCTATAACTACAAAAAATCAATACCAGAAGGCATTTAGCAACAAAAGTTTCATTCTTAATGCCTATATGCTGTCAAATTATCTACTGAAAAAAAAATTCATTTGGTTTCTCATAAATATGATGTATCTACTTCCCTTGACAAAGCAATCCATCCAAACCAATTGAAAAGGCAATTGTCAATTTCAACATCGTTCTTACTAGATTTATTGTGCGCCTAACCAAGTGATGAATGTGCATTTTCAACAAGTCGGCAAATCAGTATTCATCTGAATCCTTTCTACCACTACTTCTCCCAATATCCCTTTAAAACACAGACATCTGTTAGCTTATTTATTCATCATCGTTATGATTTTAGAATAGAAGTGGGAAAAGGAGACCTATTCTGAGTCAACATGATAGTATTCCCCCTATTCATTCCATTTAATGTGCATCACAAGTCTGACAAAAAAAATCAACATATGCCCTTTAAGGATAAATACAGTAAGAAAATATAATGGTAAATCTGAACAATTCATTTGTAAAGAATAGGTAATGACAGAAAGAACTGAAAAAAATGTCACAAAACTGACCTTACAATATAAAATTTACAATGAGGTTGCATGTATAAAGGTGAAAAGTTTAGCCAGCAGGCTTCCCACTAATTGAGATATTCTTGCGAAGTGTCATCAGGAATCAGTACCTAAACATTTCAATTTGAAGACCGCTTAAAAGAGACCAAACGGAGGCCAGTCTTTTATATCTTCTTTGAAAAAACATCTTATCAGAAGAGGAAAAATAGCATTGTAAAGTGTGTTCTTGGCTGTATGACGTCTTAAAAAAAAATTACCCCGGTTCTATTCACTAAAACAGTTGAACACAGCTGAAGCAGACTATTCTCCAACATCTGCACAAATGAACTTACCAATGAGTCTTACAGTAACTGGACAGATAAATGAGGAATATCTGTACAAATGGTGTACGTTTTCCATGATGAACTACGCATAAGCTCATGACTATTTCTGAACAAAGTACAAGGACATACCATTTTCTGTGACAACAATACACTTGTTATTCTGGTAAAATGACAAACATGATGATACAGTGAGAAACATGGAGTAATGCTGAGAAAACATGATGAATGATTGCTTGCATCTCTGGTAAATACTCAATGACATCGAAACAGAAGGTAAATTGGCGGACTTAGAAAAATCACAAGAAATCACAAATGATACACAATGAAGAAGATGACAATGATTGATTTCAGAAGTTCAGATGAAATAGAAAAGATGATTAGCAGCTTTCTATTCTGGCAGTGAAAGCGGAAATGAAGTATCTCACATAATATGGAGCTGAAAGATGAAGTATACCCAAGTAAAACACCTCGTTCATCAGTCTGTGTAGTGGATAATATCAGTGTTTTACCCTCTATCCCCTGTCTAACACTTCCTTCCCCTACAATTCATGAACAGGAAGCGGTGGGTTATCATTCAAAGAAAGCTTAAGACCTTCCATTTAAAATTTCTAGTTGAGAGCTATAAATACAGTCGACTCCGCTTAATCGCCCTCCGCTAAATCACCTTTTCCGCTTAATTGCCTCATTTCCCGGGGAACCGAATTTTTTCTATATAAAAATCACTGGATAATCGCTCTCATACCTGATAATCTCCCACTCTTCAGTGCCCGTGAATTCAAAGATCAGCGGTTGAAGGATTACAGCTGACAAACAAATTATGTATGCAGATGGTTTAACTGCGCAACGGATGGCACACCGGTTGATTGAGTGACAGCTGCCACGCTGAAATAGATGTGATAAGCCTTTCCTCCCCACCTTTCCCTCTCCTTGTCCCCCACCGCTGTCGCCCATCCGATAATGCTAATGCGCCGAAAGCTGTGTAGTCTCTTCCCCCCGCGTCTTCCGACTCAGCGAGGCGGAGAATGTAAACATCATCTTGGTAGATTTCGGCTAGATCAGAGAACGTGTCATGATTGACCATGCCATCCTGCTCCTTATTGTCTATTGGGCTACTCCAAGGTGGCCAATGAGAGAGACCGCAGAGATCAAACATTTTGTGCGCTACAACACCGTTAAACTCGAGTCTGTCCTGAGTCTGGCAATGTGAAGGCGTCAATGCATGACATCAAACTTCGACATCAAAGAAATTTAACCCCATTACCCAAAAAATATGGCCTAAATTACCTTCTCCACTTAATCGCCCACTTTTTCCGTGATCCAGAGGAAGAGCGATTAAGCAGAGTCAACTGTAATAAACAAATTTCCCCCCCCCCCCCCCCCCCCCCCNNNNCCCCCCCCCCCAAAAAAAAATTTGTTTAATTTCTAGTAGATTACAGAAATGAACCTGATAAAATGCTAATCGTGCAAGTGTGTACCATCTATACTTTGGGACATCATAATAAGCCCTTCAAACAGCAATATGTCTCTTAACATTAAAAAACTTCTCCCACAAATTCACATCAGTAGCCTGTCTAGGCATAGGCAATATGTTTCAGAATCAGAATGGTTCCCAAAAAAGACCATCCAACAACATATTACGAAATGATATCTGGAGCCCTTTCTCACTCCTCCCTCCAAAGTCCAAGCCCCTCCTCTCCCCATCCCCCTCCAAAACACTAAAAAAAACAGTGGGCCCTCTGAGATAAGAGGGTAAATGTTCAGGTAAAAGGTCTCAACTGGGAAGGAGTCTTAACTGAGGGGTTTACACCAATATAAGCGGAGGCTGATCACAAAATTTATTGGGCTATTATTGCATTTATATACTATAAAATAACCCCAATATACCTATTTTCCTCCATGCATGCATCCACACATTAATTTCACTAAAATCTAAATCTGGGTTTTGCCCACACATAATGTCTCTGCAGTATGATTTGCAGTCTCTCCGGTCCTGCTTCTCTTTACAACTTTGTATCTCTCCTCTAAGGTTACCTATTGTCCCAGATCTGAGTGAATGTGTGTAGCCAAGGTTGAGATAAAAATTATGGCCTGATGTGCGCTGGATGACAGCATTTAAACGAATGAATGACCATACGAGCGTGAAAGACGCAGTGGGGAAAAAAACCAATGTAACTACCGTAAAGTCTGCGTAGCATTTCATTGGCTTACTGTAGGTGACGTCATATCCTGTGTCCATTCATATTCAAGTCATGGAAGTAATGTTCCACCAGCCTATTCATACGGAGATGGACAGAGTAACCTAGGCCCACCCAGCCTAGCCTGTCAATTGCACATCAAATCAATGGGGCTTGGGCGACTGGCGCTGGTGTTACGTCATGAGGCAGGCTGACAGGTCACAAACTACGCGTGTTCGGACCATGTGGGCGGGTCGAAATTTAGAATGGTGGGATGACTGAACAAAGATTCAGCGTAGTTCGCAAGTTGGTTTTCTAAGGAAGTTGTTATGCGGGGATCTTTCATACAGAAAAACCGATCCCATGAGATTTTAGGTCTTAAATGAGAGGAAGTCGTACAAGAGAAGATCTTATCTCGGAGGGTCCACTGTACATCTTAATATTCCTGAAATAATGAAACTATCATATCAGCTCAACACAGATGTCCCACAAAATTAATCAACTTCTCTGGCAACAACGCATTATACAGTGGGTAACACTGTCCATAAAATAAGATATCCCTTGCTGTGAAGACTAAATCACTATGATCACTGTCACTAAAAATCACATTTTGATGTCACACTATACCAGCAAAGTTGAACTAGTAAACAGTAAAACTGACACAGCAACAAAACAGCAGCGAGTAATGACATTCCTTCCATCCTCTCAGAATCCACTGATGACATGACATGATAAATTCATGAATAAAAATGTAAGCTCTGACAAATCAACTTATGAATAACTCTCTTGAAATTGACATCTATATGAAGCTTACATCTATTCACTGCCTCTAAGATATGCATACTTTGTGACAAACCTTTATTCTTCTCTTTATGTTGATAATTTGATAAAAAAAATTCCCTGGAGACACATAAAAATGCATACAAAATATTTTCACAACCTCTACACACCCACATGCACCCACAGACACATACACACAAAAATATGATTTGGGAATATATGAGCAGATAAAAATCATTCACAATTCTTGCATCACACAGCTAATCATCTGTATGTCATTGAATTTCTAAAGTATAAATTTGGTACTTACCTCAAGCCAAGCACAAAGTAAAATGCAGGTGCCATAATTTTCCTCCCAAATGAAAGAAATAGCATTGATGACTGCCATTACAAAGATACAGCACGATGTCAACATCACTAGCCATACCAAGATGTTTCCTTAAATAGGTTAAGAGTGGTTTCTCGCCACTCAGAGAACAATTTCAATGTTTTCAAAAGAAATAAAATTGATTACTGCCATTATAAAGATACAGTACCATGTCAACATCACTAGCCATACCAAGATGTTTCCTTATATAGGTTAAGAGTGGTTTCTCGCCACTCAGAGAACAATTTCAGTGTTTTTGATACTGAGAAAATTGCAAAGGAAACTTTGCTAATGAAGAAATGCATTGTGAATACTTCACTACAACACTTATCGACAATTCTTCGTTTCATAAAATTTGAATAAGAATTCTGAACACCCTTTTTTCTTTCCAAAAATGAGTAAGTTCATTACATATGAGTTTGAGAAATAGAGAAATAATTTTGGGATCACTTCTCTCCCAAAGTAGGTATGCAGATTTTGCATGTGACTCAAACTATTACAGCTTTTGAAAAAATCCAGATTTCAAGCTCAGCTTTGTTGAGAATGAATAAAAGATGTGTTTATCTGAATGCAATACCACCTCATTTTCAACAAAAAGAAACTGAACCTAATTAGTTCCAAAAAATAACCATCTTTCAGTTTCATCATCTACAGAACTGGGTTCCATATTCAGGTAAGTGATTCAACAGATCTGATCTGGATTTGATACCCATTAAAACAATCAAGTCGTATGGAACAGAACTGGTCACTGCCATTTCACATCAATGTGAATACAGAAAAAGCTAGAATACAGCTCCTTTCCAGAATTATTGGGAAATGAAATCAGTGATTTATGGGTTATATCGAACTTAAATAAGATCTTGGGATATGGTCAAAACTGTCTGACAGTGATGTGAACAAGAAGAGCATAACAGTATATATGATGTGAATTCAAATCTGAGCAAGAAATTCAAGAGGCAATGTATCCTTTTGCATTCATTGCCAACTGATTTTCTGAAAATCCAAAATCCGCAAATGTCGCTGACTTTCTTTAAAGCTTCTTACTTTCAATCTTGATAACACCCTACATTGTTTCTTATGTAGGCTAAAGTAAGGAGATTAACCTGTTGTAATGTGTATGGATTTCGAACGTTGTGATCTAAACAGAGTTATAACTGTTCACTCTACATAGCTTTTAGTTACCAGTTGAGTGTAGAAGCACATTTGAAACTGCTGATTCTGAAGGCAGGGATATCAGCATCTGATGGCAAATTTCCAGATACTATAATTCATATAAGGGACTACTTTCAGTATGAAGCTGTTTTGTCTCTCTTTCTATTTCCTCCTTCGTTATAATGAGCCATATTTCAGAATTTAATTTTCGATTTTCTGAGGATTTTTGACACTCTGCCATCCTTTTATGCTTGTGTGATCAAGATGTCATCCATATACAACATCACCTTTAGCACACTCTAAGACAGGCTGATACTATCCAACTTTAGGACAATGATCTACAGCAGTTATTGAGTTAACACCATAACCTTTTTTATATAAAAGTTGTCTGGACACAACAAAATCTTCCCATTCAAACTTGGACACACAGACAAAAACTGCTCAAGTTCTTCACCTGCAAATTCCTGTTATGAATCCCTCCCCCTTTCTCTAATCTTTCTGTTAAAAACACAATGACTGCACTCCTTCTACCCCTCAGTTTCAAACCACCTGTTTAGTTAGCTTTTTATTTTTCAGAAATTTCTTGGCATCTCTACTGAGTTCCCTAATTTCTTCCTCTGCATCATAATCTGAGTCATCCCCAGCTGATTCATCCGTCTGCTGCGTGCCATCGTCGATGAAGCTGTCATTGTAATCGTAGGTATCTGGCAGGTCATCATCATCCACCCCAGTTGTGACTAGGCGGGTACCTGGTGCAGGAAAAGACACAGCTTTTACATGACCATGGAAAGTCCCACTGTTTCATCCTCATGAGGCCAGTCTGTATATTTTAACATATATGTTCATAATGTTTACAGCATCCTAATTCCTATTCTCTACATAATCAATCCCTTGAATATCAAACACAATATAAAGATAAACTATTTCATTCAACAATTTATAGCACAACTTCCAGTGCAGAATAATGGAGGGCATCACACACCATTATATCAATGCAATGACCAGTTCTGTGGGTAGTGAGAAAACACTGATAAATGCTGTTGCTTTAGGTGTTCAAGACCATGGATATGGCAAAACACATAAATGCAGTTTAGACCATGCATCTATACTTCTCATTGAAAGTGGTCTCTTGGAGCTACTTGAATATTGGCTGACAATATAAAGGAATGCATCTATAGTGTTCCACAATTCTTTAAGAAGTATCACTATATTCTCCTTCAAGGCTACTCGTTATAACAATAAAATATTGTGCTCCCAGCCATGTTTGAAGTAAAAGGCTGTCACACTGTTGAGATTGTTACATATGTTGCACTAGCATTCACTTGTGATAATGCCTAAAAGACATTATTCGGCAAAAAGATCATCCTCTTCAAAGTGCACACTGAATTAGCTGTGGTAACCTAAACCCCTACAACATAATTTAAATCCTGGAGCTTTTAATCATATTCACTAGAGCCTTAAACCATATTGTGTGCAATTTCAGCATATACATAAAGCGTACAACCCAGGAACACAATCAGAGAAGTCTTCTTGAGACCAGTTACTTATTTCTTATTGAAAATGAGACTGAACATCAACAATTCTCAAAAATGCATTTCTTCATTCACTGGCTCTACACAGGCATAAGCTTGAAATTAGGATATCTTCACAATAATGACATTCTGAAACTGGTAAGATGTTCATGAACATAGTAAAGTACATTACTCTATCTCTTTTAAGATCAATTATCCATTTAAAATGAATTTATCTTATTAAGTTAAATATACACTCTTCATATCGCCACGCAAAAATAATACTGTTTTAAGTTCTTAAATGACTTTAGGGACTTATGCCAGTATTATTGCCGGGCAGTGATATCTTCCACAAGCATCCAGCTCTTCAATCTTTATATGCAGTAGTACTAATATCAACGAGAAGTCAGTAAATATCACAAGCCCGTGATCTTGACATCCCAAATCTGTGAGGCTTCTGCCTTCTTCAGTGACACTACTCCATATCAGTACCTGCTGTGCTCCTCTGGGGTCTGCTGGGTTTTTCTGAACTTGTCCGACTTGATTCTTTTTCTTTCCTGAACATAGTGGTGAGGAAAAATACAACACATTGATCAATCCACTTTTACGCATAACCAGTATCATGACTATTTCATGGCTCTTTAAAGTATCTTAGAGTATCTGGGGTAAATGTTGGAGCTAAAATAAAATCATGTTATCACACTTTGAAATGTCATCACTCAGTAGACTGTTTTAAGTGTTTCATATTAAGCATGTTTTGCAATATGCAAAAGATCGCATCACTTGCGCACTTGCACTGTATGGTTAGGTCAGAACAGCACCAATTTCATGTAAAGAGTTTTTTTTTCAAGTAAACAGGAATCAAGTGGGTGTAAGTAAATTCCTTGAGTGACACTTAGTCCTTAGCACTTAGAGGCTTTTCAACCAACACATCACTTACAATATGTAATCACAATACCACCTTCCTAGTTGACAATAAAGAGCTGCCACAATATTGCATCAATATTCAAAATTTGCTATGTACTTATCAGCCACTGAAATTATCCTAAACCTGCCACTGTTTATTATGCAATATTCAGAAGGACCTCAGTATTAAGTATCCAAGTACCCTGTTAGTGTGTATACCTCCTTACTGTATATACATTCCTAAGGCACCTAATTTTCTCTTTGTAAAGTAAATTTTGATACAACAAATTACTTACAATTTATAGCCTCACTATTATGTATAAACTCAAACGGTCATGCTAAGCATTTCCCTAAAGAAAATGTTTTTGGTATCACATATAAGCAGACTAGAGACTGCACATGATCACAGAACGTGTGACTCGGCACCACCTGCTTGTGCTGACCTGTCCGATTTCGCACTTAGCTTGACACAATTGGGTGAAGGCAGGAGAGAATCATGACACTGAGCAATGGAATGGCTTGCATCTCATGACGCACTATAATAACTGCAGACCATGCGCATTTGCAAGTGGCCATCCATATCACGATTAATCATTTTAGCACATTTGTGCAGTTACTCGCTAAAAGGGGTGAACCGTGTTACTCTGTATATCTTCTTACTCAGTATAAATCTTACAAGCACTGTGCTACACATTATGTCGAGGTTCTAGACAGGAGTCATTGCCAAATAAGGATAGTGAAAATCTATCACAGTATCACATTCTTGCGCATTATACAGTGTTTCTGTACCTCCCCAGAACTCCTTATCTACTTAAAATTGTATATGTCTCAAAGAAGCAAAGTTGTAGAACAGGTCACAGACTAGCTAGAAATGAAATACTATTAATACCGCACAATGCTCTGCAGAGTTATTCCCCTTGTTTAAACATACTAATACTACATCATCGGATGAATTCCACAGCAATAAGTCTTATTAGGTACTGAATTCGATACTTTACGAAGAAGCAAAGTTGTAGAACAGAGCACAAATTGCCCAGAAACAGAGTTTGAGACCATATGTCACTCATTTTAAAGAGTTACTGCCCTTGTCTAAAAGGTATATTATTTGGAAAAAAACCTTTTTTTT
>JAWQUT010000031.1:717984-728186 GCA_033807755.1 Ellobium chinense
AAGGGCATGTTTTATATGGGATTTTATTGTAATATGTATGGGCATGACTGTGCAGGTGTGTGAGCGTGGTACACGTGTGTGTGTGTATATACATTTTAGTGTGCGTGTCTGTGTGTGTGTACTGGGATGTTTGTGGATTTGTGGATAGATACGCGTTTATGAGTGGTAAGATACATATATTATGTTGATAATTCTCTATATCTACAGTCTAGATTAGGCAAGAACATCCGACATAACTATTGAAGTTTTCCCCAACTCATTTGCTCGTTCACTGATATTGCGCTGCATTGCACAGAATAACTACTAGCTGCTGCAACCATCAATCATAGACTTGATTTTTGTTTTGTTTGGTCAGCAGGAATTCTGTCAAAAAGTTCTTGACTGCGCAGCACCATTATCAAAAAGTTCTTGACTGGATGGTCTTGAAGTAGTAGTATTTCGTAAATTTCTGAAGTTTCGGAAAAAGGAGAAAAAAATACTATCTCCAGATCTTGACAATCTTATTTCCTATGTTCAAGTGGCAAGTACTAGTCTAATTCTAAGCGCAATGCTTATTCCGAGGCATTGGTTGAACAAACTTCTAGGTTACGCCTAGCAGCCTAATCAGTAATACTAGCAGTAGTAACAATCAACATCGAAGGCTGCACGAATCTGACCTTTCACCCATGTTTGAAGGTAACAATCAGCCGCCGGTTCGGACGGCGCGGCTAAAAATAGATCGCTTGGGGGACTCTGTTTCAGCGAGCAGCGTTCTGAAGCACCCTATAAAATGAGGGCAAGTCTGCAAAGTTTAGAGGTTCCACCACAGCTTGAATGTTTTCATATTACAAGGACACTGTGTGAAGTTGGGAGCTTTACACATGTAGGCCTATATTTTTAGGCATTTAAAAAGCTATGAATACATCATAAGGAAATCCTAATTTATTGCTACATACAAAAATACACAAGAAATGAAATCTAAAACATATGCTAACAGAACATACAGGCCTTTTTTTTTTTTTAAAATAAAATCATCTCTCTTTAGTATATAAAATATTTACTGACAGCCTTCTCCATAACCCTCTAGCTTTCTTTCCAACTCAAATGTTCACCTTCAGCTGAACTGGCACCTAGATAAGAATACTAATCCTGGTCAACTAATGAAGAATTTATTTCAAATTACTCAACGCTCTTATTTACCTTCTGTTTCTGTGAACTTGATTTCTCCCAGTCACTCCCAGAATCCTCTTCTCCCTCCACCTGAAAGTCACTGTCTTTATCCTCATTTGCATCATCATCATCATCAGAAGCAAAATCTTCTAAGGCTTCCTCAATCATGGGATCATCCACTGAAAATGACAGGACAAAGACAATCAGGAAAATGCAAAGTGTCTACTCTTCTTTGAAACTGTGTGCCATAATACTAAAAAAAAAAGATTAAGTAATAATGCTGCATGACGGAATTCACTGGTTAATAAAACTTAATGACCATCAATTTATAAATTTCAGGTATGAAACAGGCACTGGAATTACAGTTGCACCACTTGAAACTAGAGTCAAAATTACATGTTATTTCTCCTTCACTATCTAGGTACTGAAACAGTATCAAAGGTATCTTCATTTGTAATTTTATTTCTTTGGAAGGATGCAAAACTTTAGATACCTTACTTTGCACACCTCAAGCCAAAGCTGCTACTGGAAATACAATCAACTTTGCTAAATTGCAACTCCCATGGAGCAAAGAAAAATAATTCATTTTAAGGATTTGTGATTATCCAGTGGCTTTTATGTATAGGAATACAGCAATATGTATTGTGGAAAATATTCTGATTTCGCTGTGATTAATAGATTGTGATTTGGTAGAGTTGACTGTATACTATCACCGTAATGCCTCAGTTTCATAGGCAGTCTTCGAAAAAAGCCACACGCCCGAAGCCCGAGGTGTGTAAATCGTCATTCGGGCGTGTGACGCTAATTATTTGACACGCCCGACTGGCGTGTGAGTCAAAACAAAAACGAGCAAAAAGTGAAGATGATCGATGTCTCCGAACGATCGACATTATTTTGTTTACAAGCGAATTCACGTCTTCCATATTGGATCTTGTAATATTAAAAAGTCCGATGACAGTTTTTGCAAAACAAAAGTCTAGCCTCTAACATATTTCTAATCAGTTGTATGAAACAAAACTACTTGGTTCCATGTTTTTAATCAGGTCCAGGGAAACCTTTGGAACTCTTTTGCTACGAAAAGCACAGAGCTCTGTAAGTCTGTAAACAATCTGTCGTCTGCACTAGCCCTAGACTAGTCTAGTCTAATCGTAGTTTGTTTTGATCGAAATGAGCTATCTGTGCTATTTTAAAGGCGCAAAGCCCGGAAAGTCGGCGAGTTCCACTTCTCGTAGTAGTTCTCAAGCCTCTAATTCCGGTGCAAAGACCGACGTTACGGTACGACAGTGCGGAGAATTGCATGTATTGCGACTGGTGTATTGTGGGCAAGGTGGCAGCAAAGAGTGTTTTCATAACAGGTAATAAAAATTTCAAGTTTGAAGCTATCAAGCAACATGAAAACAGCAAGCCACACTTGTATATAGCGGAATGTTTTAAGCCAGTCGAGGGCACAACCAAGACAACTGCTACTAGCACAGCAGCAGACTGTCTTCTCAAACTAAAAAAAGGAGAAGCTGATGGAGGAGAAGATAATGTGGGAGAAGAAATGGAAAGATCGGAAGGCTGGATTGAGGTGATGATTTGTTTTTATAGAAATACCAATAGTGATTAAAATACTTTACAGTCCAATTTGAACATGTTTGTCTCTTATTTTCCTTTAATTATGTTCTGGGACTTCGGGCTAGTAAAACCTGATTTGGGCTAGTGACATCTGATGTTTCAGTCGCCCGAAGGGCTAGTGGCTTTCAAAGTTCTTCGTGAAGACTGCATAGGCAGTATCAAATTTTAAAACCACAGGTCTCTATAGTCTCACTCTTTTGTGAACAGATATTCTGTGCTCACTTATGATAAGAGAAGATTGAAGCTCACTTAACTTTCTTAATTTGAACACTACTATGCCTCTTGTGAAATGCGAGTAGATACTTTAATACCTGACATCCATGTAAAACTGACCTGAACTTTACCATAAAATATGAATTCTTGTTACTCTGATGTAATTTCCATGCGCGCATGCATTACTCACCATAACTTCCTCTCTTCTGTCTGGCTGCCCTTTGTGGTCTTCTCGATGGAGATTCTTCTTCCTCCTCCTCATCTGATACCCCCCTCCTCCTTGGTAATGAAATTTCTTCATCGTCATCATCATCACTGCCCTTCTTCCTCCCTCTGCCTCTCTGTGGAGTTTTCTTTGGTGTTCTAGCTGTCCTGGCAGGAGCTTTCCGACCCCTAGCTGCACCTTTTCCCTTAGCAGATTTTTTCGGGGTTTTTGGTTTAGACTTTTTGGGAGGATAGTCATCATCATCATCACTGAAATCATCCTCACTCTCACTGCCCTTCCTTTTCCTTCTTTCCCTCCGTCCTCTTCCTCTAGATGTCTTTTCTGGTACATAATCATCATCCGATGGCTCCTCCTCATAATCGTCATCACTGTCTTTAGCTGCTGCTGCCCTTCCCCTAGCTGTCTTGCGTGGCTTATATTCCTCTTCCTCATCATCTAGAAATTCATCGTCCTCTTCGTCATCTGATTTCATTAGTTTTGTGCCTGCAGACGAGATCAATAATACAATAAATGCCATATAACCAGTCTGAAATTTCACGCACTGAGGACATAATCATGATGTCCCTACCTATTCATACATGAAATGTTTGAGTGTCTGTGAGAGCTACATATATTCATGCAATGAAATTCTTCACTGAGCATTAGCATCCTGAATGTTAGCCTGCATAAGAAAAAAATATGCACCACTGGCTTTATTCATGTTATCTCCACAGAAGGGAGATCCACATACAATTGGTTATGGGTTCAAAGGTTGAAGCACTTTTTTGCTGGTAAATCAGAGACAGTGAGCATCTAATTCATGCTTAGAAAATGTACTGTCACAAGTACTGTCCCTCTATCTTATGAGTGCCAACTGTAAAAAAGCATGTAAAAAAATAGCAGAAAGAAATAAAGAAAAGAAGCAAACGACGAAGTCCTATAGACTTGTAGACTGACCTGGCTGCCTTTTGCTTACAGCAGTAGATGTGGGTTTCTTGGGAGCTGGTTTAGCCTTGGTTGGTGACCCTGCAGCTTTCACCATCCAGTCTGGCAAAATTCGCTTTTTCTCCAGTGGCATGGCCATGTCACCATGCCCTTCTTGCCTCAGCTTCTCCGACAAAGTCCCCTGTAAAATCAACTGAAAATTACTAAACATTTTCATAACATTATTTATTAATTCTGAGTATCAACCAATTTCTAGAAAATATGAGGCTGATCATTTCATCATTCTCTACAAGTACAAACCTGTTTGTAAAATTTTCACTCTAAAAATGGGGAGGACTTTTCAATGCTGATTTGCTATAAAGCTCCTAACTGTAAAACTTGTTAACTTCAAAACAATTTGCAGTATGTGGGGGACATGACATGTGAGTGCTGCTGCAAAGGTATAACTCTTAAGTAAGCACTGTGATCTGTGTTCACTGACAAGTTGCTGGTTTAAAATTCATGTGATTAACTTTTGCATATTCTGAACTCTAATTCAACAAATATCTGTAACATTTAAGAGAGTGTTTAGCAACCAGCATCAGCATGTAAGCTCTGACACCAAATACTCATGAGAAAACTGAAAGTACAGTGATAATAAAGCAGTGAATTTTAAACAAAATGACCCAAGAATGATAGTCTCACCTTCTTTGCCTCCTTATCTGCCTCACTTGTATCTTCATCTCTCTTTACCTCCTCAGCCCTCTGATCTTTCTTGCTTGCCTCTTCTACTGCTTTATCCCACTCTTCCTCAGGATCTGTGTAACATGAATCATGGTGTACAATCTATTCCCATATTTACATAATGGTATCTTCATATACACAAAATATGAAAACATACAACTCTAATGCACATAACAATTATAACAAATGGATCAGGTACCACTTCGATATTAATAATAAGAGTATTAATTCCTGAAATTTGAGGTTGGACATAGTTATCATTAAATTTATTGGTCAATGTTATGCAAAATAATCTGCCAGCATTTGCCCATTTTCATTAAAAGATTTGATGATCTCACACATTTATAATCCATAGTCTCACAATTTTACCTTTCTTCTCTGAAGCTTCTGATTTCTTCTCAGACAAATCTCCATTAGATACTTTCTCCTGCTGCTTCACAGTTTCATTCTCCTCTTTTGGTTTAATATCTTCCTTCTTTACTTCCTCTCTGAAATCACAAAGAATGTCAGATGTAATGTGAGAATATATGTTAAATTATGTAAAACTGTTCCCATAATAATGTTGATCACTATAGCAATACTGGATATTTTTGCATCCAAAAGTTCAGAGCACTGGTTTGGTTACATCAAAGCTAACTGTCATTACATGTGAAAGTGGAATGTTGAAGTAGGTGACCTAGGACAAATGCAGACTAAATCAACTTAAGCATCCTAGCTTTCTAGATTATAACAAGGGGAAGGAAGGCTGAATTAAATAACTAAGGTTTTTAAAAAAAATAAGGCATGCAGGACAAACCAACTAGTAATTTCACATAAGAGGGGCAAATGCTCATAAAATTACTTATTGGAAAGCCAGCCCTGAAAAGCTTTCTCAAAATCCGACCTGTCCTTTCCATTCACTTGTGGGTAGGCAACTTTGTAAAAAAACTGATCAGGCAAGAGGCCAAACTCGTCCCCATGGTCCAAGAGCTGCTTGACATCTCGAGTTAACACCTTTTGTTCTTTGGAAGCTTGTGTACGTAAAAAGCATGGGTTTGTGTGCGTCTGAAACAACAAATTATACATTAATGAAGTGAACATTAAAGACAATTCTGGATTATTTTTAGAGGCATTGAACAAAATAAGAACTGTTGATAACTCTCTTTTTTGGCTGTGTTGTAAAAATACACCGATGAAATTGAAAAAGATGAAGTCTAGACATCAGATATTCATACTGAGTATCTCATGTGACTGAACATGCAAGGAAAATACTTCCATTCCTTCAAACTTACTGAAAAGTTTTATAAATCACAAGGACAGTTTGACTGTATCATTGTTAAGGTCCGATATGAATGTATCTGCATGATAACACTGAAAAGTGAATTCTGTATTATTTGCTTGCTGTTACTGAAAAGTAAATTCTGCAACACTATCTCATTATGAAGTGGTTAACAGATAAATGCATATATAGCTCTTAATTTTTCTGACTGCAAACAGAGAGTGTTAAAATATAACATACCGGGGTAATGAACAGCTTTCCATCAGAAACTTCCAACAGTGCATGACTCCTGGACACTCTTTTATCAGTCACCTAGGTGAACAAGATTTATGTGGTTTAAGGGAGGATGCGCCCTCTGAAAAGGGGGTCGAGGGGTTAAAATATCGAAATTGGGCTTTTAGTATTTTTAGACACTTTGATCTCTTCTGCTATGAGAAAAATAACCTTTGAGGCCAGAGACATCCGTTTTATGCCCTGAAAGGGCACCTCTAGATGGTCATCTTAGCCTTGTATAAATGCGCTATCAAAACTTCAACTGCGATTTTCTCAAAATGTTCTTTTTTCCACTCTTTTTTTTCCCTAAGGCTTTCTTATTTCTAAACCAATTGACTTCAAATTTGACATTCCCCACAATATAGGTTTTGATAAAATGCATCAATTTTTCTTGATTTTGGTCACGTTTTTTAAAACGAAGTTGAATGTTGGGTGGAAAATTGAGAAAAATACACATCCATCAACACACATTATTTCAAAAATTTGTGACAGACATTGCATGAAAAATAAACAAAAAAACAAATGCATTTTATCTTTTTTATAGAGCTACTATGTAAGTTTACAAAATTTGAAATGATTACATTCAATACTCTAGGAGCCTTAGGCTTTTGAAAATAGCTAATTTTCAAGACACAAAATTCAAGATGGCGGCGTTGCCATGGCAACCGTAAAGAAAACCAAAAATAATTTCACACTTTTCCCCTAATTTGACCATGCCGAATCTGAATTTGAAGCTTAAAAAGTCCCTAGTTCAAGCATTCACAATATCACTCCCAGGTGGCGCACCCCCCCTTAAGCCAAAAAAAAAAAAAAAATCACTTATTGGATCATCCTTTATTAATTTAAGCACCTTGAAATACCATAGCTAAGATGTTGGATATTCAAAGGAACTACAGGATTAGAACTCCAAGCTATCTAATAAAATACTAGAACATGACAAAGCTATGATAACCGATTGTCATTGCATTCCATGCCTAGCTACTGTACAGAAATGACAACAGTGGACAGAGTATTTTAACTCTCTACTACTGTGACTACTTTGTCAGGTGTCTAGATCTGTTGGCGTTCAAATACCAGTCTGGAGAGAAGTATAGTTTTGTCTATGATGTTATTTCTGGGGCAGAGTTCTGACTGGGTTTAACTTGACTTTCATAAAACATTTACTTGTGATAAATGGTGATGCTGGTACTGGTACCATAATGAAATGATCATCTCACAAATCTTTTAAACTTTTTAACAAACCTGTAAAAACTGTCCGCGGCCAATGACTGTTGCCTCATCTGGGACATTTATTAACAGGTCACCCCCAACTTCCTGCAGGGTTATGCCTGGCATTGTGGCTGGGTAGCCCTATATCCACTGGGGACAAAAGAACGAATTATATCACAGAATGGCTTATAAATATAGAGTATGAACATATATATGTGACCTAGAGTGGCACTCAAACTATGTGGGTGCCTGACAGATTCTCAGATGCAGTAGTAACTGTACTCATTCAAAGTGGAACACATTCAAATTTGGAATGTTCATTTCCTGCTCTTTGAGTAGTCTTGAAACTGAAAATAGGATACTAATAACGAACAGACTTATGAGCCTCAATATTATCATTATCTCGTAACTGAAACATATCCTAGATATGTTACAAAATCACAGAGATACCAAAGAAAACAAAATATAGACATGGAATATTTGACATTGCCATTGTCATGCGGATGTGTCATGATTGATTAATATCATTTGACAATGACATTGATACCATACATGCCACTATTGAAATAACAAAATGTGGGCGACGGCATGCCCATAAATTTGAAAGGGCAATCCCTGTATAGCTCTAGACAATCATGACAATGCATCATAATATAAAATTGCTGCCGCTCTGTGAAAAGTTGCTTTCTGTCCCATTTTTTGATGCATTTCTATTGTGTTTCAGAGCATTTTATTGATTTAATGCTGCTGAGCAGTTTAAGGTGAACAGCTATGTGTCTTTCAACATCAGGACTTTGTTTACACCATGCTAATATTCATGGTTCAGTCCTCGTCAGGAAGGATTTCCATATGTGGTAACTCCTACAATTACGGTCAGTACCTTAATTCCGAATAACGTACATTAACCCAACTCCCCATTCCCTAACCCTAACCCTACCCTTAACCCTAACACTAATGCCCATTGAGACATGAACATCAGTCGAAGCGAGCCTAACTCCTCATCACCAGTTACCACATATGGAAATCCTCCCCCTCGTCAATCTCAACCATGCTGATGGGCATAGCGCAATTGTCTGATGAGGACTCAGGACTGCGGCAATTATGAGTGAACTGTCTCATCATTTGTAAGTGAATCCAGTCATAATCATTGTACCTTTTGTTTCCATTCTATACAATTTGCCTATTTACTGTCCTGGCTGTCGACAAACCTGCTGCATGCGCCAGAGCTTGATTCTGGGCTTACAAATCAGGTCAAAACTGACCAAGGACCACTTCTAGCTTGAAATTAGATGATGAGGTTGCACGTCAGAAAGAAGCAATGAAGCCACAAACTTCATTGCAAATGCAAGACTAATTATCAGTGGCATGCATTAATAGGATATTCTTCAAAAATTTCACCAAACAGCGTAATTTAGCAAATTTTACCTTATTTGTGTTGTACTCTGCGCAGCAGATCGTAAATTTTCAGCAGGGAGAAAGAGACGCTCTATTGTTTATAACCTTTAATTTTAAAGAGCACCCTTTATGATAAGAGTATCCTCCCTTCCTACCGTAGTCTTGGCATTCGTTTTCGTTTGACATCGTTCTTTTAATTTATCCTACAGCTCAGGGTCGGTAAACTGAACCTGTTCTTCACCGCTAATAATCTACTTGCATGGCATACAGTACTGCATTCCTGCTTCTATTGTTGCGTTTAGTTCCACGAAGAATTCAGTCTACATATTAACCTATTGAGTTTTTAGACACCTGTCAACGTTACAACCAAAATACAGAGTGACTTTCTCTACTTTTTTTTTCAAAGGAGAAATTTGCATGATATTGATAGACATAAAAAAAAAACAACTGACAGAGGAATTTGAATATCGGCCGCCTTGATCCCGCTAGGAAGCTACAGCATCCTGAAGAACCCCNACAAGGGAGGTAAATATATTTCACAATCCAAATTCAGTAAAATCTACTTAATATGAAGTTATTCCCCTTCGACAAACTTGACTTCGATCACTGCCATCCTTAGGCTATTCTTTGCCCCCTCGCCCATCCCCATCTCCCCTCCTCTGAGGAGAATGGAAATGGAAAACTGGTAGATGCAAATGTTCTGTGCCCAGTGGCATAAGAATACGAATGAAGATCTCACAGTGGTTGGATGCGTTAGCCTTCAAAGGAAGGGAGGTCCATTTAATATTTTCTTTACACCAGGTCCTAGGCAAGAATGGAAAACAAGGAGACATGGAATAATTAATGCAATGGAGATGCCAGTTCTACGTCTACCTGGCATAGGAATCAGAAAATTGGCCACGGGGAAGGTAGAAGAGGGTTGCATTTTATAATTTCCAGAGCTTAATGAGATGCAAACACTTTTGTATACCCAAAGCGGAGGGAGTTTTCCCACTCAAGTCAGTCAAGTTTAAATGGTTTGATTGTTACTAGTTCGGTAGTGCGGTTATCCTATTACTGCGCGAGAAAGCCTAAAATCGTAGGCAGGCTTTTGCTGACAAAGTTCTCACGATCTGATTGGTGCCAAAACTGTGAAGAAGAAGAAGTAAATAATAAAGGTTAGTATAATGATACGGAACACCTTGATAGTGATAGGGGGTGGGAATGGAAGGGAGG
>JAWQUT010000031.1:728197-753683 GCA_033807755.1 Ellobium chinense
AGGAGAGTTGGGGAGGGGAAAGGGGGTAGTTTCTGAGGATAATTTTCAAAAAAATATATTAGCTATCCAACTGGTCTTTATAGCTGGACATGGAGAAAGACAGTCAGTCATAATTCCAGAGCGAATGTTACAAATTTGAATAACAGCAAAAATAACAGCAGCAGCAGCAGCAGCAGCAGCAGCAGCAGCAGCAGCAGCAGCAACAGCGGCAGCAACAGATCGAGCAACAAAAACTTTGGCCACATATTTACTTACACACCTTCAATCATTTGTTTTTCAAATGCAGGTTACATTTTGATTTACCATGTCTAGAACAATTCCAAATATTTTTATTCTTAACGGATATCATCTAAAGCACTGTGTAAAACAATGCCATCATGTACGATTTCCAAGGTACCTGTAAGGTGCTAGAATTAATATAGACAGTGCGTAGGTGATCCCGAGAAGGGAAAATCCCAACTAGGAATCCTGAATTACACTAGCCCAGGTGCTAGTGAATGGATTACTGTTAATAGTAATCAAACTAGAGCACATTTCGTTCCATTCCCCTTGAAGCACAATATATTAGGCCTACATTGTTCCAGTAATGAGTGGTTTATGACTTATATTTCGTTTCTTTCACCTCTGACTAAATTATAAATCTCGTTCTTAATACAGCATTATCGCATCTCTTGTGAAATGTCAATGAACAGTCAGGTATATTATTAAGCTTTACACATAGACAAAACAAAAAGACCAACATTTTGGATAGAAATGCCTTCCTTAGCAACAACCATTAACACGTCAGACCACCCCCCCCCCTACACACACACATACATACACCCACACCCACACCCACATATAATATACACTAAAAGTAAGAAACGGACGGTGTGGACAAAAAACATTACACAGATGAAGCGAGGAGCAAAATAGGAATGAAGAGTGGATACGAGATTGAAGTCACGAGAGATAGACAGAGAGAGAGAGAGAGGGAGAGAGAGAGAGAGAGAGAGAGAGACAGAGAGACAGATAGACAAAGACAGAGACAGAGAGAGAGACACATAGAGAGAGACAGAGAGAGAGAGACACTGAGAGAGAGAGAGAGAGAGAGAGAGAAATAATACACATACTATATTAAACTTTCTAATGCAACATAATCTTGTATATGCCATATTTTCATAATGAAATGGTGTCAAGCCTGTGGGAAATCAGAGAGGAAATCAAGAAGTTTGTAAGAGGTGCTCACAATGATATTCCTATTCCACGGGCTGAAACGTGACATTAAGCATGCCTCGCAGTAAAGCTCATGAGAACAACAGAACTGTGCATGAGGGACGGTGGAATGAAAATATTATTGAGGTCTCCAATGGCCGTATGCATAATCCTTGCGTTAATCAGCGTACTGCGTTAACTTCAGTGAATACTACAATTAATGTTTTGGGAGTCTCCAGTGGTTACCGCAGTGAATTCACTAACGTAAAGATTATGAATAAGGCCACAGGTTACTTGCATTTTTAATCTCGAGGGGTAAATAACTAGGAACGAAATACGACGCACTCGATTTTTAAAAAAAAATGTCTTTATGATAATTCAATTAGAACTTCCGCATCTCACATCTCCTCAGAAGGCCAGATTTAGCTCATTGCCAAATGGATCCGTGATCTTGCTAATTATTCAATCCTGAGTTGAACACATTCTTCAGACAGTGATCAGCAGCAGAAGAAAATGTTACGCTTGTTCATTATTTCTGTCGGTGAGATTTCAGATGTTTCTGTTCTCTGTTCTACTGATAATAAATGACATCAAGGTCGTAGTTAGATTTTAGGTCCAGAGAAATGATGTGGTGAGAGAGCTTGAAAAGTGCACGACATTAGCGACCCATTTACCTGCAAAACGCGATAGGTGGTGGAGATGGGTCTGTGTGGGACTGTGTCGCATGAGTTATTTTATCTCTACATTCCAGTGGCCATACTCGCAACCCTTGTAATAGGGAATGTCCTAAGGTTTTTGCGTCCCTCTTCTTCCTACCGAAACCTAAACGGTATGCAAAGAAAGGAGGTGGGGGGGAAGAGCAAAGAGCAAAAGGGTTATGAGTGATTAAAATATAACAATTTCACCTCTCCTTTCCACCTCTTCGTCCTTCACACTTATTTTCCTTCACATTATTTGTAATATATTTGGGGAGGGGAAAGGGGGTAGTATCTGGGGATAATTTTCAAAAAAAATATATATATATATTAGCTATCCAATTGGTCTTTATAGCTGGACATGGAGAAAGACAGTCCGTCATAATTCCAGAGCGAATATTACAAATTTGAATAGGATAATAGTTTGTAATAAGGGAACGCTGGGACCACATAACACTACAGCGCGACTTACGAATACACAAGGTCGATGCCACGATAGTCAAAAAGAAATGTCATAAAAAGCTAGTTTAGTCTTGACACACAAATTTTGCTTATGTAGACTACTCTATTATACAGGCAACACTGTTATGGACTGAAATCAAATAGGGACTGTACATTATTTATCGGTTCCATCATGTTCGGTCAGGGATGTTTTGCTTTCAGTCCAGTATTTATTCACCTATGTAGTTGTTTGAATGATGCGCACTGGTCTGTTAGCACTTAACAGTTTCAAAACTAGTGGTCCGATTGACAGGAAGCGCTTCTGGTTAGCTGATGAAAAAAAAATGATGAGATAACTTTAATAGTGATTTGAATGCAAATGCCAGATTAAGAGATTATTCGACAAGTTTGGGTTAAAAATCTGATAAGAGTTTACGGATCCGAAGAAAAATATCGTTACCTACTTGCTAACTTTCTCTAGAGTGTGTGCGGCCGTTTTTGTTTTTTTTTGAGAACACTGCTTTGCACATTTGATCCCACGCAGTTTTGTATTTAACGAAGGCCTATATGATATCATAAATTGACCAACAAAGCTCCACTGCAGCGAATGGTTTGATATCTACAATGATTTCTTATTCTGACAGCACATACTAGGGAGACAATCCCGGCAGTGGACGGTGTATACAGGTAGACCTAAGATTTATGATAGAAAATATCTGATGGGCGATGTTCAAGAATACGTTGATCGCAAAACCAGGCTCTGCACCAGCCAGTCCCAGCCAGCGGGTCTGGGAGACTCCAGGATACAAGCATGGCTTTTTTCATAAACTCCCAGAAAAACCGGGACTGGGCGTCATTTTTTTTTGTTTGTCGTGAGGCAGCACCACTCACGGAAGCGGGTTCATAGGCACTAGGTCAGCTGATTTCATTGCAGTTGAGGTCAGACCTGGAGCCAGTTTCGTGGAATTTGCCTGGTTGTTGATAAACTTGTTTATCAAGAGATGGACGGATATGATGCACTGATTTTCAAATACATGTACACTGATAATTCAGTTTTGTACTACCTGGTTATATGAAGTGAAACATCAAGACTTCTTCTCACTGCATGTTGCCGGGCCTATCGAGTGCAGAAGGAGGTTGGAGCTGGGGGGTGGATTGGGTGGGATGGGGGAGGGGGCGAACTGGAGAGACAAGAAAAGAGGATACATAGAAGGGAGAGGCAATAACAAGCCCCATTCTAACACATGGACCTGACAAGGGAAGTGACACATTACGAAACAAGACAAAGAAAGACAGGAACGCAAGCAAGAAAGAAAGAAAGAAAGAGAAAAAGAAAGAAAGACAGACAGACAGACAGACAGACAGACAGACAGACAGACAGACAGACAGACAGAAGAGGTGTTATTCATTGGGACTGCACGTACAGTCGTAGGTTAAGGCTTAGGATTGCGACGTGAAAGAATATATAGGAACCAACGAGGGCTCCGCAGGAAAGCCCCACATTCCACAGTGGATTTACGTTTTCACCTGCCTGGGCTTATCCCAACCCAGCCCTCTATTTAGACCCAACGCAGTGGTGCGTCCCAGACTATTTCCGCCTCTGACCTAGCCTACATAATATAGACCTAACAATAGTGTTGCTTATCCTTGTAGGAGAGACAGGACGTAACCCGGCCGTAGTTACGAAACAATTGATATGTCATTGCATCTTATAACGCTGGGGCTATTGTTGTCGGGTTAGTATCAGAGCACACGGTCAATAAAAATTATTCTGAGCGAAAAGACGAGTTTCACTCCAGACAGTTTGGCAACTAATTAACACTAAAATTTTACTCTGGGAAAACAACAACAACAACAACAAAACATTCTTGGAAATGATGACAAATTGACAATCATGTCATTTTCGTTAACCAGACCAGACTAGCGATTTTAGTGACAGAAGTATGAACTATTGGGACTAAGGTACACAACACCAGGGCCGTAGGAAATCCTTCCTCCGAGTTGGGTGGAGAAGTGAGCCTTCTTTAACACAGAACAACATTTCCAATGATATGTACATGATAAAGATATAATAATTTGTGGAAAGGGGATAGAGAGACAATGTTTATGTTATTAACTGCCCAGTTATTTTTTAATGCAAACGATTAGTTTTCAAGCCCACTTGCCAAGGCCAAAGAGTGAAGCCTAGGCACGAGCCACTATCTCACAATTATCTCCCTTCGTGCGCTTCCCTTCCTTTCTTCTAATCTGCGCTAAGAATAGATCTGTCCGCACAATTGTCAATAACTTGTTTTAGCAACAGTTGTGATTCACAATCCTTGGGGGTAATGGGGGTTATATAGGTGGTGGCATAAGTGGCTCTTAATGAGATTTTGGGAGTTGTTTTTTTTTCTTAATTTTAATTTCCAGAGGGATGGAGAATACGAACTGTAGTGAAGAAAAGGCGAGAGCTTAAACTGTGCGAACACCATCATCAACTTAATTGTCTTCACTGATTTGTCTACAGCTTACAGTCTGGGTCGTTGCTATGATTTCAGCTGAATGATCGAGCCCCTCTTTCCTTCTTTATATCTGTGTGTGTGTGTGTGTGTGTGTGTGTGTGTGTGTGTGTGTGTGTGTGTGAGTGACTGTGTGTGTGTGTGTGAGAGAGAGAGACAGTATGTATTGTGTGTATGTGAGAGAGAGAAAGTGAGAGAATAAGAGAGAGAGAGAGAGAGAGAGAGAATGAGAAAGAGAGAGAACGAAGATCAGTAATTATCAAAGGAACGTTTGCGTTCTCTTCATATCGTATTAGTGGTACTGATATTCTGGAGATATAAATTACGCATCACATACAGACGTTCGCCTTCTCTAGTGCGGTCACATATCTGACCAAGGAGAGAAAAACAAGAAATAAGACCTAGCAAAGTCCTCAATTTCAACAGACATCTTACAAGCATCTATATAGTGTGGGGACCTCGAAAATGCGGGGCCCATAGGCATTGTCAGGAGGGCAAATCCCAGTATAAGCAGCACATGAAGAAAACTCTGTTGGGCTCAGATGTATGGGATACAGTATAAAAAGTTAGCGGATTTTTGCTGTTGTTGTTTTTGTAAAAAGCCCTCATTTTTAGATCATGGAGGCGGTCCCATAAAAGTCCCAGGTAACCCGTAAATATCACACCACCATTGTAGGCCTACATGTCCATAATATGCAAATATAAGACTAGGGTCGTCTAATTTTCCCAACGCAGAATGTAGTCTGATGTAACCTGGAATCCCAAAGTGTTGAACTTCTTCTCACCGTTTTGCGAAAATGAAGGTCGGGAAATTTCTTCAAGGAACTGAAAAGGAAATTTAGCATTGATTGGTATTTTTGTCGGTGTACAAGTCGGCATCTTTTCCACATATGCTCAAAATTGAATTAGACCTAGCAGAAAATATTCCTACTCTGTAAACTCGAATATAGGAGGTTCAGTTATGATTTGTGCATGTACTGAGAAACGCGGGGTTAGGTGTTGTTGGAGGGGAGGCGAGGCAGGAATTGATAAGAGGTAAGCCTAGCAGGGTAATTTTGCTGGCGCCGATGAAAAAAAATATATGAATGCCAGAATAGAACTGTATTTCCTCATTCCAAAATATACCTTCATCTTGGAACTCGAAAATAGAAACTGTCAGCCCTAGGAAAAAATAAAGTATGAGTGGAAAATCGGTCAGCATTTGCGTAGCATACATGTTTACGTCATCCAGGCAACGACATTAGGGGAATCCCCTTGCCTTTGTAGAGGCGGTAGTGGTCTCTGATTGGACCAGTTTGTCACGTGACAAACAGGCTCAAAGTGCCTCAACCTCGATTGTGGAAAGCTGGAAATTCCAAGGCAGCCAGCTATAACTGCCTGCTGCGCATTCAATATACTCAGTTGATCTGATATCCTGTGCTGAAACTCACTAGTGCTTTATTTTGTGGTATTTCACTGTGGATTCAGTACATTTGCGAGACAGTTCTTGTGAAATCTTTCAATCAGAAGCAGACATTTTCAAAATGGATATTGAGGCCGACAGTGAAGGTTACGACGTGGAGTTCCGAGAGAGAGGGGGGCGTCTATCCTCTCAACACACCACAGACTTGTCGAAGAGACACAGCAGTGTAGATGAGCAAGTTGATTCTGGCTTAGGGTCTCTTGGTTATTTTTCTGGAGATCTCAACAGCATATCTCTTCCCGCAACAGAAGAGGAAGTACAGACAACAGAAAGTGCAGACGTGCCAACAAATCTTGGATCTTTGGAAAGCTCGATTTCAAAACTCAATATCTCCAAACATTCTGATCGCTGTGATTCAGGAATTGACGATGAAAAGTTTTGTTCCACAGAATCTATCTCAAGGAGTCAGAATTTTCGGATTCTGTTGTCGTCACCCTTCTCACCAGAACAGATTGTGGACATTTTCAGAGGAGATGAAGATGGAGACAAGTAAGTTTCATAATTCATGCCATAAACTCTGCTAATACTGTATCTGGTAATGAAAGTTTGCTGTAAAAACCTATTAGCATTAAAGAAATATTGGAAAATTGGTGCATGAAAATGCAGAAATGGGCCTTGCCATGTTCTTTGTGCGTGCTATGCAAAGGTCATCGATCCGTACGCTGGGCGCACCTAAATTTAGGCAGTTTGGAAAGTACGTATTGCTATTTTTAGAATATCCCTGTCCGAACCTCAACGCGCAAAGGAGGCGGGGCTTATTGACCCGCAAGCGGAAATCCCAGCATGAGCCTAGCGCACTGCGCAAATTTGATCGAGCATGAACCGGGAAGGGGATTTCCCCAGTAATGACCTAGTTTCCTCGCCGCGGCACTGTGCCTCCTCCCTCCTTCCCCCGTCCTCCCCTCCCTTCCCCCTTTTTTTTTAACACCTCAGTGTCGCACCAAGGAAGCTGCCTTCGATCGTTGTTCTTTTACACGACTTGAGTATTGCTTGGTTTGTTATTATTACATTTCTGGTGTTCTTGTCTTCATGCTTATTGGCACCGTTGTAGGTGCCGTGTGATGCCTTCAAAACAGAGTTTTGATTTTTTTTTTTTTTCAACAGCCACTTGCACTTGAGCATCATCCATGGACTCCCAAGTGTTACCATGCAAATTATAGGGCTGGCCCCAGATTGGGACTGGCTCAACCAGACCAACAACCTGCTGCAGACCCCATTGCACATTGCAGTCATCACCAGACAGAATCCAGTGGTGAGGAGACTGATGTGTGCGGGTGCTTCAGTGGATGTGCGAGACCAAATGGGCAACACACCTCTCCACAACGCATGCAGACTGGGTTTCGATGATATTGTACGCACACTCCTCAGCCCTGTGGAATACAAGGAAACCTACCAGAACAGATATGAAATTCCTTTCCAGAGGCTTCCACAAGACCTTGAATCTAGGAATTATGAAGGTGGGTCTGAGTTCTGAAGTCACTTCTACAGTTCATGGCAGAAATTCTGTTTTCTCACCTCTGTTTCTCATGGAAGTGTCAATAACATGCAACCATATATTTGTGAGCATACAGTACACCAGTTTACATCTTTTAATTCCATGCTTGAAGAATATACGACAAAAACCCAGAACGTCTGCTCATAGCTGTAATGCAGAGATAAGTAAGAGTGTTAATGGCTGAAAATCAGAGATCAAAATGAGTGTTACTGGCAGCACTGATCTCGGAGATGTCCATCACACAGCAAATACAAAAGTAGTTGAACAAATCCACTGAATGATGGCAAAGTATTGTATGTTTGGAGGACCATTTTTAGAAGACTTGTAGAATAATTGATGCTTTTCAGTGATTTCCTTAGTTTCTTTTTCTTGTTGAAAATTAAGACTTTGCCTTTCTGATTTTCAGGTTTGACTTGCCTTCACCTAGCAGCTATTGGTGGCCACATCAATGTCATGAGGCTGCTATTGAATGCTGGTGCTAATGTTAATGCAGTTGAGGGAAAGAGTGGGAGGACTGTGCTTCACTTTGCTGCAGACTGGGGCCACATGGCAATGCTGAAATTCTTGCTTGATCGTAGGGACACAGATATAGATGCCATCAGTTATGCTGGTCTTTCTCCTGTTCTGCTGGCATATGGAAGAAGAAATGAAGAGGTGGTGGATGAACTGATCAAGAGAGGTGCATCATGTGAACCATTGTCACTCAGTGAGGAGTCAGACGCAGACATCTCGGATGAAGAAATGGTGAGGATATGATCCATTCTGAACACTATTAGAAACTGTCCAGTATTTCCATGATGACTGTTTTCATCACATTATCATTGTCACCACCACTACCATCATCACTACCACCACCATTGAAATTGTGGGCCTGTATAATTGTCTGGATCAAAAATGGCTTTAAGTCATCTCATCTTGTCTCATTTCATCTCATCTCATCTCATCTAACCTCACCTCAACTGTCATTGATTGTCACATGTCAGTTAAAGTGCACAAAATAGTTTTGGTAACAATTTCCTACATTTATAAAACTGAGCTTCTTTTGAGACATCATGTCTTCACACATTGTCGCATATCTCTGTCATGATAACTTGGTAATGCTTTCACATTTGTCCCACAAATGTCAAATATTTGCTTATTACAACATTTGTTGAATTGGCAATGTTTGTGTGATCCACAGAGTGAAGAAAATGCAGCCAGCAGACCTTTTGGAGCATTACCGCAGAGACCACACCAAAACAGTTACAGATAAATAGATATGCAGAGACAACAAATATGAAGAAGTGACTGTTACTTAAGCCGTCACAGAGGTGGCCCTTCCCATAAGGCCATGCTTTCCCTGTCTGTCAAAGATGACCAAACCCAGAGCTAGGCAAGACAGCTTATAGCACAGAACACAGTTACGTCGGAACAGTATTTCTTCTGGACTTCTTCATAGAGAAACAGACTGTTTCAATATACTTTTTGATTTCAGATTTCTTTTGATTTGAGATAGCTTTACATAATGTTATTGATATCTCTTCATACATCCAAAAGCTCCTTTCTTTTATACTTTAGAGATATTCTCCTCTCATTTATAAGTTTTAATTTCTCTGACATAAATCCAGGAGCATGAGTTTCTCCTGTTATTAGGACTGAATTTTTTTTTTCCTGATTTGTAGAGTTATGAAGGAGTAGGGCACATAATTAGGCACAGAAAGGGCTTAGAAGGTTATAAGAAGATTAGAAGGGCTTAGAAGGTTACTCAAGATTTCTTCATCCAAATGTTCCGACACTATGTAGGTGTTGTTATGTGTCATCAATCAACTCAGGGACTTTCAGTGATAAGTGTGTCAGTGTATGTATGTTCAAGACATGGGCAAGCAACCTCAACTATGGGAAAGTTTTGCTGGCATCTCAAAAGTGCAGCAATTTTTTCATTTGATAAACAAATTGGTGTCAGATAACTGTTGTCTGTCTCAAGATCAATAATTTTCAAAACAGAGAGATTTGCCACAGTTTTGAGTAGAAGGTTGTGACCTAATTTTATGTATTTAATGTGAAACATAGTTAAGCAAGGAGGTTTTTTTTGTTTTGTTTGAAAATGTTGTGAAAGGCTAATGAAAGTGAAGTAATTAGCGTGCAGAGGTTGTCTACTATGCGGTTATCAGTGGATCATTGCTTTACATGTTGCTTTCACATGTAGTGCATTATCTGAAGCTAGATCATCATTGCTAGTATCAATTTGAAATTTTCAGGAATAGTCATACAACTGTCTCATTAAAATGATTGATGAAGTAGCATATGAATAAGCCACATTATGGAGCTGTGGCTCACATGAGTATGTTTGTATCAAATGGTAGACTACATAATGGTCTTCTTATACATAGCAATGAATTGTACTCTCCACTTTGAATAGCCTTTCAATACCAGAAAGATTTGATCAATGCACAGTTAGTCTGTGATTTGAAATGTTATTATAAGAATAATATGAAGAGTGTTGTCAATGTCATCTGGCCTTTTAAACACATCTTTAGAATGGCAGAGTCTTAGTTCTTTGTTTTGCCATATGTTAACTTTCTGCAGTTGAGAACAGAAACCTTGAACTCTTTTCGGACCTGCATTTATTTCGTTATATTAATGCTGCACGTGTTCTTCAAAATTCTGCAAACTCAAAGAAGATGAGGTAGCCCCAAAGCATTTGGGTTATCTGTGCTCCACTGTATTTTAGGAGGAAGAAAGGCAGTATGTCCTGTTAGATTTCATTTGAAAAGCTAAGCAAATGAAATTCAGTCTAGGAATTTATAAACTATGCCTCCAGCTATTGTCCATCCTCAAGACCCAAGTAGTAAAGGCAGTTCATGTTTCCCAATAATGAATTGTACATCAGATATTATAATGAAGTTGATTCCTTTAAGAATTTAGTACTTGTGGGGGTTCTACTTTTATTTGGGTTGTCCAATGCAGCTGATAGATTTCCTGACATTGTATTCTAATTTTGTTCCTCTGACTGATGGCAAAAAAAAAAAAGAAGTTATTGTCCTGTACATGCACACTCTGGTAGACACCACTGAATGGGAATTTTGTGATGAATTTTTTTGTCTGGTTTCACTGGATCCTATAGTGGAGACAAGACTGGATGTTTGAATAATGACTACATGGATGATTGAGCAAATGTCCTGAAAGTTTGCTGAGAATGTGGCATGAATGCAGAGTTTGTGAGCATTGAAACAGAAATGACTCTTATCCTTTGATATATTGTTATAACTGTTAAAATGCAGTGAAAGCAAAACTGTCTGGTGTTACAACACACACCATGCTAGTACTGTGAGAAAGAGATAGTTGGAAATGGAGTGAAAATGGTGGAATAATGAACCTTTTCAGTTGGAGCCATTAACTTATTTTTGTATGAACAGAACATGGACCATTGCAGTTTGAAGGGCCCAGAAATGTCAAAGGTTTCTGACAGCCTTGTAAATAATGTACAGCACAGCCATTTACAGTAGATCCAGTACTAGCGGTAGTTACGTGACATCCAGGAGCAGCGATCTCCTGGATTGTCTGGAAATTATTTCAGTTATATCACATATATCTCAATTTATTATTTTGTTCAATTCATGACTGTTTCATTTATTAAACTGACGTTAATGATTTAATTCAGTTGTTCATTCGATGCACTATGTGTATGACTCATATGTATGTCTAGTTATTGTATCTTTATGGATGATGTATGTTTGTTGGTTGTTGTATGTTGTAAGATTGTTGCTGGTGTTCTGGTTTTGGGAGGTGTCACTTCTCATTGCTTATCCTGCGTACTTTTCCCTCCTCCTCTCTCTTCTGTGTCCCTGTTTTCTGTTGTCACTAATGACTCTTTTATCTTTCACTTACTTGACTCCTGTTTCTTTGGTCTTCATTGTGAGATGTCTTTTCTTCATTTTTTTTTTTGTTTTGGTGCTTTTCTCTTTTCTATTTTCTTAGCTTCAATGCCTCCAGCCTTTCCACTGCTCTTCTGTCTTTCACTCATTTATGCAGTACAATACTTTAAGGTATATACTCGTACTATACAATACAATACAGTGCAACACAATATAATACAATACAATACAATGCAATGCAATACAATACAATTACAATACAAAGCAATACAGTACAATACAGAACAACAGTACACAACAATAACTTTATTGACGAAATATTATGTGATACATCTGATACATATGAACAAACAAATGACATTAAAATTTCTGAAGAGTTGTAAATTGGAAAACCCCAGCTATAGGGTGTGGTTCTTCTGCAAAATTTCAAAACGGAAGATTTTGGAAGTCATTTAATAGTCGTTTCAGGGTTACGCCCTTTTCTGATCGATAATGCTGCCTTCAAGTCAAGAAATCTGTAGTAACGCAAACTAGGAAAAATTTCAATGGTGGGCGTTAGTTACTTGAGCAGCAGGATACATTTTATGCAGGCGATATGAGTGGGTGACAACTTTCACATTACCAGATATATCTTTCTGTTGTGATCTGTTGACTCCGATAAGCACTAGACTAGTGTTTTCCTGAAACTGCGGTGAATGAATGGTCTACACACATGTAAACACTTAAAACTTTGCGCTTCACATTACGTGTATAAGGTAAATGTATATTGAAAGAATAATCCAGCGAAAAGCTTGCAGCCTACATAGGCCTACATGAATTTTAGACACCCAACAACAACCCAATCTGCGAGGGGTTAATGAGGACACAGCTGTTGTACTTTCCCTTAATTTGCTCTACACTTTCAGATCTATCATCTATGTCCCAGGGTCTGTTTTTTTTTTCTTCCCCTCCTCCTCCCCTCAAACTCACTCCTCGTGATTTTTGTCTTAAAATCGGTTGCTTGAAAGTTCAAAATCCACGAGTCCCTCGATTCCTGCAAGACAACGCGCAGAGTAATAAGGTGCGAACACACACAGTGGAAAAAAATTTGTTGATGATACCACTGTTTTGAATGAGGTATTTTCAGACGGGTCAGTTACACCACGTGATCTAGGGATTGCTAGGCTATTTTGATAAGTGACGAGTAATCATACATAAGCAGAGTATGTAAACAAACCAACGTGTGAGCAAAATTTCCTAGGTCACGTGATGGAGCTGAAAATACCTAATTTAACTTTTGTCCAGGGTAACCAAATGGCCTAACTTTTTACCCAAATTACAGCATTGCAGCTGCCATTAGTGTGCCATATGCTAAAGAACTGAAATGATTTAAATTTTCAGTATATGGCAAAAATGAAAATGAAAGCAGGGCTTCTATTAAATTTTTCTAGAAGGGAAATTTACCGTGTTTTACAGTGCTATAGGCCAACTGCCATACATCTTTATTCAAGATGCATAGTTTAGAACATATAAATGATTGCATAATTTGATGAAACACATTTTACAAACAACAGCTACTGATCTCAGACTCTGAAGAGTAACAACGGCACTCGCAGCAGCAACAACAAAGAAACATGAGTGTTAGGTCGGAAAGGCCCTGACGTCATAAATATGGGGAGCGGAATTTCCCATGAGCCAGCATTGGTGGTCCCTACTTTTTAAATTATTTTTCCAGAAGCTGTGTCACGGTAGTGCAGCTTAATCCCAGATGTTAAGTTTAGGAGGAAAGCAGCAATGCAAATCATTTGACACGAAGGATGGTGTCATTTGGTAACAGAACAGTGTAGAGCTGACGTAAGCAGTGTCAGTGAAAAAGTTTTCTGCCCTCAGGGAGGTTAATTAACTTTCTTTGTGGTGTGTAAACAGAACCCATGATAGAATAAATATTTCATGACAAAATTAAACGATGCTATCTATCTATCTATCTATCTATCTATCTATCTATCTATCTATCTATCTATCTATCTATCTATCTATCTGCCTGTTTTTCCGTTTGTCCGTCAAAACCCCTGTGCTTGTCTTTTACATTGTTACGACTTCTGTCACTGTGTGAACATCTTCACTCTCTACCCTCTGGTCTTCACTTCTTTCTCGTCTCTCGCCTCTCTCTTCCCATCTCTCCCCGCACTCTCACTAGAATCTGTCGCACAGAGGCTGACTGCTGTCACTCTAATTACATCGACCTCCAGAACCAGTCTGAGCTAGATTAGATCTATTAGCACATTACACAGACATGTATTGCAAGGCACCGCTACACTGGAATTCCCATCACTCGGAAATTCTTACCACGCATTTCACAATCTGTTATACTGGACAGCCGAAAACTTTCGGGTTAAGAAGGATTATAATAACATGGATCAGTGTCTTTGCACTTGCACTTAATCAAAGTGACATATATATGTGTCGCTGACATAGGAATGACAAACTCTGAATGTGAATAAGGCCATCTAGATCTAGTATCAAAATTTTAATTTGTTGCGAAAATCTATTATACCCAAAAGCATTGGTTTTATGGGGCAAATGGTCAGTATTTGTGGGTGAATTTGAGGCTTTTGTGAGGCATATTGGATGGATTAGTCAGCAGGCCTTCGATCTTAATATTTTCAGTTTTTTTTTCTTTTTTCATTGCGTGAGATTACCCCATGCCTCTTCAAAGAACTACAGTGCATATCTCATGCCAGAACTAATGTTAAGCGAACAATTTTGTTTTCACTCAATGAAGGTACACATATTAAACTTTAATTTCACAGCAATAATTTGGTTTACCAAAAAAAGAAAAAAAAAACGAATTAAGACTGGCTGCAACATGTGGGTGGTGAAAACTGTGAGCATTCCACATTTACTCACTCAGAGTTTGGGAATAGGTTGATCTCGCTGCTTGTATTACAATTTAGACCGTCCTAGGAAACTCGCTTCAGAATATTAACTTTATGAAGCATAAAGAAGGAAAAAGGGGATTGGGGGATATTTTCGCGATTTTGAAATTAAATAGCCTCTACAAAATGCCTCATTCATCTGATCTTCAAATAAGCATTTAAACCAAGGGGAATACGGACGGATGGATTGATTTTTATCAATAAAATTGACAGCAGGAGACGGCCATAAACCGTGGGTAGGCCTATGATACTACCGGTACTGTATTAACAAGATTCTGCGGTATTGCTTGGGTAGTGGGAGAGACGGGGAGAACAAGAGGAGAAAAATATATTCTTCTAAGTTCATGGTTGTGTAACCGGGTAGCAAGGCATATTCTACAGTTCTCCATTATCCATTATATTTAAGGGGGAGGAATGTGCGCCCAGACTGATTTTTTATTTTTTGAGCTGTTACACATTACCTAAGGAAGAGTGTCTCTAGGGATTTTACCAAACTACTGTGAAGAATCAATTTTGAGAAGAAGGGTCGAAAAAACATAGGCCTACACTAGAAAAATTTCTGTCCCTACCAGGAATCGAACCCAGGGTCTCTCAGCTTGCAAGTCTAAATGTGCTATCACTACATCACAAGGACACTAACTTCACAGCAATTCAATTCTTAAATACCTTCTGCCTGACTCGATACGTAACTTCCACGTACAAGTCTAGTGTTAACCCATGATCCTATGACACTTCCCGACTGCCCATCATGGTTGTGATGCATTTGATGAGGACAATTTCAATTTCAATTCAAATTATTTATTGGAACCCAGCCTACAAACATGATTCTTCTTTGTCTTCTTCTTCTTTTTCAGCAGCAGCAGCTGCTGCTTTCCCTGAACAAACTTGGTAACATAATTATGGGTAATCGCATATCAATAATTATGCATGGCAGTTACATAGGCAGACAAAAACACAACTGCATATTATAGACACTAAATGAAAAAAACAACCAAAAAAACACAGAAATAGTTTCCAATTTGTGTGATGATAACTATTGGGTGTGACATTCATTCGCTGGCTTGACTCTCAAGCTTTATGAATGACAGATCAATAGGAAAAGGTATAATCTACTAACCTAATAAGCTGCATGACGTAACAAAGACACGATTCAAAGACATGCTGAACGGAGAAGGAGGAAGTAAAAGGGCTGGGATAATAACAGATTAGAATCACAAAGGAACTGGTTACATATAGGGGAAGGTTGGGATACATGGGACGCGGGATACATGGGACAGTTGCAAAATCTCAGAAACAATGAGACATAGGTGTGCAATACTTGCAATAACCTACAGCCCACGTGACCAAACAACCCGCCATTTCATTCCCAGCCTCCACTTTCGCTTTCGGTTCGAGCTGTGCCGATGGGAAAATTTGACATCGTTTTTTTTGCTTTTTGGATGTGCTGATTTCGTCATCTGGTGGCTTCCAGTTCCAGAGAAATATCAATAGACATAATTGTCCGTTATTGTTATCATTTCAACATTCATGTCATGTTTTCATTCCCAGAGTCCCTTGTTGAGTGTCATCAGGTAGGGGTTGGGATAGATGGGACAAAAAAAAGTCTTGCTGTTGGGATGCATGGGACAGGTGTCACATGTATCCCAACATAGTGTCCCATGTATCCCAACAAGAAAAATACACATATCTTCGTTGTTTCTCATATTTCAAAATTTGTGGCTAGTGTGGAACTTCTTCACCAACATTGTCTCATATTTTCTCCAGATTATGCCCCAATACTACCAGCGAAAGATAGAAAGAGGGCAGTTATCGCATGAACTTATGTTAGAAGCAGTTCAAAAGGTAGTCAATGGACAATCGCGTCGGGTGTTTTTTTTTTATGACTAATATACGTGCTTGGCCTTGTGTGCATTCCATTAAGATCCTAATTAAAAGTTGTGTCTGTTATGTACATGTCTTGTCAGCTGCTTTTTAGATATTGACAAATTTTATTACTTGTCCCATGTATCCTTTTGGTTTGTCCCATCCATCCCTCACCTGTCCCATCCATCCCACCTTTTGGTGATGATCAAAACAATCGCAGTATAGAAAAACCCTAAGGCTTTGGCTAACGCCAGTATACCAAAAGTAGTCTTGATGGACTCCCTTTTTGCACACATCAACAGTTTGTACACATCTATACTAGATTGTTAGAAAAATCAATTTGAATAAAAAATCCAATTTCTTGTCCCATGTATCCCAACCTTCCCCTACAGTACATTATATGTGTGTGCAGTGTGTTGTTCCGATCATTCGATTTAGAATTTATAAGAGCGGAGTTCCCATTACTCTTTGTCCGTAGGTCTTCATGCCTACTGTTATCTAATCTAGATCCTACACATGGGCGGCGGTCAAAACTGGCTAACTAGGCGTGTCTATTCAAATCTTCTTCCTGTTCAGCCCCCACAATCTCAGGCGGGCCCATTTTGGAATGATATGCATGACATTCACTTACGATAGGCAAATATTTTTGAAGTCCATTTTTGTGATAGCTTGATAAGTATTAGGTCATGAAAACTGGGCGTTCACGAGACGGTTTGGCGTGTTGGAGGGGGTAATCCCCCTGTCCCCTTCCGCCCACAAAAAGAAAAAAAGTGTAGTTGGGCCAGTAGACTTCATTTTCTAGAGAAAACATTCAGCTGCTTAACTGAACACTATGTTTGACCAGAGTTGGACAGAACTGAGATCATAATATGAACGCAGTTCGTGAACTTCAGTTCAAGTTACATGAACTTATTCTGAGCTTAACAGCTATTTTTGACGAACTGATTGGGTCTAAACTGTAGTTCTTCTGGGTACTTGATCTGAAGTTCATTCTTTACCTGAATTTCAGTTCAGTTTACATCTACCTCGAAAGCCAGAACCGAATGCCGATTTCTAAAGTCAAGTGGTACTGATCTGATGTAAATATTACTCAATTTTCATAGAAATGAACTAAACTTGATCTAAGGGGTTCTTTCTCCTAGTGAACTGAACTTGGTCCGAACTGACTTTGTTTCGGTGAACTTGCTCAACCCTGGATCTGACTTCATTCTACATAATTATGGACTTAAGTAGTTAACAAGTCTGCTGTTCTTATTATGCATAATATAACGTTTCAGGATCATGGCAGTGGCAGAGCAAGTAAAGGATTCTCCATTCTGAATGTCCATAACAAGCACAGGGCATAATATATATTATGTGAGGCTAGATCCTATAACATGTGCCAGGAAGTAATGCACGTATTTGCCGCGTAAGCAACGACGACAACAATGACGACAACGACGACAGCAACAACAACAACAACAACAACAACAATAACAACAACAACAACAACAGTGCGTGACTTCTATAAATGCTGTTCTGAGTCGCTGATTATTTTGGTTGTGGGCCACCCAGCATTAACATTGTCCAACGTCCAAATATGACTTTTCGGACTTACGAAATACCCCTCCCTTCTCCCACACAATAAAAACTCTACAGAAAGGAGGAAAAAAACGGTAAAAAAAAAAATTGCCACCGCATTAAGTGATGCCAACCACATTGTTTAGCTTCAGTCAATGACGACCTCATTTGTGAACTTGCCAATGTGATCATATTTTTACCTAGAGGTCCACAGAGAGTGGTGGTATCACTATTCAGAATGAAGCAATCTATGCTATAACAGAAGAATTTCTTGTCGATGTGAAACATTTGTCAGCTGGGAACCATTCTCTATACTCTTAATTTTCTTCCTGAGAAGGGCTGGAATGATTCTAAATTATTGTAATAGTTCAGTGAAGCTTTTTTTGGGGGTTCTTTTTTTGTGGTTGGAGTCATTGATCATACATTATCGTACAGCTCACAACTGAAGTGGATAATCTTGCGCATGGCTTAGTATTCTAATACCTTCGCTTTTACAAAACTCATCAAGGTATGTAAAGCTGCACGCTATGCACCACAGTAATTAATGAGAATAAAAGGCGTCTTCCTTGTAATCATTTCTCTGATCACAACCGATCTTCGAGCTTCAGGAAATGGCCACTGGAAACACCCGAAAAATACGTTTAATCCTTCCGTACATTTTTTCCTTTTAAATTTCCGTACCCATTCCTTTTGGGAACATCCGGAAAAAGCTTTTAACCCTTCTGTTTGTTTGTTTGTTTTTTTCCCAATTCTGTATCCTTTCAGTATTCTTGGGATCGAGCCCGCTGTACATTCTGCCCTGTCAGCCTTCATCACTAGTTCTTGGAGTACCTTGAGAAGACCTGAAGGCACCTACACATGTTTATGGCCGTGTGGTTTGTGAGTCGTGCTCAGAAACTGAATGTCAAGTTTAAGGTCGTGTGTTCGGTTCTTGGGACGGGAGGTTTATGTAGCAGTGGCCTTGGGAAGACTTCACTCCCCATTCCCCACTAGACTCAGATGTAAATGAGAACCTGGCTTTAGAACTAGGGGGACCAGGGCGCCTTGCGGGCAACCAGCAATGACACTGTTATGTATTTCATTTGTAATGAAATGTATTTACATGTATGATGTGCATTGTTATTTGTGTTTATATTATAAATGAGATGTCTAACATAGTATGATATTGTGAACTAATTTTCCCCACGGCGTAAATAAAAGCCGTGTTGTTTTTTTTCCAATAAATTTAGTAAGTTAATGAATCTTCGTTATACTTATCGAACCTCAGACAGAGATTACATCAGACTGGTACGTCAAGAACAAAGAGGGTCAGGATTGCACAGAAACTCTGGTTCATACTGTAACCTTCATACTGTTCATACTTCCTCCTTTAAACGATTACTAAGTGCCAGCTCTCCATATTTATTTTTTTACGCGACATAGTTGTCATACTTGCGGTAAACAGTGGTTTCTGTCACCAAATACTCAGGGAATTAAGAAGTTTCGATTCTTCAGGACACGTATAGAGCGAAAGCCAGATTTTGTTCCCTTCCATCAAATTTTCTCTCGTGATCATATTTCCCTAGAAATGAAAATCTATGAGAATCTGGGACGCTATTTTCACCCATTTAATCAACTTGTCTCATGATCACTGCTGACCATTGTTTACTATATTTTTCTGATATCAATGAATGGACAGTAACGGTGAGTTCGCATAAATCTTTTTCTTTCCTGGAAATAGTGGACTACTATCCACGAAGTACTGATTTAGACCTTCTCTTTCTTACTCTGCTGTCTTTCAGATATAAATATACCATATAACCTCGATATGAAGTACTCATTCAAAATGCAAAGCTTATAATTTAGTATGAATTTCATATTTTTTTATTATGCTATGATTTCATTATTCATACAGACTTCGACATTAATTGTACCTCAGTACAGTATTAAGTATACTTTTTCGGCGTACCATGGTATACTTTATTATCGAGGCTCTTCTGTGCACTGTAGTATATTATTTTGAGAAGCCACATATCATCTTTTGACTGTCACCAGCTGTAGTTTATTAGTTGTCCCATGATTTTGAGGGGTCTTAGAAGCAATCTTTTCCTGGAAATGGAAGAAGAGGTCTTATTCATGAATACAAGAGCTGACTTGTCTTCTAGTTCAACATTCATAATCATAGCCAGCTATTTTCATGTCTTGTAGTGAGAAAGAAAACCAGGAAGTCGGTCACGCTCTCTTATAACTCCCGCTCGATGAATGTGTCGGTGATTCAAAATTATTTGGGATTTTCCCTCCTTCCTGGAACCCAGCCAGAACTTTCCTTGAATAACTGGCAGCCGTCAACATTACAAGAGCCAGCAATCACTGATAACGACGCTGATTTCAGCAGTGGTGGGAAAAGCCCAGCAATGACCTTTCGTTGGAATATTATTTCACTCATTTGTTCAGATCTAATGCAAACAACAAACACCAGAAAACAATTTGCAGCCAGATAAGTGGACAGGAAGGCAAGCAGGCAGTCGGACTGGCAGATAAATGTGTATTCACACAGATATTCATGCATACACGCACATATGCATACGCCTAAGTAATCCTCCTTTACTGAGGTTGAGGTAATTTTGTAACTATAATCTGATTTGTCGCAAAATGTTTAATAGAGAGACACTTAATAATGTTAAATGAATTTGCAACCTTTAGGGCGCTCCAAGGAAGTTGCGATTAAACGGAAGTTGACAAGACGATACATCTTTTACGTAAGGGGCATATTATCCAAATGAAAGCTTCCTATGCTCCTTATAGGTTTTCGCAATCCCTTCTGTCTTACTTTGCATAGATAAACCAAGAAAGATCCTAAATTGTGAAAGAGATTTTTACTTGCTGATGGCATGGACCGATTTGCACCTTGAAATATTTCACAAAGTGGGCACAAGGCCGGAAACTTGATAATTAATCGTAGATATCTTTATATGAGGTCAGAGATTTCGCTTTAAGTATAGATTCTAGTACTGTACTTTACCGGTATACTTTCTGGCAATCTTTACAATCTAACCACATTTACGCAGGTATCGTTACTTCGCTGTTAGTATAGACTTAGTATAGATTAGTTCTATCTCGCTACATTATTTTGGGTAAATAAGCAATAGATGTAAACGAGGAAGAAAAGGAAGAAATTTTGGCTTTCCCTAAGGTATGTGAGCTACTTCGCAAGCGTAATTGTACCACCCATTCAGTCGCCCTTGCCCGTAATGCAGAAGGGCTTGGGGGCGCTGTTAAAAGTCTCCTAGCAGAAAAATGCCTATGCATTAGAATATACATGCATGTGGCTATTTTCATTCATTATATTATAAATATAGGAAAATTGGACTTTCAGCGTCATTTTATATATATATATATATACATACATACACACACACACACACACACACACACATACACACACACACACACACACACACACACACATACAACAGCACATCTAATAATAAAGAAAGCTCCTAAAAGCCTGGGGATGTGGATCATTGCCTCCTCGGCCCATCTCCAAATCCGCCACTGGAACTACTAAAAAGTCGATAAACAGACTGATTCCTCCCCCCCCCCCCCCCCCCCCCCCCCCCCCCCCCCCCCCCCCCNCCTCTTTCACAAGAAATTCGCAGCCTAAAACTGATCATCTCTGTGGAAATGGCATCTAACCGGTTATAACACAGCACAGAATACAATTAATTTTGGCAAGGTTTGATTAGGAAAGAAAATTAAGCGAGAAAAACAAAGTTGATTTATAAAAGTTGACCGAAACTATGTGAGAAGCAGCTTCCTGCTTTGGTTGTAAAGAAACCCCTATTAATAATGATTCCATGTGGGCGATAATAACAGTCTGGAACCCCTAACACCTTGAGACCACCCAGCACGCCACAAGGTCTGCAAGAGGACTCTCCGACTACGACCCTTAATTGAAAAAAAAAACCAACAACAATAATGCCATCTGGCAACTCGCTGATCTGGAAATCCCTCGGCTCATCGTGTTATTTAGGATGAAGCCCAGCTATTTAAGCCTAATCAAGGTTGATTAAAAATGATCGCGGGATGACAGCACACACAGGATAAACACAAATAATGCAGTTTTCACAAAATCTCTTGGAATTTCCCATAATAATATCATCGACCCCGTTACCTGATTCTGCTCGACCTGCCTGGCACAACAAGCTGTAAACATGGGCGTCGCCAAAGTGTAGGCAAACGTAAGTATCAAACTGCACTAGATTAACAACAACAACAACAACAAAAAAAAGGTATATTTCTCGGAGAAGTTACGTTCTCGGACCTCTTTAATTCTGACTGCTAAAGCAAATGCTGACTTCATATACGTGAAGTGGCTCTATGAACATACATTCAAGATGGCGTCCCCCCTCTCTTTCACACTCTTCATGTTATCTAGTATTCCTTTGAACATTCTTAGCCTGTTAGAGGATGGTCGGTTCTACATTCTAGGTGTGGTCTTGTTGGTCTTGTAGTCACTGCTGTTGACCATTCTTTAAAACTATTTGTGTGTGTGTGTGTGTGTGTGTGTGTGTGTGTGTGTGTGTGTGTGTGTGTGTTGTGTGTGTGTGTGTGTGTGTGTGTGTGTGTGCGTGCGCACGAGTCTTAGAGTTCATCCAAAAGAGCTAAACGTCTACAGCTGTAGAAAAAGAAAAAAACTGAATGGAATGGTGAAGTTCCTCAGAAAGGGCCGCAGCCATTTTGATGTATGATAGTGTAAAATTTAATTGCGGCTGGCGATAGATTTATGGTAACTGTCATTGGGTTCAGTAGACATCCGATATCACAGCAGTATCTTTCCTGGAAGACTCTGGGATGGATGGCAGATGGGATGGAGGGTTCTGCTTTTCTCGTCCACCTGGGACGAAGAGGTGAGAAGGTGGTGGGGATGGGTGGAGGGTGTGAGAAGAGCGAGAACGAGAGATAATTGAAAATTGAAGTGTCAAGTACGAATAGAGAGAGATAATTTAATACTGAAGTGTCAAATACAAATAATGACACTGGATCCGACCCTGACTTCAATTTATTGTTGTAACCAGCTTTGACAGGTTAACCATTCAATTACTCAAGATTACAATAAATTTGCGTCGTAGCATAAAAGATCTCCTTAACTGATGTTCAACCTCACGCATGCGGTTTGAGTCTTTATGTAAATAAACGACAGACGCAAACTCTCATTCTATAAGGAACAGTCCGGAATTTCCATGTGAGATGTCACTAGGCCACATAAATAATGGTTTGGATTTTTTGTTCTGTTTTGTTTTTCTTTGTAGCATCTTATAAATATTATTCAGGGCGGAAGGGGATGGGGAACGATCGGTTAGCTGTCCCGGTATTTCATGCAGAGTCTTTCTCTTCCTTGAAGCCTGATGTCTTCAGTAAGAACCAGTAGTTTAAGACAAAGGTTTGCTGCCGTGGCAAAGGCATTTTGGAAAATCATTACATTACAACAAAATCACGTTATGGTCTTAGGTTTACACGAAGAATCTCTTACGGGAAGTATTTTCACACTGAATTATTTTTTCTTTTTGACATTATTTATGATGTTAGAGGTACCATGAATTCTCAATGTTCAGGAAAACGGAACTTTGACAGATCTTTGCTCATCAGTCCATACATAACTGTATAGTCGACCTTGCCGCATGACCACTTGTATATGGGAACCAATCGACTACCAAGAACTCTTGCTTGCGAAGATCTCTTTTTATGTCATGTCTATGAGTGTCACTTATCGTTAATGGTCACATGTCTGGCCCTTGGAACAGGTGTTGCTGATAAATCCAGTCGAAACTAGTCGAAAGCTGATATCAGAGACTCGAAAACACCCCCCCCCCCNTCATAGCTATCCACTGTATTGCATGGTGGTTTGACAGAGTGTCACCATAAGATGTTGCATTGTCTCATCATTTTGATACAGTTTACGCTTCAGGTAAATTTTAATAATATAGTGCATGAAATCCACTCTTTCAGGGCCGCAGCCACCTCGTTCGCCCTCCATCCCCGCAAAACATTTGTTTGGAGTCCGTTTCCTGGCACCTTCATCATCCACCCTTCTGTTCTTTTTCTGTATCTCTCTATTTTTTTTTTCTTTTTCGTCTTGGGAGGGACAAAAAGGGGGAGGGGGGAATCCTCTGATCCTCCCCCCACCCCAAACTGGGGGGGGGGGNGGGGGGGGGGGGCTGTGGGGTGCTAGTCCGGCTCTGCGCTGTTGGTTAAACTTAATGTAATGCTGTAATGGCTAATGTAATGTTAAATGTTAAAAAGATTGTTTTCTCATGCCTTAAAACCATGTGAAACACCCACCGATGAAAAAAGCCCCCCTAAAGCGTAATCATTATTTTGATACTCTATCATTTTTGAAAAAAAATGTTTCTCCTGCTCACATTTTCGGACGACCTCGAAAAATTCTCTCTGAATCCACTCATTTAGAGCGTTTGAGCGCCTACAGTTCTGTTGCTGTTGTTGTTGTTGTTGTTGCTGTTGCTGTTATCTCGTTGTTGTTGTTGTTATTGTTGTTATTGTTATTGTTGTTGTTGTTGTTGTTGTTGTCGTCTTTAAAAACCATCTGCACTTTCTTGTTTCATGTTTACACCAGAAGATTGTGTCCTTGTTTCTCGTTAGGCCAGCTTCGAAATGCCCCGAAAAAGCTCGAAAATATCCAAGAAGAAAAAAAAAATCAGGAATTTCTAAAATCCGAAACTCCACATCCCCTAGCCCTTCTCGCTCATTCAGCCGTTATAATGAAGCTCACTGCCTGCTTTTCTTCCTATGTGACCTTCTCGCCTTATCGTCCCCATGGAGATTTGGAAATTTGAATTTTTTTTCCTCTTGCTTTTTAAAATAACTCGAAGCACTAGGGTAGAGGCAGAGGTTCAGCGATCGGGAGATTGCTATTTTGTCCCTTTTACTCTTTTTGCCTCCACCTTCTTCCCCTCCTCCCCCACCCCCAAGTCTCCCCCATTTCCTCCTCCCATTCCCTGCTCGCTAGGCCTTGAGGAATACTCACTTAAGAAATAAAAATGTTCTGATAATGGTGGGGTCCAATGTCCCTCATCTTCCCAACATTGCCAGTTTTATGTCACCTCAACCACTAATCCCCTTTTACCAGGGTCTAAGTTAGTATTTCTTACATTCCTTCCCTATTTCCCTCTCCCACCCCTCCAATGTCTGCATTTATAAACATTATTGATGTTGTCTGGAAATTGAAAAGACAAATAATTCAGTCGGAACCAGCATCAAGATAGTGCACCGTCCCATTCTTCAGACAATTCATATCATCTTTTCTCATCTTATCTTGCACATCCTTTACCTCTTCCTCCTCCACACACATCCCTCCAACCTCCAAACCCTCTTTAGCTGTCGTTTTCCATAAAAGCTTTGGAAAAGAAGACTTTCGCTGTATCGATGCTATGACCTACTTCTGTCAAACTTTCTGAAATTTCTTCATCCATTCCCCATCTGTCTATTTTTCACCCCAACCCATCCCAGCCC
>JAWQUT010000031.1:762130-776738 GCA_033807755.1 Ellobium chinense
CCCACCCTCACACACACGACGCAAAATCCCAAACCGTCACCTGACTGCCGTGAGCAGTACTTCAATCGCCATACTATGACAAATTGTCATGTGTGTCAGCGGTAAATAGTCTAGTCACCGAATGGTACCGGTCAGCTATTACAAGTTTCTTGGTGGGATCAGTACTATCAATCGGCCTAATCCAGTATCGCAATTTTATGAGTCAGCTGTTGGCTGAAGGTCATGTGATAAGAAATAAGCGACAGTGGGTAGCGGCTAGTGTGTTTGTACTAGACTGGGTCTAAATTAATATAGGGCAACAGCTTCTTGTCATACGCTTGTAACTCATACATCATACAATAACACTTACGATGGTGTAACAGCAAAGCACTGAAAGACCTCACGAGCTCGAAGTTTAGAGGATAAGTTCATAATCTGAACTGGCAAATCGATTTAACAAATTTTAATATAAATTCAGGGGAAAAAAGAATCTTGTGGACTGTGTCTCAGTAGTATTAGAAAGTGAGGAATCGGATGGAAGACATTTGCAAGGGGATTCGAAGGAAGTGATGTTATGCCTCAGAACTGATGTTATCCTTTCACTCACTCACTCACTCACTCACTCACTTCCTTCCTCTTCTCTTTTACCAAAATACTGCAGTTCAATCATTCAAAGCCAGCAAAACACATACAACGAAATAAGAAATCACATGCCTTGAAAACCCACTCTACTAATCTATTTGTTGCAACCGAAAAAAATATCAAGATGCAACATAAAATGTTACAAGCAAACTATTTTTCTGGTTGTTGTTGTCGGCGGCTTTGGAAAGGCCTACAGGTATTTATAGCTACTGGGCCAAATTTAGCCGGCGGAAAATAACCCGCAGCGATATGCCTCAAGGCCTTTATTTACATGTTGTGACTCAGCACTCTGAAAAACCTGGCTGAATTGGATCAAGGGGTTCTAGAAGGCTGATGTAGGCTACAAAACACTTGTGAAGCTTACATAATATTTACGCTGACATATGCATAAAGCGTAGCAGATAAATATGTTTCGCACTTCGACCTTCTGTCTTTAGCTTTGTAGACACAGAGCAGACCAAACACAGGGATAGTGTGAAGACGTAAGCCTAGATAAAAAGAGAATGTGTGAGTGAATGTGAGAGTAAAAATAAATGATATGATTCATAATATCGTCTAGTCATTACTGGTGCAAAAATAAACCTGTAGCAACAACCGTGTCAAAACAGCAGCAGTAGTAGTAGTAGCAGCAGCAGCAGCAGCAACAGCAACAGCAACAACAGCAATATGACAACAACAGAAGCAATACAAAAACGACAACCTTTCTCTCAAATAACACTGTTTCTGCTACTACCTCTGGATACGGGGACTGCTGATACTCCTTCTTTCTCAAGTATAGCCACATTTACTACTTTCAATAGCTGCAATCACAGCAGCTACTGCAGTGAAAAAAAATATTTGTTTTAAAAATCACAGTAATTTAAAACTTCTAACCTTCCTCCTCCAACAGTTTGAGCATTATTCAGCCAGTCCAGAGGAACCAGCTTTAGGAAAAGCTAAAGGCTGTGGAGGGGAGAATTTTCTATAATACTATCTCTCTTAAGTATCTGATTCAATAGTTTCTTAATTTCGAAATAATAAATCAACTCTATTAAAACAGATGGAATAAATGGCTATATGAAAATAGCAAATTAATGAATACTATAAAAAAGTCTAAGAATTTATGTATTTTCAACAGCTGCAAGGACATCGCTCCACAGAATATCCTCACCCTAAATCTACTTCATCCCTTTCTTTTACTTATTATTTTTTGCTTAATTCTATATTCCATATACGCCCTTTGACTTGTCTAACAGATCTATACATGACGTTACTGTCAATATTAGACACATGTTATAATATTAGATCATGTTTGATCCTCTTTACTTATGTTCGCAGTTGGGAAGTGCATTAGGGTCAGGGTAAACACTAGGCTCACACTTGAAAATAAGGGAACATATTATTATGAGCAGGAAGTTAGGGAAGAGATATTCAGGCAGTAGGTATTTAAGAATTTAATTGCTGTTAAATTAGCGTCCCTGTAGTGTAGTGGTAACAGGTTCAGGCTTGCAAGCTGAGAGACCCTGGTTCGATTCCCGGCAAGGGCATGAAATTTTCTAGTGATATGTTTTTCGGCCTATCTTTTCAAAATTGATGATTCACAGTTATTTAGTAAAATCCCTGGTGACACACTTCCCTAAAATAATATGTAACATCAGAAAAATTATCAGACTGGGCTCACATTCCCACTTAATAATAAAAAAGGAACAGCTATATATACACATTGCCACCCGATTAGATTATTATATCCAGAAGTATATATTATTATAGGAAGTATTTAAGGCTTAAATTGCTGTGAAGTTAGCGTCCATGTGGTGTACGCTAACACGTTCAGACTTGCAAGCTGGGAGACCCTGGGTTCGATATCCGGAAGGGACAGAAATTTTTCTAGTGTTGGGTTTTTTTTTTTGGCCTTTCTTCTCAAAACTAATCTTTCACAGCAATTTGGTAAAACCCGTGGTGACACACCTCCCTAGAGTATGTGTAACAGCTTCCAGAAATTATCAGACTGGGCTCACATTTTCCCCCCTTAATAAGAATAAAAATAATAGAGCATGCCTTGCCACACGGTTACACTAAAATAACTACTGACCTTCAAGCTCTACTTTCTGCGATGTGATTTCTGAAAGCATCCCCGTAAAATTGTTTGTTAACTGGAATAAAGAAAGCTGATTTTAACTGGTTAACTGCCTTGAATTATGATAATGTAACAAACATAATACAACTCACAAGAATAGTAATGAGTAATGACATTATGTGACAGGAATGACTGTCCCAAATTCAGTAATTAAAACAGCAACAAAAACTTCAAAATAGTGACAGTAACAGTCACACCACCAGACTACCATACCAGGAACTATGATGGAAATTTGAGCTTCTTCCTCATAATTTCCCCTTGTGTCTAGTGACATCCTCTTGGGTTTGTCCCATTGACCAAACTGTTTGCACATGATATTAGGATTTCTAAGATAAAGTTTTCTGCATTATTTTAGCTCACTCTTTCATTCTTGGTTACCCAGCAGCGACAGTTCCCATTTTTCCTCTTAATTATTTCACTTCCTTTCCCTCTCAAAAATGGCTATTAGCTTCCTAGGCTTGTTTAGTTGTTGTTTTTTTTAATTGTTGCATTCTGAGCACCAGGGTCGTAGGTAACACCTCACAATTCCAGCAGTGCTCAAGAGAGAGGGGAGTGGCGAAGATCTGGGAGCCCTGCAAAGAAAGAAGGAGAAAGGTGGGGGAAAAGAGAAAAGAAAAGGAGAAAGAGAGGACAGACATATGAGGGTCGGGGGCTTCCAAGTCATAGTTGTTTTTTGGGATGGGGAGGAGGGTGAGGGAGAGGGGTGGGGGAACGGACGAGATAGTTACAGCCCTGTCAAGCCCACATCATAAATGAAACCCAGCCCCTTCCCCCCCCCCCCCNCCCCCCCCCCCATTCTAAACTTTAGGCTTTTTACATTGGCGTTGATGTGTGTGTAAAATGAGGAGGGGAGGGAGGAGGAGTGAGGGGTCATGAAGTTCCCTACAAAACCTCTGTGTCTTACGGGTGGCCCTTCTCTATTGAGATGCAGTGTTCTCCCTTTATTGGTACATCAAGGGAGCTGTGTCATCACTGTACCAGTGCACAGTGCCTTATAATCCAAAAAGGCCACATAAAATTTCAGATAAAAAGAAATAAATGGCCTTTCAAAATTTCATCAAGTTTTTATTTGTAATTTATCAGTCGAATTGGCTAGTATAGCGGTAGAATCTGAGAGATACATCCAAATAATTAACATAATATAACCAGTAAATCCAGTCAACTGAAATATCATATATAATTTCAACTTTCAGTACATTCCTGTCCGTAGGTTAAAATGCAAGTAAACCTCTTTCTTTTGTGTGTTTGTTGTTTTTTTTTTTGAATGGCGACTCAAATGTCCTGTCTTAGTGTGCATCTTCATGAGACTCCTAAGTTAGATTAAAGAAAAAAAAATGGGAGGAGGGGGAGGAAGCCTCAAGACTGTAGCTTGAAATAGAAGGCATACCATTTAGAAATAATTGAGGAATACAGACACAATCAATATCTAAATTTCGACCATTGTGACGGGTTTTCCTGGACCACCACACATCACTATTTGTAGCTCAAGGCCTTACCAAAATTAAATCCAGCACTGATCTCTCAACACTTCTGCACTCTGTTCATCCACGTGCCCTCCTCGCGTTCTGTCAGGTTTATAGGGTGTTTCCCCAGGAGGAAACTATACATCTCGTTCCATTGGTGACTAGCGAGTGATTCCTTAATATAGATTATATTCCCATCCGCCTCCCGCAGAGCTATAAACTTGAAGTACTTGACAAAAAAATGAATCCTACATCTTACGTGTTAGAGATTTTGAAACAAGAAAACTTCTTATTTTCATCTCATACATTGCATTGCAAAAATTTTCACTGTAAAAATACGGCAAAACCTTGACACCATAAAATGACAAAGATCTGCTGTAAAATTACGGCAGATCTTTTTTTTTGCAGTAAAATACTGTTACGTGTTGGTCGTTAAATTACGGCGACCTGTTTGCTTTTGCTGTAAAAAGACATTACATATTAGCCGTAAAATTACGAATACTTTTTCTTGCAGTGAAATCTATAACATATTGGCCGTAAAATGATGGGAAAGTGCCACATACTTTCAGTTTGTTGTAATATTCATCAAACCAAAAAAAAAAAAATATGTTTCGAAACTAGTAATAGATGGTAAATAAAGCCTATACATGGCGGAAGTGAAATACAGAACATTTATTCTTGTTGATATTTTAAGGTAGGTTAGACACATTTTATGCTTCTTTCCTAGAAGAAGAAAATAGGACATGCTTTTTTATGATGTCACTGTCATATGAAGTCGGCCGCAGCCTGTGAAAAAGGGGAATCGGAAAATCAAATATTTTGCAAGAAATCCTCATATTTACCTGGTCACGTTTTTTTCATTTTTTTTTTTTGTCAAAAGGAGAAATCGGCTTGTCACGATTAAGGTTTGTTTGTTTGTTTGTTTGGTTGGTTTGGTTGGTTGGTTGGTTGGTTGGTTGGTTGGTTGGTTGGTTGGTTGGTTGGTTGGTTGGCAATAATTTTCTCCTGGTGAGGGAAGAATTTCAAAAATCCAAGAATAATTTCCCTGTATGAGAAACATCAGGGATGAGACATCGATTCTATATATACTTACAAGTGTGTCAGAATTATAAGCCTACAAATGCCTGAGGGAAGGTGGGAGGGGATGTAAATTGAGGATTCCACATTACCCGGATATTTAATGCCTAGAGGCGAAAATGTAACGCAACAACGAGTTCACAGGTTCATAGGGTCCGCTTCTTTAGATAGACCATGATATAACGTCGCTTATTTCAGGTCATGGTACGTGACTAATGTCAGAAAAACAAACAACCTGTCAATGTAAATATGACATGAGATCAGGGTAATTAATGGCAGTAAATTATGTTTCAACAGCCCTCGCAATGCTGTGAGCGATTTTGGGTCGGGGGATTTGGGGGAGGGAAGGGGAAAGAGAAGGAAAAGAAAGATTCTCGTAGCCATAGGATCACTATGCTCTGTTAACGTCCATAGAAAAATATCTTTGTGGATGTTGTCTTGGGATGGGGGATAAGGTGGCAAGGACATAAATTTATAGTGAAACCTCGATATAAAGTACACATGTGTGGTTGGCTTATGCCTAAATGAATAAACTTGAAACTTGAAACTTGTAATAGGCCTACATATTCTTATAAAGTTTGAATATCACATGCACTTATTAATCAATATTATTCTAACATTTCATTATTCAGATGAACCTCAGTATTATTATACCTCAATAATAAGTTTACTTTTTTCATGCACCAAAGCATACTTTATATTGAGGGTCTACTGTACAGTAGTTAAGTTATAGTTTTGCCCGTCGGTGTAAAGTGACGGAATTTTACCACGGGTAATTTTTAGGTGAAGGGCTGTCGTTGTTTCCTCGTACAAAGACCGTATTTATGTCACCCGGAATAGGACATGGCTGGGGATTCCCCCCGGCGCTACGCTTAGTTATCTGTTAACACTAACAGGTAACACAAGAAAGCTTATAATACATTATATTATACGCATGGGCGTTAGCTTGAGGAGGGGGTCACAAAGGTGGAATGTTAGGAGGGGTCATCTGTCTTTATTTTCTATGAAAACGTTGTGGTAATTTATTTTTGCTGTTGTCTGTCTAGATCTATGTCTGAGTTAAAATTTTACGCATTTAAGAGGGAATTTTGGAATGGGATGGGATAACAGAATTTGGGTTCACGCCCTTTCTTTCTTCACCTCACATCGCAGTACAGTGAAACTGCAATGATAAGCCAATAATAGTATCCCATTCCAAGAGAACGTACCTGGGCCTTGACCGGACCCTTTTGCTGTACCATAATGGTAGCACCTCACTACTTGCTCCTACCCAGCCCAGCCCACTTCGATTCTTCACTTTTTATCACAGGTACTTCTTATCTTAATAATACAGTGTTCATTCCAAAATTCGTTCACTCTCTCGCTCGCCGCTGTTCAACCTCTCAAATATTCTCTCTCTCCCCCTCTTTTCTCACACATTCTAAACACACATACTAACACACACACACACACACACACACACACACACACACACACACACTCTCTCTCTCTCTCTCTCTCTCTCTCTCTCTCTCTCTCTAGCTTTCTCACTCTCACTGTTTGCCGCATTATGCAAACCACTGCACCTTCACTTTCATTATTTCCGTCTCTCTTTACCACAATTCCTTTATTTCCTTTCACTATCAGCCTCCATCTTCATGTTCTATCTCTCAAGCACATTTTGCATTGTCTTGAGCTCTTTCTGTCTATCTTACATGTTCTATCATGAACAATCTCTCCTTCTATTTTTCAGTAATGACTGTTCTTTTCTCTCACTTCATCCCTTAATTTTCTTCTACGTCTCTCATAGATAATTTGTGTATGTATTATAAGTCCTGCCTAGTTCACTTCAGCGAAAGTAAATAAAAGTTTAGAGAAATGATAAAATCCCAATAGATGATGAACTAGCAGATCAAATCACTCCGTACACAACATACTATGAATGTCCTTCCAACCTCACTGAAACTTTCTAAAATGAGCCAAAGTATAAAGTCCTTCCAAATTCACTAAATCTTATGAAATGAGCTAAAATATAAAGTCCTCCTAACTTCACTACAACTGTATGAAATGAGCCAAAGTATAAAGTCCTTCCAAATTCACCGAATCTTATGAAATAATCCAAAATATAAAGTCTTCCTAACTTCATCACAGCTGTATGAAACGAGCGAAAGTATAAAGAAGTTGTACGACTTTAACTAAATGCATACTTTCGAAAATAAGTCTTATTTCTAAAGTCCATCAGGTCTTCCTTTCATACAATATTTTCTCAATCTTACACATTTTCTTTCATTTCATTAATTCTAATGCATATTTTTTTTTCGCTCTTTCACTCACTCTTTCTCCCTCCCTCCCTCCCTCTCTCTCTCTCTTTCTCTCCCTCCCCTTCTACTTGTTCTCTACTTCTCCTCACTCTGCCTTCCATTACATAACTTCTCTCTTAACCTTGTTCACATTCGCCCTTTATCGCTCACACTTCCGGGACTACCTCTCATGCCCAGGTATAAAAATATAAAATATTATTCTCTGTATACCTCTTCCTCCATTTTCCATTCTCACGGTTGGCATAACAGAATGACCCGGATCTGCTCCAGGTAAGTAAGAACCCTTTGATCATCAGGATCCAGCATATTAAGTCAAAACACGGAAAAAACTTTGTCAAAATGGAATAGTTCCTCTACTCATCTGTTTCCTGTGTTAAATTCGTTGTCCGGGTTCAGAATCAAGCCCATGTGCGCAGACCGGATATCCCTCAACTTCCCCGGTTCCCTTAATGGCTTCAGGCCTCATAAGAGATTGATAACGAGTAATGGTGATAAATTAGGGAGTAATAATTCTCCAAGGAAAGAGGATGTAATTATGAGGTATTTTGCAATAAATATATAAGATGTTAATGACAATAACAACAAAACAACAACAACAACAACTACAACAAAAACAGTAATGCTGCTACAAAAATAATCAAAATAAATAATATAGCGGTATAATTATTTTGGCTGGATGATAATGATGGTAGTGGTGGTGGTGGTGGTGGTGGTGGTGGTGGTAGTAATTGTGACGAAACAGATGCTGCTGCTAGTTATGATGCTGAAGGTCATGATGATGATGCTGATGATGGTAACATTGGAAATGGTGACGACAAAAAATACTGCTGGCTATAGTGGTGAACTGGTGGCGGTGGTGATTTTTATGGTGATGAAGATGATTACTTCGTAAACATTTAATAAATTTATTTATATTTTTTGAAGTGATGATGATGATGATGATATCGATAACAATGGCGCTGCTGATGACGACGATAATGATGATCAAAACGATGGTACAGTAGTTACGAAGTAATGGTAATGATGATGACGATGATAATGATAATATTTTATATCATTATATCAGCGTATTTTAAATTTTAAATCTTGAAGTACATTTCTTAATCCTTAACTGGTTTGGACAGAACTTTTTTAACAGAACTTTTAAATTGTTTTAAGGTGTTCCAAATGATGATGATGACGATGATAATAAATTCTTATCTCTGATAATTGCCTTGTAAAGATGGAAATGTGCCAAAAAGCTAGTTTATATTTTATAATATTCTGAACCTCTTATGTCTGTTGTAACAGTTTCTACTTTTTAAATTCAGAAATGATGGTGCTAATGATGATGATAACATATGTTAATTGAAGAAGGCTTTACAGTCGAAATATTTTGTCACAGTGAAATTTTTATGCCATAAACTCAAATTGCCAGTGGCATTGGGAAGCCTTATTTCATACTTTGATCATATGATGATGATGTTGAAGAAGAAGAAGAAGAAGAAGAAGAAGAAGAAGAAGAAGAAGAAGAAGAAGAAGAAGAAGAAGAAGAAGAAGAAGAAGAAGAAGAGAAAAAGGGTTCCTTTACACCCTCTTTTTCCTCTTTCACTCCCATCCTGGTATCCCAAAGTTTTTTTTTAAGTTTTATCTGTGCAGCTGTAAGTACATAATTTTCCACCTTGGCATATATAGACTACCTGCGTCATTCGACAAGGTGCATAGATTGTGGTAAACATAACCTACATTACACCTATGTCTATTTAAATCTCAAACGGTTTGAACGTGGCCATGTATAGAAGAAATTACGTTATAGGACGCGGCGATCTTGCCGTGCTGGTAATGTGGTTTTTCAAATCACCCTTCACCCTAACAGAGCCCCACGTTCTTTTCCGTCGCCTTGCTGAACGTAGAGATAAGCCCTTCATAGACGACGCAAAACCACAAATACCACAGCCATAGATACCGAGTCCCGTCGACAAGCCCATAATGTTAGAGAGAATTTTAAGGCAGTGCCGATGACGTACAATCGAAGTAAAGGATTAGGCTCTGGCAGAAATAATGACATGTTTCGGAAACATACGTTTCTGAAATACATGCGGGGACTGCTCAACTGTTCAACACATTCGATTGCATAATTATGTAGGCCTAGAAACAGCTGACCTTTCGCCAGGGCTTAAAATGTTTTCTTGGCTTTCCCCAGCATTGCACAAGCATATGGGGCATTTGGGACTTTTAAGCGTGACACACAATCTGAGAATACGTCGATCTGAGCCGTTTTTGAGATACATCTTCATAAAATGTGACTTTGAAGGTAAAGCGCATCAATGACACGTAAGGGCGAAGTTAAGAGTAAGATAAGTTTGGCTCGACATAACTCCCCACTGCTTTTCATCTGTCACGGATCTGCGTGTCAAATGGACGTGCAAAACGTGAAAATTTAAAACAAAACTGAAAGAAAATTCCTCGCCAAGTGAAGTTTGTGTCTACGTAAAAGGTAATTTTTCAACGAACTTCGGTGACGTGTGTGCAAAGGCGGACCAAAAAAAAAAACTCTTACTATATGTTTGTCATGCACAAGTTTTTGTTGTTAAATACAGAGCAGTCGCGGAGACGCCTTGATCGTTTGAATGATTACAATGGAACTGTTACACCCACATGTTGATTAAAAATGACACCTCTTTTCATATGATTCGAAAGACATAGACAAACTGATAAACAAGGAGGAAAATGATGAATACGCTCCTATTACAAGGCTTAAAAAGTCTTTCTTGCTCTCCTCCCCCTCCTCCCCGGAAGAAAAAGTAACATCTTTATGCTTATACTTACTTATGGTTATATTATACTATATTATTAGCGCTTATATTATTCTACAGCGCTCTCTAGTGCAGTGGTTGCCTTCTTCCAGTGCAATGGTTGCCCTCTTTCAGTGCAGGGGCTGCCCATATGAAAGTTACGGCCCTGCTTCCTTATTGTCACCTGCGCTTCAAAATGGAAACTGTGAAAACAAGAACCCAAAGTGAAAAAAACAAATGGAGAAACTTAAATTCCGAGTAACTGCAAACGGAAATCAATTCAAAATCAGTGGTGAAGTTAATAATTAGTCTAGGTTGAATTTGCTGGACTTTTCCAAATGAAGAACAAACTACCTGAGGATGATAATTGCTAATTTTAAGTAATTGGGCCTTTTCCCAGTAGCCGATCGTGTCCTGAGGCTATGTCTGGTTCGTGATGACAAAATGGGGTGGCCCCATGGACCCCCCAGATGGCCTCGATCAGAGCGGCCCAGCCAGTGTCACACAATCAGCGCATGTACTTGTAATCCTAGTGCTCAGTATATAAGAAGACGCAATAAGGCCCTTTGCCTTAAGAAGTGGATTTCGGTTTTCCCGGTCGCGTGAGAGCTTTATTATCTACAACTGGGTTCACCTCGTTGCAAACGAACTAACGAATGTACAGTTGTCGCTTGTAGAACTCTTTAATGTCTCTCATTCTTGCTCTCTGTCTTTGTCTCTCTCTCTCTCATTCTCAGTCTTTTTCACGCGTGCTCGCTTGCTCTGTGCGTGCGCAATTAATCTATGGACTGCTTAATAGATTATCTGAGCTTGGAATTTTCAATCATCTAATACTGTGATGAAAGATGAGTCCTTTCTCATGATATTATTGTAACGGAGTGCACTGGAGTTTTTTTTTTTTTCAGTCGTTTATGCTGATCTAATAAAGGGCATGGATGTGACAAGATCTCTGATCTTGTGTCCTGGTCTCTCTGTCTCCCTCTCTCTCTCTCTCTCTCTCTCTCTCTCACACACACACACACACACACACACACACACACACACACACACACACATACACACACACACTAACGACAACAACAACAAAAACACTCAGAAAATATGGGAGTGGGGTAGGGCAAGGGGATAATGAGGGGGTGGGTGTTGGGGGGAAGGGAAAGAACCTTTCGACTATCTGAAACTGAAGCGTAACTGAACCCTTTATCTGGCCTCCACTCATATCCCACCCTCCCCCTTCCCTTGGGGGAAAAATCTCCTGCTGCGCTGTAGATTAATTTGAAGAAGCTTCGAATAATTGGGTAGAGGCGAGGCAGAAGGAAGAAACGGTGATGGTCTCGGTGAAAAAGGTAGGGAGGGGGAGATTGTAACTGGTGGAGAGGGACATACTTTCCCTTCCCCCAAACATACAAAGGGACATAAAAAACCGCCTCCCTCCCTCTCCCCTTCCCAGTCCTTCTTATTCTGTGTTCTGAGCATACCCCATGGAAAGGTACATTGAACTTCAAAATGAAACAATTTAAACATTCGTTATATCGACAACAGTAGGCTCTAACGTGCTAGGTGGGATATCAAAAAAAAAAAAGAACAAAAATGTCAGCATATCTGGGTAAGAACCGCAGTTGTCCCAGATAAGATATCTAGCTCCAGGCCATCAGCCACAAAACTTTGGCCTCAAAAGAAGTTTCTAGCCTTCATCTAGATTTAGGTGTAACATGACGTCTGAGGTGCATTTTTGCCTGCCTGATTCAGGCGATTTTGTGGTTATGGATGACTTGACTTGAGACGGCCGTGCAACAACGCAAACAAGGATACTGCGTCAGCTCTAGGCTTCTTCGTCTCATTGAACGCATTCCTTCGTGGGGAATTTTGGCCTACAAGTAAATATTCAATTTGAATGACGCGGATGGGCGGTCTATGATAGTGAGATCAGTGGAGAAGACACCTTTATTATATTTAGCTTGATGAAATAGAGAATGATAATACTCTAAAACAGGAGCCAAATTGCAAAAGCCTCTTTGAACCATTTAATCATAGGAACCTTCCGAGATGGCCAGGATTATTCCGAGGGTCCGGTGCCACCACTGCGCTCAAATTATATACTGTTTTCGTAGGGGTAGGGTGATCATCATTTAGTTTTTTCACAGTTTTAATTCAGATGAAAATGGTGTTAAACATTTAGCCTTCTTTTGCAGACCACAGGCCCGCACATATGAAATTCGCGGAAGCCATAGGGAAACACTGCTTACAACAATTATTTTTGTACAAATTCAGGACTGAAGTTTACCATTTCTGCGGAGAGGTTCCATGGTATACAATTATTTCTACACATCTGCAGTCATTGATTCTGATAGTCCATTTTAAAAAAATCTTTTAACCAGTGAAGGGCCTGCTGTCTAAACTTTCTTGACGCTTCTTCATCAGCCAGTAATGTGGCGGAGAGATAGAGCCTTTGTCCCTGGGTGCAAAAGGCCCTGAGTTCGAATGCCCCTGAAGTGTCATGGGTATTTTCCCACAGTGTTTGAATAGCATCCATTTGTCAGTGCCTAGCGGTGGTTCAAGCCTCGTCTCTGATAAAGGGATAAATGTACTAAAAAGGAACGTTAAGTTGCTAAAGCAGCTAAAGCAGCAGCTAAAAGTAACAACAGCAACAAATTCACACTGCAACCATCACTACCGCCATTGGCGTCGTCTTCATAAATACACGATTTTACAGATAAATAACGTTGAAATTGCGAAGGTATTGGTCCGACCACTAGTGTCCTTACCAGGACTAGCGCTGTCTCTTGGTCACACCTTATTTGCATGTTTTTGTTTCATTATCATCTTTTCCAAGAGCTCGATTTGCCTGAGTAAAGTACTCGGTACTGGAGTTGTACTCTGAAATACTGAAGAGATATCTATTTGACACGCAAAATTCCATTGCCTTTCATACTTCTTCATCGGGTAATGGACATAAAACCACCACCATCTTCATCCTTACTTCATCACCATCACCACCACTACCACCACCACCACCACCATTACCATACATAATTACTATCTCTGTAGACCTAAAGCACATTCTATAAATCTTATATAATCAATTAAAGCTGAAAACTTCGGTGCAGATCAAATGATGAAGTAGAATCTAGGTTTATTTTAAATGTGCAAAGCGTAGGCATGAAAGTCCTTTGGCACATTAAGATGACAATTTACATACCACCATCAACATCATCATCATTATCATCATCATCATCATCATCATCAGTAGTATCATCATCATCCACCACAATGATCGCGACTACCACCACCACAGCCACCATGACACTTGCATAGCCATCAAAATTACATGTAAATCTATCACAAAACTACATAAACATTAAGCAGCTTTCAGCCTCAATAATAATAGATTAATTAGTGTTGATTTACAGATTTAACGAGATTTTTGTTGTTGTTGTTGTTGTTGTTTTTTTGCGTGGCATACTGTTCATGAGCTGTGGCCGTATGCATAATCCTGACGTTAGTTAACACACTGCGGTAACCACGGGAAACTCCCAAAACATGTGGTCTTCACTGTGCAAAACGCAATCACGTTAATTAACGTAAGGATTATGCATACGGTTACTGTAGCCGTATTTATAATCCATGCGTTAATTAACGTACTGCGTAACTCCAGTGAATACTACGAATGTTTTGGGAGTTTCCCGTGGTTACCACAGTGTGTTAGCTAACATAAGGATTATGCATACAGCCACTAGTCTTCATCAATATTCTCTACTACCACTTCTCTTCCTTCTCCTCGTTCTAATCATCGTTCTCATTTCTCATTCACTTCCTTTTCCTCCTCTTCATCATATTTCTTTCCTTTTTCAATTGATCTCATGACAATGACAATGACAGCGACTCTTTATTTGCAATCCTTTTACAAAGAAATGTGCTCTATGTGTAGCATTACACTGGAAAGAGCAGAGTAGCCTAAAGATTAAAAAAAGTTAAAGGGTAAACACATGCATACTTGCAATCCTCAAGCAGACAATTTCATCATATAATTTTAACACAAATACTGCCAATTTTCTGATTACATTATTGATCTTTCGAGTTAAGAGAAATATGAAAGGACATAGGAATGTGGTCTTAAATTGTTTTTTTCTTTGGGAAATAAATAAATGGTAGAATTCGTCATCCACCTCATCCTGGTACAAACTACAAGGCACTGAGAGCGGGCGATCCGCTGCCACAAAGAGCCAATGACTCGTGGTAGAAAAGGCACTGAGAGCA
>JAWQUT010000031.1:795169-797669 GCA_033807755.1 Ellobium chinense
GGTGTCACCTGATCGGACCGTGGGCAGACAACACGTGCATCGGTCATCATCCAAAACAGTAGCCACAAAGCCACCGGGAGGCTGGACCCTAGATGCCTCGCGCTATAAGTGTTCATTTTCTATAATATATCAAATTATACTCACAAGCTCGAACAATTTACAGTCTTGAGAGCAAAGATCTTGTTCCTCGGGTTCCGAATTCGTTAGATCTAAAGTCTTAGCACTGCACTTGTTATCTAGCAGTTGAGAGCTCGCGCAATAACGATGAGATCTCTGACCATGGGAAGAATTACATTGAAGCATCGGGTTGGATGCACTCTCAGTAGCGTGTAACATGAAGGGTTAAGGTAATTGTTACGATGATTAAAGATCCAATCGTTAATGCGCAAGCTCTCAGCTGTCTTCTCATGCTGACTTTGATCATAGTTTGACAACAATTAGCAGCTAAGGCAACCAAAAGGCCTCGGTTTTCAGGTGTTTTATATGCGAAATGAAAAAAAAAACAACAACAGTAGTGCATAGTCAATGATGTTCACACGAATTTTTAAAAATCTTAAGTTGGGATCGTCTGTTGTCAGTGCGCTCCGTATCAGAAATTCGCAGTTTGGACATGGCAATCCGGTTCGGAGAATGGGTATTGTTGAAAGTGTAACCCAAGGACGCAGATTATCTTTCTCTAATTTTTAGTACTAACGATTCTCATAAAGCCCTATAACTGACCAATCAGCGGCATGCATGCTATCATAGCTGCCTTGTAAACCTGATAGTCACAGATATACATTGAACTTGGAAATACTGATTATGCTGCCCATGAAACTGGAAAAGAGTGGCATGGAGCCAAATACATATTGAATATGAAATGAAAGTGAAAACAAAACTTTTACTGACGCCGTTGGAAAATTTATTGACAATGCCTAAACATCTTATTCATAATACAAATACATATAGCAATAGACATCATATACTAATATAAAGACACTATAATCACGTGACAAAATGACAGAAATTGAAGTCAGAGGTCGATGTGTCTTGTATGAGTGTTAATGGGAGATTCAGTTCAGTGTTTTCATAAGCCGTCGTGGCCCGTTCAGAAGCACAGTCTACGCTGACTTAATTATGAAGCGATTCCTCAGGCACATACATAATGTACTTCCAAACACACAGGCTACTTTGTCCTTCCTCTGGTCTCCGCTCATTTATACTACTCACACTACAGCTACAGGTATGAAGATGCTAACAGTACCTGCCATAAAAGCATTCAGCTTTATATAGTCCCTATAAAATCAGAAAATTGACCATGGAGAGAGGTAGAAGGGATTGGACTTGAATTACAAAGGCTTAGATAGAAATACTTCATTGGACTTGAATTACAAAGGCTTAGATAGAAATAATTCATTGGACTTGAATTACAAAGGCTTAGATAAAAATACTTCATTGGACTTGAATTACAAAGGCTTAGATAGAAATAATTCATTGGACTTGAATTACAAAGGCTTAGATAAAAATACTTCAGTAGACTCAGATTAGATTTTTTGCTCAAGGTGTGACCGCTGTAGGTAAGTAAGGTTACTGTGCTAACAGGCCGAAAATATTAGGTAGCCTGATTCACTGCCAAAGGTCTCAAAATCTAATTAGTCTTCGGAAATTTTTCCACGTTAAAAGTTGGAGGAAGAGTTAAACAATATGTGTGGATAACATTTTGGCACGAGACCCCTTGATAAGTAAATAGCCAACAGTGAAAAAAACAACAACAACAACATTGGCACCTTCATACCCAAAGTATATAACTATATAACTATGTTCACATATACACTTAGTATTCTCTACATTATAATGTACCCTGGGTTAACATGATTTGGACTATTACCCTCCCCTTCACCCTTCACCCTTCACCCTTCACCCTTCACCCTTCACACCATTTTACCTGGTCACATGCCTATTACAGTGAAAAAGTGAGAGAGAGAGAGAGAGAGAGAGAGAGAAAGAGAGAGAAAGAGAAAGAGAGAGAGAGAGAGAGAGAGAGAGAGAGAGAGAGAGAGAGTTAATGTGATAAGTCACGGAGTCGTAAGTAATGAGATATTTTGTGCGTTGCTAGAACTAAATAAGACTACTATTATTATAGTGCTGTTCTGTTGTTTGGGGAAAGGGGCATCGGCCAGTATAACATACAATAATGATTTTTTGCACGGACTTTGAACACATAGATCCTACAGATTTCAGTTTTAGGAAGAAACAAGTCTTTTCTACACTCTTCTTTGGAGAACTCCAAGAGAGATTGGTCAACATCGCGTGAACATGTGAGGCAGATATTCATGCCCAGAGACGTCAGGCAATAGTTTAATATTTAATACTGTTAACTCATGGGTGAACTAGAAGCCAAACCGTTCCCACCCAGTTATAAAAGTTACCAGTAACGCCCATAAGAAGGCTTAAAGTGTTGTGTAAGTGTGCTATGGCTGCGGAGAGGTGACCTATTTAATATCTGGGTATGTAGGTCAGG
>JAWQUT010000031.1:802669-809099 GCA_033807755.1 Ellobium chinense
TTGAAGAATACTCCGCAGGCTATCATTAGTTTTTCCAAATCAAACTGATTAATCTGAAGACAACTAATGCCTAGATATAATACTGTATCACCCAAAGTTCTTTTAATAAATTCAGAAAACAAGTCTTGATAATAACAGTCTTGTTGCAACAAAACAGTGTTCTGCACATTCGTGACGGAACACACAATTCCAATGTTTGGTTTCTACCAGTAAGCGTCATGTGGCATAGGGCAAAGGTTATCTCTTCTCGTGGAAAATCCACCCGTGACTCATTTTTGTGTTATTAGAACCCACTTGATCTGACACTGACAGCAACACTCAATGGTCCATTGAGAATGATCAAGCGCAAAGTGGTGGTGGTTGTGGATGAGGGTGGTGGAGATGGTAGTGGTGGTGATGGTAGTGGTGTGGTGGGGTGGTGATGGTGTTGATGTTGGTGGTAGTCGTGAAAAGTGCTGGTGGTGGTGGTGATGGTGGTGGTGTGGTGATGGGGCAGTTGGTAGTTGTGACGATAGTGGTGTGGTGGAGTGGTGATGATGTTGATGATGGTGGTAGTCGTGATGGTGGTGGTGGTGTGGTGATGGTGCAGATGGTAGTAGTGACGATAGTGGTGTGGTGGGGTGGTGATGATGTTGATGTTGGTGATAGTGGTGGAAAGTGCTAGTAGTGGAGGTGGTGGTGGTGGTGGTGTGTTGTGGTGGTGGTGCAGTTGGTAGTAGTGACGATTGAGGTGTGGTGAGGTGGTGATGATGTTGGTGGTAGTGGTGGAAAGTGGTGGTGATGGTGGTGGTGGTGGTGGTAGAGACGGTGCAGATAGTAACAGTGATGATGAAAGTGGTGTGGTGGTGATGTGCAGATGATAGTATTGACGAAAATGGTGTGGTGATGGTGTAGATGCTGGTGGTGATAATGGTGGAGCTTGTAGTGGTGCTTCACCTGCTTTTAGTAATGGTACAGGTAATGAATATCACATCGAGAACGATCACAGTGATGAGGCCAATAAAATTACTTTCGAGGTAGGAGTGGCGATTGCAGCTTGCAAGAGATGTTTTATAGAGTCTGTGCTCATGAGCAATATCATGTCCGTTATCAGTAACAGAGTTTTTACTAACCACAAATAAGCAGTTTGCCCTCTGGAGAGATTGTAGAGAGTGGGTTAGATCCGACACAAATTAACTGAACATTGCTGCCGATTAGTGAACAACCTTTTCCGGGTTCGCATAATAATTTTGAAGTAAGATGCCTGCTCTTGGAGTAATTAGTGGTAATTTTTTGGAGACCNTTCAGCAAATTCTAAACAGCAGCTGGCAAGTACCCAAAATTTTACAGAAAAAAAGAGTCTTTGAAAAAAATAAAACCTCTATAATACATAATAAAATATTAAAAAAAAAATAATTCTCCCACGCAAGTCAGCATAGACGAAAATGATGGCATGTAAGGTTTCGTGGGCGTAGGTTGTTTTTTTTTTTTTTTAATGAAATATTTAGGTGTCATATAAACGTATTATTTTGACTTTATATTTAGTATGATGACATAGTTGTCATCTGCTATAAGTTCTTATGGTATCTGCTGGTCATTTGCAATCGAGACTCTGCAGACCGTCAACAGAGGTGGCCAGAATGCCATTAGAGACAAATGGGGATAAGGTCAGAGACTAGACAGTAACACAATTCTCCACGGTAAAGATGTACATGTATAATTGTATACCCCAGCTCTGGGTGCAGCCAAGCATATATAGCTTAAATTACTGCGCAGTCATCCACCGTGTAATGGTGTCGGTCATACACAATTAGCAACCAGGCAGTCGAAACATATATTCAACATACTTCCTTGATGCCGGATTCCCAGAACTCTTAATATAACATGTCCTCAAATTGAGGACAACACTTGCAAACAGAATAACACCTAGCACGCACTGACACAAATATAATGAATACATAAAAAGTAACGTATATTTATCTATCTGTATCTCTTTGTATAGGAGAAGAATGTATGGCCCGGATTTAGATCTTCGTAATAATAGTCGCTTTGAATACCATCTCCAGCACTAGGAAGATGTTTGGAATACCCTCAGCTATTTAAGCAAAAGAGCTTCGTCATTTTTGGTTGATTCTTAAGCCCTAAAGAACTTAGGTCCTGTTCTGTCTTCTTCCTGTTGACTCGCAAGGCCACAGTAAATTACTTTGTGGTCAGAGCGACTCATGCCTCGAGACATTGAGAATTTAAACGATGGAATTCTCTTTTAATTCATATGAGTATGCTTTGGTTCATACGTTGCTGTTGGTACCGAAAATGAGGAAGGCCCAACGTACCGATCATCGAGTGGCTTCAAAGAGGAAGTTGATTTCTTAAAATACGCTGAGTTTAAGAAGAAAAACAAAAAAGGACTAGGAATTGGCGCGAAGTTTTGTCTGACTTTTTTTTCCTTTATTATTTCAAGTGTCAGTCACACGGGTATTTGCAGAGAAAGGGAAATTTTAAGAATATTACAGAGATAACCTGGCGCGAAAGATCGGCCTAATGATCTGCCTTGGTATGTTTCAAAGAAAGAGACGAGAGCGAGCGAGCGAGAGAGAGAGAGAGAGAGAGAGAGAGAGAGAGAGAGAGAGAGAGAGAGANNNAGAGAGAGAGAGAGAGAGAGAGAGAGAGAGAGAGAGAGAGAGAGACAGACAGACAGACAGATAGACAGACAGACAGACAGACAGACAGACAGAGAGACGCAGGCAGACAGACAGACAGACAGACAGACAGACACACAGACAAAGACAGAGAAAGAGAGAGAGAGAGAGAGAGAGAGAGAAAGAAAGACACAGAGAAAGATACAGAATCGGAAACAGACAGACAGACAGACAGACAGACAGACAGCTTGATTAATTAAAGCCAGTTTTCTTCAGAGTAAAAGAGACGGAGACAGACAGACAGACAGACAGACAGACAGACAGACAGAATGATTAGCTAACTAAAGCCAGTTTTCTTCAGAGAACAATCAGTTTTCGACTTCTCAGTAATCTCAGTGCATGTTTCCTCCACTAGATATGGGTAGATCTGGTACTAGTGCAAGACGTATTACAGTGATAGAAATTTACGCTTTCTGCTGCGCTCAAAGCTTCTGTTACTGAATCACTGACAGTCTTTCATCCCGCATGCCTGACACTGCTAAAATTTGAATGGGAAGCGCTATCTGCAGTAACACTGCTCAGTGTTCAGGCGCTATCCGCAAATGCCGTTACGATTTTAGTTGCTAATAGTCTAGCCACTCTTAATTTGAATTGGGTGGAATGACGCTATCTACAGACGTAGTCAACTCCGAGATACTGGTTTGCAGTAGCCGAGGGCATTGTTTTTGTATAAACCTTGCAGATTGCCAGGGAAAGTTTGAGAAGTAAGAAGTCAACAAAGCGAAAGAAAAATATGCCGATTGTGTAATTAAAAACACAAGGAGAAGAGTTAATCCCGATATAACGCACTGTATGTAACAGTGCTACTCGTAGATCATGAGTTAGATACCACACACAGTGTCTATGTCAGGCCGGCAATTCTATGTAATTATTGTCTCACTGTGTGGCATAATATTCAACAGCAGCAGCATTTTATTAATTTCTGCCGCCTTCATTATATAGAGTGTCATAATTAACAACAATAATATCAACAACAATGACACATCCGCCATGACATCAGATATCATCATTAACAACATCATTTCGGCGTCATCATTATTATACTGCAGAGATAATCTTCATCATCGTTTACTAATAAGCCATCATCATCATCACCACCATCATCATCATCATCATCTTTTACTTGCAGCAGCAACAGCCAAAACTACCGCAACAATTGTAGCTAAGGTAAACGGAGAGTATTGGCTACATGCATCACCCCTGCGCTAACAATAACAATAGTGTCATTCAATAACAATAGTGTCATTCAGCCAAAACTAACATTATTTTTTTTTCAAATGAAAGCGATCTCTAAAATGCAAACACTGAAAATCTACCCCATTAAATTATATGATATCTACTTCCACCACCATTACTTTTATTGCCATTACCATTACTGCCACAGCACCACCACCACCACCACCACCACCAGCAGCAGCAGCGGCACTGCAACACCACTACTGCTTGCAAGCCATGTAGGCCTCCCTAAGCTTGTTTGACGTTCAATGAATGATAGTCTAACGATCATTTCTACACTCATTATAACAAATACATGCCTCAGTTTCGTTCAGAGAACATGGGGTTTCCCAGAGCGGATCTGGGATTTTCCTGGGCGGGATCTAACTCTGACCACAGCAACGAGCACAACAAACAAAGCGACAGCCGCTCAGACTGTTGAGCTACATGGGTCGGTCTTGATAATAACACTAAGGAAGTTACATTCAAATTTTCGACAGGATATCTGAAACGTAGAATAGACTGCACCTGCAGACAAACAAACAAGCAAACAAGCAAAGAAACAGAAAGTTTATTTCATTTAGAATTCATTAACTTCCTGAGTTACATACATGTAGATAATGGGATGAATGACAGATTTAATCAACAATGTTCCAAGTTTCGTTAATATAAAGGCTATACTTTTGACAAGGCAAAGAAATTAAAACCACACAAAATAAAAATTACAAGCCGGTCCGTTAGATTGCCAGTTCCTTTGTTTCCTCTATGTCTGTTTGTTGGTTTTTTGGGTTTTTTTGCCTATTATTACTGCTGCATTATACAGCAATAAAACAACGGCTAGGAGTATATAGCATTTGTGTTAGTCTTTTAAAAAGAAAACAACAAGACTTGAGGGGGGTTGGGGGAGACATCTTCTTTACGTTTAAAACAACAAAGCCCTTGGAGGAAAGAAAGCCATAATATACCGTTTAACATCATAAAGAATAAAGTCCTAAAAAGTGATACAACAGTGTGGTGAATTTATGGTGATTTCATAACTACTATACAGAGTGCAAGAGACAATGAAACAACTGACCACCGAACAGTACCTGCTTGGTTTCTTCTCTTACAGTAACAATGACTTTGACAGGAAACAGTACATAGATGATTCAGGCTTAAAGAGATCAAAAAGCGAAAGCATTTCTACACTACGTCATAACAAAAAAAAGTAAAGCACCAGAATAACACTAAATCTGGGTTCGCTGATTAAATGAACTAAAAGTTGACCTGAGAGGAAAGTAAAGGATTAATGCTGATAATATTTAATACAAACTGAAAGCGTCAGCTAGGGTAGGGAAAAGTGGTGAAATTATTTAAGGATTCGAATCCTCTCTTGGATTCACATCGGCTCTTCACAGTTAGATAGAGTGATATTCTGATTATGATAGCTTGCCTCTCTAACGTGACTACATACACTGACATGTGCATGATCAGTGATCACTCTACATCTACAACATTAAAATCGCCCACAAAGTTTTCAAGATAACTGAGAACTTGCGCATTTACGATGGGATCTCTCACCATCGTAAGAATTAAATGAACTTTGCATGTTGAGTGTTACAAAGGCTGCATCCAAAACCAATGTACTAATGTAACTTTTCGAGCTCTTACCTTTGTAAGATTTACGTCAGTACATTGGTCACAAAGGTGCTGGATGCACCCTTTGTAAAGTTCAACATGCAAAGTTAATGTAATTCTTATGATGTTAAGAGATCCCATCGTTAATCTTTCAAATATCTTAGGCTGTGTAATCTCGAATGAAATCAAATCAACAGGTTTTCCTTTCTCTATAATAAAATATGAACAGAACGTAGACAGGTATCAGGAACTTACTTATCATGTCAATGAATCATGAGCACGATGCTCGGCAGACGTTTACGTGCAGGGCAAGATAACACGATTCTGACTAAAACGAGCATAACGCACAAACAACAAAAATGGCTATTCCCTCTCACTCCCTCAGAAAAGATTCAAGACCTTGCATTGACAATAATTTCTAATGCAAACGGCAACATATAAACGACTAAGCTGGACAAAGCTACCTAACACCTTATAATAACATTAAAAGACAAGATTAAGGGACTCTCTCAAGGCCATGTTGTGGACACGCGTTCTTCTTTGTCTCATCCTATTCTATCTTCCTCTAAAACTAATACACGCCCTGAAGGAGTCATAGGATTTTGCTGCGTAAAAATGTTTGGATTTCCGGACACTTTCGGTACTCTCTGACACAAGCTGTGTAGTGACAGCACACGTTAAGTGCTCGTTTCCTGAGGATATGGGTGGCACCATTTTGACCTTCAGAGGTCCCGTTTCCCGGAAGTCAAGGCAGCACTGTGTCAAAATGGCCCCAGGTGTTGATTTACCTCTCTGAGTAATAGTTTCATTCAAAGCTTTCGATCTAACAGTGATTCGGCTAAAAATAAGAAAACAAAACAGATCGTCTTGGAAACTCCGTATCAAACTTCCCCCTACTCTCTCTCTCTCTCTCTCTCTCC
>JAWQUT010000031.1:809402-824046 GCA_033807755.1 Ellobium chinense
GGGGGAGAAGTTGCACATGTTAAGATGTATTTAAGAGTTTTCTCAAGTAATGCAAACTTTGGTGTGCAGGAAAGAAAGGGAGATTGGCGCCTGTTCAATGTACTTTAAGGGGAGATTTTGAACCATAAAGGTTGAATCATGCGATCACGCGGTCTGGACAAAACACTGGTCCTTCAGACAATTATTAGCGTCATGAAAAAGCATACAACTACTGTAAAAGTGTAGTTTGTAGCGTTTGCATTCAGGGGCGAATATTTAAGGTTCCACGAGCCCCGCGCAGGAGAGAGAGCATATCGGATGGATTAGGCTCCTCTCATTATAACAAAAACAGTATCCAAATAGACTGACAGCCATCTATAAGGCAAACTCTTCCATATCAGTAGTTCTTAAGTCGATCCCTTCGTACTTCTCTCTCTCTCTCTTCTTCTTCTTCTTTTTTAATCTCCATAGCACAAGAGAAAACAAAATTCTCGTTCTCTGCTAAAGGGCTCCATACAAGCGCGGGATCTTGAGCCACAGCTCTTCCGGTTCATGTTTCCCTTTTATGCCTTTTAGCGACATACAATATTCAGTTCACCCTGTGATTTAAGTATGAACCATTTCATGGTTGCCAGTGATAGTTTTTTTTTTTTTTGTCGAATTAAATTAAAGCCTTTTCACAACCTTTATGACATAGATATTGGCATTTCACAATCTGCCCGTGCTGACAACGTAAGTGCTTTATTATTAATAATAATAATAATAATAACGCGGTTTATAAGTCTCGTATCCAGGCTAATGCCCGCTTACGCGACTTCACACTATCATTACCCCAGCAGGCCTGATCACTCTAGGACTTTCTCGACTCCCTGGGGAGCATACAGTGCCGCTGCCATTTATAGGCGCTGATCACTAGCATTCTTACAATATCTTCCACTGCCTAAAGCCAGGTACCCGTTTTACAGACGGATGGACTGAGGAAAATGAGAATGAAATGCTTTCCCAAGGCACTTACAACATGACCGTGGTCGGGAATCGAACTCACGACCTTTAGATCTTGAGTCCAACGCCGTAACCATTAGGCCACGCTGCTATTGACGTTTAAAGCATTTCACAATTGCTGGTAAAGTATTACGTTTACAATTTACACCTGAGCCGATAGGGAAGACGGTGGAGCAGCGTGGCTGAATGTGTAAGGCATTGAACTTAAGATTACACATGCCCAAATCTTTTTGCTATATTTTACTATGTACTGTCCATTGCCGTCACTCCGGCCATAATTTTCGTTGGCTGCTCCCACTCACCAGTAATGGAGATAAGCATCTGATCTAAAAAAAAAAACAACAACATTATTTTTAATAGCCCATAACAAGTAAAGTTTTTTGCTGTGTTTGACCCACCCCCGTGAAAAGTCACTTGAGGCCTTTAGGCTATTTCAAGAGAACAGGGGGTTAGCTCATTGGCAGCCCCTATCTTTTCAAACCTCTGACCCGGTATAGCGCTGCTGTAATTTAATCTAAACTGGCCAGGGAAGTGACAAATGCATTAGAACATGTCACAGCTAAGGTCACTGGCCCCTGAGAGGGGGGAAAAATGATGTGATAAATAGATCACCCTTCCGTCTAAGTCCAACCGCAGTGACCTCAAAATTAATGCGCTTATGTAACCTTAAGATCCAAAGCTTATAGGTTCGATTTCCTATATGGTCTTGTTGTAAGTGCCTTGAGAAAGCATCTCATATACATTTTCCGCAATGCATGCTCCCCAGGGAGTCGAAAAAGTGCTACAGTGATCAGACCTGCAGGGGTAATATAGCGTGAGCGGGCAATGGCCTGGATACAGACATAAAGTTACAAAAAGTACTACTTCTACTACTACTGCTACTACTACTACTGCTACCACTACCACTACTACTACTGCTACTGGTACAACTACAACTGCTACTACTACTACTACCACTACTACTTCTACTACTGCTACTACCACAACTACTACTACTACTACTACTACTACTACCATATAAATATTTTATTTAAAGTTTAAACATTTGATCAGGATTAGGAGTAACATGTATTGTTCACTTTAAGACTTGGTTTCGCACTGATATTTTTTCTGATATTTATTGTCTAGCAAATTATTTTTTTCAGTCGTTTCGGAGCCTCCGAATAGGACAGGTAATTTTAAGGGACCGCAATAACCATCAGATAACCAGTCATAGCTTGGTCCTGTCACGTTTAGGTACAATTTCACAATTCTAACAGTTTGAGCAATAATAAACAGTTGTCAAAATAAATGCTCAGGTTTAAAAACGTCATTTACGAAATTGGCATATATCGCAGATCCTTTCTATGCCTTACACGCACGGGCGCACGCACGCAAAGAGAGAAAGAGAGAGAGAGAGAGAGAGAGAGAGAGAGAGAAAGAGAGAGAGAGAATACGAAGTGGAAAGTGAGAAAGACAAAACAGATTTTTTAGACCTATTAGATCTAATATCATCCCTAGAACTCATTCATAATTACAAATGCCTTATACGAGAGTGTGGCAAGAAAACAAGAGATTTGAACTGAGAATGAGACAAAGAGAGAGAGAAAAGGAGAGAGAGGGGGGAGGGGAAAGAAAGATAAGGGGAAGACGGGAGAGCAGAAATGATGAGAGAGAATGAGAGAGAGAAAGAAAGAGGGAGAGGGAGAGATAGAGACTGAGTCAGAGAGGGGAAGAGAGGAGAACAGAAATGAGAAAGAGAGAGAGAGAGGGAAAGAGAGAGACAGAGTCAGCGGGTTGGGGGGGGGGAGGGGGNGGAGGGGGAGAAGAATGGAGAGCAGAAATGATATCGAACACCCCATGGTATAGTTTTCCACTCACTCACTTAAGTACACATATGGCACAGCTCTGGGATTTCCCATGTCGACCCCAGAGTACATGTTATACATTTAATAACAAACATGAGGAAATAATTGATTTTTCTACTTATTGAGACCTGCCAGGATATACTATGTGATTAGCGTCCCTCACCTTTCCAAAAGGACTCGGCAGTTTCCGCCCCAAACCAGCCCGGTGATGGATGGATGGATGGATGGATGGATGGATGGATGGATGGATGGATGGATGGCTAGATGGGTGGGTGGATGGATAGATAGGCCATCTGTATTATGAGTCAAACCCATATTATTTTATTACTTCATTACCATAGATGTATAAAGAACGTGTTCAAAAAAACTCAAAAGAAAAAAAAAGTTTGGGGGGGTGGGGGGTGGTGGGGAAGACAGCTTACCATCCTAGGCATCTAATATTTGCTATTATAACGACTTACAGTTAATCCCCTCCTTCCCCTCCTCCCTCCTACCTTTGCTGTAGGATCTGGCAGTTCACTACCCCTCTCCCTCCCCTCTTCCCCTCTTCCCCTCTTCTTTCCTCTAGCGCGTGAGTCCGCAGTACGAGAACAGACTCGCTTCGCCAGCCCACGAGGAAACAGAAAACCTGCGCTCGCCCATGTCAGTGGAATTTTGATCCTTTGAGCTATGAATTGTGTCTAACAATCAGCCTCATTATATTATTATACTAGATCACGTTTTTCGCTAACAATAGTAGAAATCAGCTTAGTAGGACACGGTCCAGTTTTGTCCCGGAAAAAACCCACTACAAATGAACTTTACACTGTATCTTTGCACTGGCTTATGCTTTCTCTGATATTGGGCGAGAATAATCTATAGACAACATAGTCTTTGCTCAGTTAAGTTACACCAAAACACGCGATTTTGCGCTACGGGATAATAATGATGTTTGTTTCAGCTCAGAGGTTCAAAGTTTCTATTAAACTGGGTGAACATCGGTATTTCCTACTTTTGCGAACACATTCTAATTACGGAGGTGCAATTTAAGCGACAAATATAATGAATTTTGTTTCACCTGAATGCCTACTATCAAAGCCTTTAGTGGGTTTGATTTTTTTGTTTTCGAAGATCAAGCTGGACTCAGTAAACAGATTTCTATTATTCTTGTCCACTTGACTCCGTTAGTCACAATCCTCTTATTTGAGCTTAATTTTCCGCTTAATCGCATTATTTCTCAAGACACTGGAAACAATCAGCGTCGCTTATTTACATCATCGTCATCATCATCATCATCATCATTGATTATGAGTAATATATTAAAATTCATCATCCTCATCATCATCATCATCATCATCATTGAAATTAAGTGTGAATTTGCCTAGATTCTACACCAAGCTTTTTGAGGGATATATTTGTACAATGACTTTATCAAAAATGATCAACGGTTCGTGTAAGAACATTTATTCATGACTAGCAAATTAAATAGGAAAACTTCCAAGAAAAGACACCAAAATGAACATGATACCAAATGAATATTCATTATCATCATGATGATCATCATCATGATCGTTATTCTCATCATCCCCTCCTTCTCCACCACCACCACCACCACCACCACCATTGTGAGCCTGTCTTGTCCAGATACTTCCTAATGGTGTTCATTTTATTTTGTTTAATTTTAATTTTCCTGTTTTCCACAGGTTTAAGTTTGTTTATTCATTCAGTCATTTACTTTCACAATCATCGATGAGCCCACTGTAAACCATTTTTGAGCAAAACAATAATAATAAAAAAAACAACCCGCCAAGAGTCTTTAACATCATAATATACTTATCTTCCCTCGTCTAGACTAAGCTCTTTCCGCACTGTTCCTCATGGTACTGTGTGTTTGTTGTGCTGCTGTCCGTGGTTAGAAACCCTGAAATCGGATCAAGACCGTAACTGCCAGTACTTTACTCCTCCGGTCCCCCACCCCATCCATCCCTTGCCTCATCCCAAACTGCTCTTCCCCTCGCCTGGCTGTTGTCTACGCACAGTCGGCTCTGCTTATCGCAACTCCTAGTGAGCATGGGCTAACTTGCGATTAAAAGGAGTTGCGATTATCTAATAACTTTATAACGTGTATAATATATATTCTGTGTTTTAAAGGGCTGATCTTGTTATATAGGATGGAAGAACTTGCAATGAAGCAGAACGAATTATTCTTTTCTTCTTGTTTGTTTCGTCTTAACATTATGTGTGAGACACGGACAATCTTGTCCTCNAGCCAGCCCTTCCTCCGTCCGATCATCTGATTGTTATAAACCTGCTGAACATGTTCATAAATATTGATTTTAATTTCATCGATCCTTCTGGGACAAAAGGTTCAATGTTTGCAGAAAAACCTACCCTCTTCATCCCCGCCCCGTTCCTTACCTTATACCTCAAGACAAGTCTATCAATCTTGTACCATCTTTGACAGGGATAGCAATTTTTAGGGTGGTGGATTTTACTCTTGACCCTTTACCCCTACAGTGACGAATCCAAGGGAGATGGTGGGCTAGCCACAGTCAATGACATGCCTTCAAACACATCCTCAACATGTCCAAAGTGTTCGCTCTGTGAGCGGCAAGCAAGTCTCAGTTCACCAGCACTTAAGATCTATACTACCTCGCCCTGAACAATCCTCCAGCTACTCCGCTCTTAAACGCCTTGGGAAAGTTTGAGCTTAGGCGTTCGACCAAGCCCGGATACATCAATTAATATCGGTGACAGTTTCGTAAACTATCGTATCCTGCTTATTTGAATCGAAAGAAGATACCGGTTTGTTCACTGTAACTTGCACGCCCTCGAGCTGTAAGCTTATACAACAGACGACTTCTCTTGTAATTGGGCAACATGGAAAACTTTGGGCGTTGCCCAGAAAAAAAAAGCCCCAAAATACGCAGTCCTGATTCACTGTTTACCCTCTCAGCAAAGTGAAGTGAACGATTTAAAAAAAAAAAAATAAAAGTGCTCTGAGATCCCCCTTCCCTCCCTCTTTCAAAACCCTGGTTAAAGTATTCCTTAAAAGGCCGTGCCCAAAATGCATAGACCTTCTAATCTACCTGCACATCTAATATAACACCTCCCTCGTAGCTTTTACGTCAAACCGAGCCAACACTGAATAACAAAATGCTTTAGCTGTGTGACGTCATTTTGTGAATGGAATTCTCCATGGCAGTGACGACATAAGACGTATTTCTTTTCTTTTCTTTCCTTCCTTGTTCATGGTGACATCGGTAACTGGGTGACCCGAACGATCTGACTCGGGTTCAGCCCTCGGCGACGAGCGACTGTGTAAGCTCTCAGAGTGAAAGAAGAATATGTCTGTAACACATAATGTGCAAGCATATTTGTTTTCTGCTCTGACTTAACAGTGTCGTTCACTGAATGTAATCTGCTTACGTGAGCGTGGCGGTTAATACTAGTTCGAAGAGAAATCTTTGCTGTCTCGTCGACCGGACGGACTAACTTCTGTAAGGACGTTGGCCCTCCATCGTGGAATGAACTTGCAGTTTACAACAGCAACACCACCACCACCACCAACAACAACAAAAACAACAACAACGATGGCGACGTCTACAACACCAACAGCGGGGATCCCGGTGTTAAAAATAGGGAGAACAGCAACAACAAAGGCAGCAAAAACAGCAGCAGCAAACAACAGCAACTACAAGATAATACTAACAACGACATCCTCCTCCTCCTCCTTCTCATCATCATCATCATTATCATCATTATATTGGCGATAGTATAATTATAGAGCATTACTGCTATTACCAGTATCCTCTCTATTATCCGGCACAACATTATCATTGTCATCATCATTGAAAATAAGCATCATTATCATCATCATCATCATCATCATCATCATCACCACTGATTGATAATGAAAACCACTAACCCAGAGAATGCACAGTGGGTGAGAAGATAAAGTGAAACTAAATTTTAAAAATGCATAAATAGATACATCAAATAGATCTCGTGCATGGAGAAAAGAAACAGATAGACCAATAAAGTAAAGAGATCGAAAAAACAGCAGCCTTGTCATCATCATCATCATCATCATCATCATCAATAATAATAACAACAACAAAAATAATAACAACAACAACCATAAAAAGTAGCATTAATTTCATTAAAGCTGCAAAACCGCTCCACTACCACCACCACCACCACAGCAATAACAACAACAACAACAACAACAATACTTGCATCATCATAAAAAGGTACCATAATGAACGCGCAGTACACAAACTACATGTAATTATATCTACATCAAGGCAGGCTATTTTGTTACTGTGTCTTTTAAGTGGAGCCTACAGCAGTGTTGTGAAGTACTTGATGTAGTGACTAATTACACCAGACCTGAAATTCCCCAGTTCCCTGGCAACACCAACTTAGCTCAACTACTGTATTGTACTACAACGCTATAGCACCACATATATACAGTATTGATTGCTTGTCCCAACACCTGACAGGCTAAAGCACTGCGTTATATTTAGCCTCGTATACCATATAGCCTACTCTGCATTGTGTCTGGATATACGATACAGTACTCATAACACTGGGAACATTAAACTGATTGCCTACCCAGAAATCTCTGGGACACCTGTGAAAAGCAATATGGTATTAATTTACACAGGACTGACACTCATCTTACAAGTGAATGATTTTCTCTGTTAATAGTAATATAGGCTATGTGCAAATCATAATTAAATTACAATCTAATTTTATCTGCATTAAGTAAGTGATAAGTGATATAGCATGATAAATGGTGTTGTTTTTGTTCCATAAAAAAGGAAATAAATATAGGTGATATTAAAGTGTGCGTGTGTGTGAGTGAGTGAGTGAGTGAGTGAGTGAGTGAGTGAGGGAGTGAGTGAGTGAGTGAGTGAGGAGTGAGTGAGTGTGAGATAAATAGGGAAGGAAAGAAAAAGAAAGAGAGAGAACGAGAGAGAGAAGGAAAAAGAGAGAGCGAGAGAGAGATGAAGGTAACAAAGAGACAGAGGAGAGAGAACAGCCACCAGGAAAGAAAAATTAACACAAGGAAGGGGAGATTGGTGAGTAAAGACACAAATTAGAAAAATATATAACCAGTTTTGACATTGAGATGTGTGTGTGTGTGTGAGTGTGTGAGTGTGTGTGTGTGTGTGTGTGNTGTGTGTGTGTGTGTGTGTGTGTGTGTGTGTGTGTGTGTGTGTGTGTGTGTGCGTGCGCGCGCGCGTGTATGGGGGAGGGGAGGCTTTGTAAAACAATTGAGATGTATAGCATTGTATGGCACTGGAAAACAATGTTCCTACAAGGTAAATAAAATTCCTGTTTTCATTTTTAGATTTATTTTCATTTTTCAAAGGATCAGAGTGGCCTAATTTGTGTTGTGGGCAATAATAAAATTAGCCATACCATACGCCTACACCGTAAATATAATCATAATAACAAAACAATGTCGTGTGATCAATCAAAACATGATTCAACACTTTGTGATCGTGCTGCTGGTGTTTGTTATTCCGGACAAATTAGAGACTAGATCTAGTGCTCCGAACATTCCAGTGCGGTCCAGTTCTTGTGTTTTCATTATTCGATTGATTCCATGTGAAAAATAAACAACAACAACAAAAAAAAACAAAAAAAACCCAACAACCTAAACATGTGACATGGCTTTTAAAATCACAGCCTGTCAAACTAGTTTCTATGAAAAGGATACACATACCCCCCCAAAAAAAACAACCCAATATTCCCTAATTGCTGCTGGATCCTCCAGCTTATCTCAATATCCGGCGTAGAAGCCACTAGAAAAACCCAGGACATCGGGCTGGTTCGTTTGCCGCTTTGAATCCACACTTCGCTAGGCAAAGGGCGCTAAATCCTGCAAGTCAGCGAGAACAAACAGCTTGTTTGCCCGCGGTCGCCTCACGCACTATGACGTCAAAGACTAGGGGATTCCCCTGCTTTATATATAAGCAGGAAATAAGGTGGTGTTGTTTACAATGGAAATCTCTTGGGAGTTTTGAGCTCGAAAACAAGGGTAAGTGTACTGACTTCTAACTGTAACTTGGGAATACAAAGGATGGCAATAGGATAGTCGGGGTGGGGGGAAGGGAGAATGTTTATATGGGAAGGTTTGTTTAGGAAAGAAATGAGTGGCTAGACAGACTGAGCCGAAGTGATGGTATTAAGGGTAGGCAGGCAGGGAGGCACGGACCGGTTAAAAGGCAGACAAATCAGAAATACAGACGGCTGATAACTGCTGGCTGGCTGGCTGGCTTGCTGGATGGATTGTTAGATGGATGAATGAATGGATGAAACGAGTGAGTGAGGGAGGATTCACTGATTGATAGATGGATGGATGGGTAGATTGACCCCCACCCCACTCCCACAACAACAAGATCACTATCAACACGGAATCACCACAATCACCACTAAAAATCAAGACTGAGGCACCACAACGCAACGTCACAGATTCTCTCTTTATCACCACCACTATCACCAACACCATCATCTCTGACAGCACCATGGGAATATTGCTAGGGTCATTACCAGTGGCGCAGATAGCATAGTATTCTCTACCCAGTATTAAGGGGGAGGAATGTGTGTGCTCAGTCTGATGATTTTTCAGATGTTACATATTATTTTAGGTAAGTGTGTCACCAGGCATTTACCAAATTACTGTGAATGATTAATTTTGAGAAGAAGGGCCGAAAAAACCTACTCTAGGAAATTTCTGTTCCTGCCGGGGATCGAACCAGGGTCTCTCGGCTTGCAAGTCTGAACGTGTTACCACTACACGACAGGGACGCTAACTTCACAGCAATTTAATTCTTAAATACCTACTGTCTGAATCGGTCCCTAACTTCCACGTGCGAACCTAGTGTTCACCCGTGACCCTAACACACTTCCCGACTGCTCACATAGGCATGGGCACCATTCTCGTACCTATTGGACTTACTTTTAATTATTGGACTCGGAAAACTTTTAAAACATGATAAAATTGCGGACAGTTAGTCATATCCTACCTATAGAAACTGGACAATAACGTAGATTGCTCTGAAAGTTTTGTCAAGTATGTCATAACTATGTCATAATGAATCATTGAACCTGGACATGGATTTCGTTATTTACTCTGTTGCTATTCTTTTAAGGAAGAAAGGAAGAAATTATTACCAACGAAATACATTACAGATGACCGAATGTCGCCATTTTCAAGGACCTTTTACATATTAAAAATGTCAGACGTCTACAATACTCTGTAAAAATTAATTATGAATGAAATAAGAACATAAATAGATTCAAAAAGTGCCATCGATTCATGTAATATTTGTCATAGATCTCCTTAATATAAAGTCATTTCATTATTCATGCCTGCCTGCACAAATCTGTATCGATGCATCTTTACTTTTATTAGGTATGCCTGCTCGTAATATGTATTGCACTGTGCTTGAGCTTAATATATTATTGTTGTTTTTATTATTATTATTATTATTGCATTATTGCATTGCAGGAGGATGAGAATTGTTTTTTCTATTTTCTGAAATGGAGGGAAAAAAGAGAGGAGAGAGAGAGAAAGAAAGAGGAGAGTGGGGAAGAGCAGGACAAATGTTCATGTGTATGCGTATTGCTAAACCTGCTGCAATGGCAGAGTTTATCCCAAGCATGACCGTCTTATAGTATGAAAGAGGGAACCTCGCTCATTCTCGTACCCTGCCCCTCCCCTCGTGCTCCCTAGATCCGCCCCTGGTCACCACCACTGCACCTAGAACGATGAGTGAGAACACTCGTCTGCTTTTCGACTCTCAAATACCAGAATATATTTTTATCCTTCGCAACAGTTTTCTCCCTTTTCTCTGATGAATCCTTATCAACCCTGACCTCTTCCCTCCTTGTGCCCGCTCTGCACTTAGGTGACACGTCGACACAGCACACAATAATATTGGTCTAAGGGAAATAACCCCTGAAATTCTTATGGCCGCTGGCAGCTCTCGAATACCTTTGTTTGCCAACCTGGATTACGTCCCTTCTTCGCATTTTTAAACAACAACAACAACAACAACAACAACAACAAAAGGCCAAAAATGACGTTGGCGATGACAATTTTGCTCGTTGTATCTTTACGGCCTGTGGCAGAGATTGACTCAAAGCAGACGGAGAAGAACAGAAGTCACATTTTAGAATCCTATCCTCCTTTGCCCTCTCTTTCTTTTCGTCTTTTCCTCTTACGAGTAATTTCTTCCCAACACCCTATCTTTTGTGAGCATCTGTTTGTTTACAGCGTACATATAAACAGCACAACTTCGAAAAGTTATCACATTTCACGGTCTCCTCACACTAATGCTGTCAAATTTGTCACCTTTGAAAATATACGAACAGACACAAACATCATCATTCTATTGTGCCTAGAACAGAAGTTATGCTCAAATATAGATTTTGGTTATATGTTACGGCCATCTTGGCGGCCATCTTGACGGCCATCTTGGATTCTGAACAAGACAAGCGGCTGGCATGCGGCCATTCAGGCTTAAATTCAAAAGGGCACTAAAGAACTACTAAAAATGCAAAGAAATGCTTGTCAACAGACAGTGCAAGGGTCGAGTCGGTGGCTGTATGCGTAATCCTTACCTTAATAATTATATTATATGTACTGCGGTAACCACGGGAAACTCTCAAAACATTAGTAGTGTTTACTGAAGATTAGCGGCGTTAACGTTAATAAATATATGGATTATGCATACAGTCACTGATCTTGAGATCATCTCTTTGGAACGGTACTCTGGTGATCTGATTGTCCGGGACAGCTTAAAGACAAAAAAAAAAAGTTTAAAGTCGACTTCACTAAATTGCAATCCGTTATTTTTTAAAATCACTTTCAGTTTATTGCAAAATCTATAAACATCACTGTATTTTCTCTTTAACAGATTACTTGAATATTCGCAATTCTTCTTATTTGCAGTTTATATGTGCATCATATTGTATATATACAGGCCTATGTATCATCCATAATTGAAATGCGTTACATTGTACGGCATTATAAATAATATTCCCTACGGTGTTATTAAGGTGGATTTTATGTTTAACTTTGCAACTTTTTTTTTTTTGTGGTCATTACACTGATAAGTTGCAATAAGGCAGAGTCAACTGTCATTCACTACTTAAATGTCATGACTTCGAAGGCCACTTGCCTCTAGTGGCCACATTCAGTATATCTAGTCTCCTACGAAGACACCCGGACTGCATTTGGGGCATACTGTTTTCAACTTCCCCACGGGCAACAAACACTCACTATTAATAGTCTGATTAAACCAAGTGTGTGAAGTCGCAAATTAAACACATCCAACAGCAACAACAACAAAAAAGTCATCATGACGGTAATACTTAATTATTTGCGAAGAAAGGGACTAAATGCTAATGAAGCTAAAACTGTGCACGTTCATTATCTGGTTGTTACGTGTGTATATATATATACATATATATATATATATGACTTCTGCAGGGAGAGCTTTATGATTATCTGTATCGTGTGCTGTCCTGTTGCTAAAGTATGTTATTATCTTCTATTGTTCATCCACGTATTATTTGTTGGTATCTGGGTTTCAGTTACGTAAACTGTCTAAACGTGGTAAACTTGTTGAAGTTATTAATAATATCAATCGAGTCCGTTTCATGCGATTTTTAAGTTTCTTGGTGGTTTTTTTTTTTTTAGAGAAGTGAAAAGAAGAGAGAGAGAGCGAGGAAAAAAAAAGAAAAAGAAAAGAGAGCGATAGAGAAATGAAAGAAAGAAAGAAAGAAAGAAAGAAGAGAGGAGAGAGAAAGAGAGAGAGAGAGAGAGAGAGAGAGAGAGAGAGGGGGGAGCAGGCAAACTATGGCATAAAACAGGAACACTATGAACTGTCTTGACACAAACTAAGGCAGAAATTTGTTTGATGATATTTTCCATAACAAAAGCTTTTATGGTGAGCTCTGTTCTCTCTTTCTAGTAATCCCTCTTCTGCCCTACTTACAACAACAAAAATAATGGCGTTTCCCCTCGAGCATGGTTTGCGTTGTAATCGGATCGGGCAGCATGAGCCCCAGAGTTATTATTAACCCTCAAGCATGCCATAGATGTTTGCTGTGGCCAGATTGTCTCAATGTGTATCAGGGTGACCCAGACATAAAACAATAGAGCCAGTCTTGTGCGCAAACACGATCATTTTTTTCAAGATCTGTAGACACGCTGTTTCAAAAAGGGAAAGAAGAAAGGATTTGAAAATAAATGCTGGGCACTTTAAAAAAAAAAAAAGGGATGGGACACTGGTGGAGGAGAAAGTGAAAGAGGTGTGAATATGAAGATGTAGTGTCAAAAGGGCACTCTGCAGAATAACTATTGCAGCGTGGCCGTATGATGTGTGAGTCGTACTCGCCGAAGACTATCAAGTCTGAGGTTTGTGTGTATGACTCCTGAGTCAGGCGATTTACGTTGTATTGTCCTTGAGAAAGACACTTCATTCCCCTTTTTGCGAACCTTTCTGTATGTTTATGTTATGACTGAGATAAATAGTATTTAATGGCACTATGAAACAATACTTTCCCTACGGGATAAACAAAGTCCTTTTTAAAATTTATTTTTTAACTTCCTGTTAAAGAGGACGCAGAGAAAGAAAGTGGAATGAGAAGAGAATTGCAGACAGGCAATGGACAGAGAAAGACGATACAACCAATGGAAATTGGAAAAACAGACAAACAGGCGGACAGGAAAAGAGACAGACGGATGTTTGAACGGACATATACAAACGTTGACATACCGGAAGGAGGGCAGACAGATTGGCTGTCAGACGCATGTAAGGACAAACAAATAGGCAGATGAACAAAGATGTAAACAGATACACAAACAAATAAGCAGACAGGCCTACGGGCAGAGAGGGATGTGCACGAACTGACTGACTGACTGACTGACTGACTGACTGACTAACTGACTGAACCACCGACCCACAGATTGTTTTCCATATTATTGTACTGTACTTGTTACAATCTGGGAAATAAAAGTTATGAAAGTTCTTTAAAAAAAAACCCAACAGCCAAACTGACTGATTGACGAACTGACAGACAAACCAACAGACAAACAATCGATTTTCTATTATAGCCAAGGAATTTCCCAAGCATTGTTTGCTCACTTGCTCAGGTGCCAGATTTCAAATTCAGGTTATCTGCGATAGACTGTCTGAGCTCTACTTAACACAAAAACACCTGTGGCTGCCAACATGTACCAAACAAAACTAGGTCATCAGGTTATGTCAGGTGTAGGTCACAGTCGACTGTTACTGGTTTCAGACTCACAGATGACTATGTTTGAGTGCACCTAACGGTATTATTAAGAGGCCTGTAACTTCAGGCGAGAGGTTGATTCCCTCCTCCCCCCCTCCCCCTTTNCCTTTCGCCCTCTCCCCCCTCTTCCCCAAACATCTCAGAGGCGCGGGCTCTTTTTCCGTAAAACCAGGGTTACCATTACTGATATTGCTTTTTCATCAAACATGTAATAGGTGCTCAATATCACCATATATATGGGCTATAAATTTCAACGGATGTCTAAATTTCACTTTATTTAGACACTGAGGTAATGGAAAAAAAGAAATAGGTGCTCTAAAGAAATTACAATGCAAAAAGTAATAGCAAAAATAGGTCAGACAGAAGAAACCAACATTTTATTTTGTGTTCAAAATTACAAGTTAAAGCAAGGTTAATCTGGTTAAGACTAGGGTTGGAGTTGTTTTTTTTTATTAATTTAGAGGAAGCTTAAGATATGTGTTTATGCAAAGAGATCTCATGCGACTCCAACCCCC
>JAWQUT010000031.1:839412-899557 GCA_033807755.1 Ellobium chinense
TCCTGGGGTGAAAATTCTATGGGGCTCCTCTGTGACGGAAATTTGTCATGGGACCCTTAAAAGATGCCGGACCCTTTCGAAACTTCTGAGAAACGCGGGGTCTTTCGGTTTTTTCCTGGCCTGCCTCATGATTTATCAGTCTCTGTTCACAGGGTTTATGAGCAGAGCAGACAGTAGAATCTAAAGCAATGTAATATAAATCACTATCTCCATCTGTAACCGGGTGGCAAGGCATATATTTTTCTCCATTATTATTAAAATGGAGGGGGGGGGGNGTGAGGTGTGCTCAGTCTGATAATTTTTCAGATATTACATATTATTTTAGGGAATTTTGTCACCAGGGATTTTACCAACTTACTGTGAATTAATCACATTTGAGAAGATGGGCCGAAAAAACCTAACACTAGAAAATTTCATGCCCTTGTCAGGAATCGAACCAGGGTCTCTCAGCTTGCAAGTCATAACGTGTTACCACTACACTACAGGGACGCTAACTTCACAGCAATTTAATTCTTAAATATATACTGCTTGAATATGTTCGATAACTTCTACGTGTGAGCCTAGTGCTCACCCGTGGCTCTAACACACTTCCCAACTGCTCACACATCACCCTCACCATCACCACCACCACCACCACCACCACCACTCCCACATGTCACCTTCGCCATTATCATCATACCACCACCACCACCACCACCACCACCACCATCAACAACAGCATCATCATCATCATCATCATCATCATCATCACCATCGACCTTACCACTAACACTAGCAAAGGCACCACTATCATCATCATTACCAAAATCATCACCATCACCATCTTCACCACTACCATTGCCATCACACTACCATCATCATCAGTTAAGCCATCACCTCTACCAACGCTTACCCCACCGTAGGCGTCTACGCCTACAATATGTTGACCTTAAATACGACCATCGCCCCCTAGACAAGAGCACCAAGACAATGACTATCACAACCACCACCATCATCATCATTATCATCATCATCATCATTACCGCAACTATCACTACCATCATAACCATCACCTTTGCCATCATCATCACCATCACCACCACCACCATCACTACCACCACAAAAACATCAACAAAAATAGCAACAGCAATAACGGCACAATAATTACTACCAACACTACCATTTACAACACCAACGCGACCACTTTAAAGCCACTATGACCACAACACTTTGACAAAAATGAAACATGTCTACCTCAACACCATCACGTCTGCACCACTACGAACACCAGCACAGTAATCACTGCCACTATCTAGACTATCGCTGTGGCTAACAACAACAACAACAACAACAACAACAACAACAACAACAACAACAACAACAACAACCTCACCATAAAGGCAGTTATTATCACCACTATATATTAGCATTATCGTCTGTTGTATGTGTCACCAAGTGAAATCATGAACGTCATCAACAACGACAACACCAATATCATCATAATAACAACAATTATGTGAGCAATTGGAAAGTGTGTTAGGGTCGCGGGTGAACACTAGGCTCGCACGTGAAGGTTAGGAACAATATTCAGGCAGTAGGTATTTAAGAATTAAATTGTTGTGAAGTTAGCGTCCCTGTAGTGTAGACTAGTGGTAACACGTTCAGACTTGCAAGCTGGGAGACCCTGGTTTGATTCCCGTAGGGACAGGAAATTTCTAGCGCAGGTTTTTTCGGCCCATCTTCTTAAAATCGATCCTTCACAGTAATTTGGTAAAATCCCTGGTGGCACACTTTCCTAAAATAATACGTAACATCTGAAAAATTATCAGACTGAGCTCACATTCCTCTCTCTTAATAATAAAGAAGGAATACTAGGCCTTGCCACCCGATTACAAATAGCAACAACAATAACTCCACAAACATCATCGATGATGACGAAGACAACGACGACGACGACGACAACAACAACAACAATACTGACAAGAAAACAACAACATCAACAACAAGAGGAAAAGACTTCGAGTCGTCTATAATACATGTACAGTATTGAACTTATCAGAAATAACAACAACAACAAAATAACAAACAACAACAACAACAACAACAATAACAATAACAACAGCAGCAGCAGCAATAACAACAACAACATCATCAACAACAACAACAAAAGACCTCGTGTCGTCTCCAACACACCTCCAGTAGTGTACTTACATCAACGATGATTTCGTCAACTTTTTATTCATTTCAGATTTTTTACAGCACCACTGTAGCGGGCACATAATTCTGTCCGAGTTCTCTCCCCGCAGTCTGAGACTGGACCTCACACCTGAGAAAGAGTACACTCCCCTTATCAACTGTTACGTGACCGTGCACGNTGGGGGGGGGAGGGGGTGGGAAGGTTACCATGATGCGCGTTCCTGGGGTGAAAATTCTATGGGGCTCCTCTGTGACGGAAATTTGTCATGGGACCCTTAAAAGATGCGGGACCCTTTCGAAACTTTTGAGACACGCGGGGCCTTTCGTTTTTTTCCAGGCCTGCCTCATGATTTATCAATCTCTGTCCACATGGTTTATGAGCAGGGCAGACAGTAGAATCTAAAGCAATATAATATAAATCACTATCTCCAACACTATTTTCAGATGTTACATATTATTTTAGGGAATTTTGTCACCAGGGATTTTACCAACTTACTGTGAATTATCACATTTGAGAGGATGGGCCGAAAAAACCTAACACTAGAAAATTTCATGCCCTTGTCGGGAATCGGACCAGGGTCTCTCAGCTTGCAAGTCAGAACGTGTTACCACTACACTACAGGGACGCTGACTTCACAGCAATTTAATTCTTAAATATCTATTACCTGAATATGTTCGATAACTTCTACGTGTGAGCCTAGCGCTCACCCGTGACTCTAACACACTTCCCGACTGCTCACACATCACCCCCACCATCACCACCACCACCACCACCAATGTCACCTTCGCCATCATCATCATACCACCACCACCACCACCACCATCAACAACATCATCATCATCATCATCATCATCATCATCATCATCACCACCGACCTTACCACTAACACTAGCAAAGGCACCACTATCACCATCATTACCAAAATCATCACCATCACCATCTTCACCACCACCATTGCCATCACACTACCATCATCACCAGTTAAGTCATCACCTTCACCAACGCTTACCCCATCGTAGGCGTCTACGCCAGCAATATGTTGACCTTAAATATGACCATCGCCCCCTAGACAAGAGCACCAAGACAATGACTATCACAACCACCACCATCATCATCATCATCATCATCATCATCATCATCATCATCATCATCATCATCATCATTACCGCAACTATCCTACCATCATAACCATCACCTTTGCCATCATCATCACCATCACCACCACCACCACCACCATCACTACCACCACAACAACAACATCAACAACAATAGCAACAGCAATAACGGCACAATAATTACTACCAACACTACCATTTACAACACCAACGCGACCACTTTAAAGCCACCATGACCACAACACTTTGACAAAAATGAAGAATGTCTACCTCATCACCATCACGTCTCCACCACTACGAACACCTGCACAGTAATCAGTGCCACTATCTAGACTATCGCTGTGGCTAACAACAACAACAACAACAACAACAACAACAACAACAACGACGACGACGACGACGACGACGACGACGACGACAACAACCTCACCATAAAGGCAGTTATTATCACCACTACATATTAGCATTGTCGTCTGTTGTATGCGTCACCAAGTGAAATCATCAACGTCATCAACAACGACAACACCAATATCATCATAATAACAACAATTATGTGAGCAATTGGAAAGTGTGTTAGGGTCACGGGTGAAGGTTAGGAACAATATTCAGGCAGTAGGTATTTAAGAATTAAATTGTTGTGAAGTTAGCGTTCCTGTAGTGTAGACTAGTGGTAACACGTTCAGACTTGCAAGCTGGGAGACACTGGTTTGATTCCCGTAGGGACAGGAAATTTCTAGTGCAGGTTTTTTCGGCCCATCTTCTTAAAATCGATCCTTCACAGTAATTTGGTAAAATCCCTGGTGGCACACTTTCCTAAAATAACACGTAACATCTGAAAAATTATCAGACTGAGCTCACATTCCTCCCTCTTAATAATAAAGAAGGAATACTATGCCTTGCCACCCGGTTACAAATAGCAACAACAATAACTCCACAAACATCATCGATGATGACGAAGACAACGACGATGACGACGACAACAACAACAACAATACTGACAAGAAAACAACGACATCAACAACAAGAGGAAAAGACTTGCGTCGTCTATAATACATGTACAGTATTGAACTTATCAGAAACAACAACAACAACAACAACAACAACAACAACAACAACAACAACAACAACAACAACAACAACAACAACAGCAACAACAACAACAACAACAACAACAACAACTGCAGCAATAACAATAACAACAGCAGCAGTAGCAGCAGCAGCAATAACAACAACAACTCATCATCAACAACAACAAAAGACCTCGTGTCGTCTCCAACACACGTCCAGTAGTGTACTTACATCAACGATGATTTCGTCAACTTTTTATTCATTTCAGATTTTTTACAGCACCACTGTAGCGGGCACATAATTCTGTCCGAGTTCTCTCCCCGCAGTCTGAGACTGGACCTCACACCTGAGAAAGAGTACACTCCCCTTATCAACTGTTACGTGACCGTGCACGTGCAAGAGCATATGAGGATAGTGCTCTCTTTTCTCACCATGAACATACGAAGTTACGGACCGTGTGCTGGGGATTATCTGCAGATATTCGACAGCGGCCACGTCACTAACGATTCTTTCAATTTTGGAGGTAGGACAGCTGTCGTAAGGTAGTGTATTATGCATTGTGTGAGCGATTGGATGAGTGGCATGCAGTCATTATTTGGAAGGGTATGTGATGTAAGAAATCATTAAGCAGCTTGACCAGATATGCATCTTTAGACTCAGGACCAACATGCCATGAGTTTGATTCTTTTCCAACTAAACCATCATCACCACCACCATCATTATCACCACCACCACCATCATTATCACTATCATCAGCAATAACAACAACAACAACAACAACAACAACAACAACAACAAAATCGTAAATTTCTTCTTGCCCTGAAGGGGCATTTCATTCAATATTCCTTGATCTACCTGTCTATGAATAGGATAGCCAGCGCCTCGATCACCAATGGTAAGGTAGGCTCAGCAGGAGGCTGAGATAGTAACAGAGTGATCTGGCCTGCTAGGTCAATGAAGCATTCGTTTGTGTTGTAAAGCGCATGAGTGGGTTTTGCTCAGATATTATGCTTAAGCCTAGGTCTGGACTCTAGAATCCCTTTTGTGCAGATGGTCATCACAAGGGGCCAGCACTACATGTAGTTATTTTATTTTATTTTATTTTATTTTATTTACAGACTACCCCTTAAAATCGGGGGCAGACAGGCCGGGGTGCCCTGTCTGCGTCTATTTACAAATATCATCATGACAAAATAATAAATATTAGACGTAAATTAATCATTCATGCGTGTTAAAATCAAATATTATAAAATTGCTTTCCCTCGGCCCAGGCTTCACTAAGATAAAAAGAAAATGCAACATCAAAGAGCTCATAAACATCACATCTCATGTCTCCTAATAAAATTAGTAATTTGAAAAATGGGGATAGTGACATAAACATTGCAAATACTTGGGGATTTGTTAAAAGTTCTTTTTGTAAGAAATTAATAATTTTAACTCGTTCCTCTTTTTAAAAAAGGCATAAAAGAACGAAATGGTATATATCCTCGACATCAGATCTGCACATTTTAGACTACATATTTCAGATTCACTCATACGTCTTTTGTATAAATCTTGTTCTAGGCCACGCATGTATGTGTCATGCCAGCCATAATTATAGTCCTGGGCAGTTCTCTGGTTTTCTTTGGTTGCATGCCAGTCCCTCTCAGTAAAGTTCTTCTTAGCTACAGTTTGGGGGAAAAAAAAGTCCTGAAAACTGCACATCATTAAAAATAAGCAGCCACGCAAGGAAATATTCAAAAATAATATTAACAGGAAGCGAAAGATTCTATGGATGCCGAAAGTCTTTCAAATTCGAGTGTACAGAGCCGGTGGTAACAAACCAAGAGTAAAGATGTAATAAAAATTCATTGCAAAGTTTATACATTTCAACTGATGAAAAAAGTTTTTTTTTTTTTTGCTTTCGCTTTCGAAACTTTTTAATAAAGTCTTAATACTCTTTAAGAATACTCTCAGTTTACTATTCCTGGTTTTAGCGCAGGCTAGAATTCTTTTCAGCGTTTCTCTTGGATGCCTTGTTTTCTTTCGTCCCCAGTAGTTTTCATTCATAAACCTGTTTTGCAACTCTTGTGTCATCTCTTCTGAAGGTGTGGCCATCATAAAATGTGCATCCTTTCTTTTGAACAGACCTCATGATCATTACTAATTTTGCCATCATTGATACAGTACCCGTCAAATCTTTTTCTATGGGTCAAACTTCAGAGACGCCACAATCACTGTTTCCCAAAAGATTGTTCTATTTTACTCATTTGCCCCGCTGACAAAATGCAGTGGCACAGCCTCAGCGAGGTCGTCAACTTACATTACATGCGTGTTCTCTTGCTGACATAAAGATGCCTATCCTTTATGTTCAACCAGTGTTACAGTTTGAAAACCCTTGTATCCTCGTCAGATTACCCCAAAAGCTACAAGTACTGTGGGACTCAAATACCGCCGGCGATAACGTCATCAAGGAACAATATCACGTTGCGTTTTGTCAGTGACGCACACTTTCACGACCGAGGCTTCTCTGTCATGCTGACCGCTTTTCACGACGGTAAGTGTGCAAGATTCTCGGGTTCTCTTCTCACGCAAGAATCTTCTTACTTAACTCTTTTACAAAATTATGGGGAGAATGACGTCATCAGTTTTTGTCTTTATGTTTTCTATTTATTATAACAGCCTCTCGTACCAACCTCATATTTAGATGTTCGGGGGTGGTATGTCATCCATTTGCGTTAAAAATGATGAAGTTTACCGAAACCGTGCATCGTGGATGCGCAGGAAATAAATCTAAGGCTCTATCTGCCGCTTGCAGTTAGACCGAGAGACATTCAAAATCAATGTGCCAATCAATCGAGGAATACGATTGGCTGGTGCGATTTGGGGCAGTGGCATTCATTGGCTCATACTGATGATACTAGTGTGATGTTAAAGGCTAATAACTTCAATGAATCATAATTTATTTCAAAGCTGTATCACAAAATTTTATTTGTTTATTGTATTTTGCTCTTTATTATTATTATTATTTTTTTTGTATCAATCGGAATGCTTTCTACTGGAATTTGATTTAGTCGAATGCATTCCTTTTATTATCATTATATGTTAATCAGGTCAGTGCAATGAGGGAGAATACAAATGTGACAACGAAAGATGTGTGGACAGAGACCTTTACTGTGATGACGTCGACAACTGTGGTGATGGCTCTGATGAGTCTGACTGCGGGCTGCCCATCTACGTCATTGTGGGAATCGTCCTGACCTTGGCTGTGGCGCTGGTCGCCGTCTTGGTTCTTGTGGCGGTGGTTCGGTACCGGTGCACGAGGAATCGTGAGCGAGGAAGGGACAGGCAGGTCAGTTTATGGTAGGTTTAACACCACAGGCCTGCCTGGAGAGTGAAAGCTGCAAGGGGCGAGAAGGAAGAAGAAAAATAGGAAAAATCACCAAGAGAAGGAGAAAGAAAGAAAGAAAGAAAGAAAGAAAGAAAGAAAGAAAGAAAGAAAGAAAGAAAGAAAGAAAGAAAGAAGAAAGAAAGAAAAAAAAGAGAAATAAGAAAAAACGAGAGAGGACCATGGAGTACATGTAATTGTAGTGAAAGTGTGCATTTGAATATAACACACATCAAAATCTGTATCATTATCTCTCAACAGCAACTCTCCATCCTTCTGCCCACTCTTTCGTTCTTCTTTCCGGCTAGGGATCTATACATCCATCCATCAGTCAGTTTCTCTGTCATTTGTTGCCCCGTCTGCCTCCCTCCTTTTTGCCTTTCTTACCTACTTATCAATTTACATGTACATTACTTTACTTAGAGCCGCCTATTATCCTACCCATCTTTCTGCCCCAATGCCTGTTTGTGTCTGCTTTTTTTAGAGGCAGTCTCTCTCTCTCTCTCTCTCTCTCTCTCTCTCTCTCTCTCTGTCTCCACGCCTATTGACCATCCATCCATCCATCCATCCATCCATCCATCCATCCATCCATTCATCCATCCATCCATCCATCCACCAACTCAACCACCCACCCACCCACGCATCCATCCATCCATTTTATCCAGGTGATGTTGTACTGTGATCCTGACTGTCTCTCGAGAATCTCCAAGGGCGCCAGGTATCTCTCAGCCACTTTGTCACGGTTTATGCCCGCCACGAGACCACTACGCCCCTGACTCCAAACATTCCTGCCAGTGGCACAGCAACAGCATAAATAACCCAGGCAGCTAAAACACAGCTTCCGTGAGACATTCTACGTCAAAATGCTGCTTATCGAGAAGTCCGATTGGTTGGTGCGGTTTGGAGCAGCAGCATTCGTTGGCTAATACTGATGACGTCATATCCTCGGGTTTATTAGTCCTTCATGTATACAACTTCCATGAGACTGAGACAACCATCATTGAAATGCAACTAATCAAAGAATCTCATTGGCTGCTGTGAAATGAAACACTCGCATTCATTGGCTGTAATATGGAACTTCAACACCGCTATTACGTCTTCATCATCGTTAATCTCATCAACAATCACAAGAAATGCTATCATAACGATAACAATACCAACACCGTACTTACTACCATCTACATCAACATCACCATCATCAGCAGCAGCATCAGCAGCAGCAACAACGACAACGACGCAGATGGCATCACCAAAGAATTTACAGGATGGAGGAAAGAAATGCCATGGTATACAATTCAGAATCAGTATGCTTTATGTTATCTTGTTTTTATATACATATATTTATATATATATGTTATTTGTTGCACCATACCATGCCGAAATTCTCATCATCATCATCATCGTCACCACCATCATCATCATCATCGCTGTCACCATCATTACTAAGAACTGTAATTCTTACGCGTATACAGTAAAACTATTTCAAGGCATCTCGCAGTTGAACCTACAGTAGTTATAACAACTGACTAATCCCCGTTCATCGACCTTGTCTTGTTCAGAATGATTATGATCTAACGCACTTCGTAGCTAATGTGGCATTACATGTGTCAGTCCAAACGATGGTCACAGAATGACAAGAATTACCACATCCCTTCATCTTCATTAGTCCCATTCAGATCACACGGTGACGCAATATTCAGGATAGCCTTAATCTTCGCTGTATTTCACTAAAAACTATGCATGGCGTATATTCTGGGGGTGTAACTGACACGGTGACGCCACACGCCTAAAGGAGAATTTATACGGATATAAATATAGATGTTGTTAACGAGGACATACTACAAGATAAAAATTCTACAGAAGCATTGGTAGCTATTCATTGCATTGCCCTCATTGGCCTCAGGCCCATACTCTCAGTACAGTGACTAGCACGTAGTTTACAAACACGTCTGCTATTCTGTGCTGAAGAAAAAGAACATGATTCACTCTGGGACAAAGAGGTATAAAGTTGTGACATGACTTATAGGGATTTGTGCTTCTGTAGATTTTTTTTGTTATGTACATCCACTCCTCTGAAGGGCAAAGCAAAGACAAGACGGCAATAATTCTTAAAACACCTAGCGTCCTACCCATCGTTTTGCTTCGGCGCCTATTTGTGTTTGCTTGCCTTTTGAGACTGTCCCTGCGGAAAATTGCATTTCGAACCCCCAAAATTTGCACCAAGGACTGCAAAATTTGCATGCAAAAAGTGGTAAAATTTGCACCAACACTGGCAAAGATGTTGCAAAAATAGCTTTGCAGCTTCGTTATATTTACCACATGTCGCATTGTTTACTATTGAAATATTGCAAAAATGTAGAAATGGAAGACATTTTCTTTGTTCCTGTTCGTGCAGTAGTGCGACACTGGCAGGAAAACTGCACTGTTTGGCCAAAATCAGCAAAATTTGCACAAAATTTATTTGCAGAAAATGCCGAAATTTGCGGAAATCTGCAAAATTGCAACAAGACCTCAAAAAAACGTGAAAAATTGCGATAATTTGCAACCGCCATTTTCTGGGGGGAGAGTTTTAGAGTCTGCCTCTCTTTCTCTCTCTTTGTCTCTCTGTGTCTCCATGCCATGCCATCCATCCATCCATCCATCCCGGTTTTAGGTTGGTTTCCTTGAATGTTTCATACTCGTAGCATGCTCAAAAATGTTATGAAATGGAACTTTCCAGAGTCTCCACGCCCGAGACGTACAGTAGAAAATAAAATATGTGCCATAAATCGTAACAATTCATAACCAGGATGGAGACAGCCAGAAACCTTCCTTTATCGTAATATTAATATGCTATGGCCAAGGTATTCTTGCCACCGTAACCCCGTAACTGAATTTGCTACATTCATTCCCCAAACGTTTTCTTCGTCTGGAAAATACCTGTACATATGCAGAGAGAATATGCAAAAATTCTCACTCTTAGCTTTTATTTGTTTGTTTATTGCACATCCCTGTGTAGGCTAACAGATCGACATTCAATTCATTCGGTTTAATTCAATGTCCTGAAGGGATGATATGATCTGCCTGAAGACATGACTTGGGTGTAGATATGGTTAGGGAATATGAGGGGGTGTGGGTGGAGGGAGGGAGGGAGGGAAGGAAGGGTTTGGGAGTCGCAACGGATGCCAACGAACTGATATCTTCTAAATCAGGTCTGCTACATGACTTGTGTTTCTTTACCGAGATGGGGTTTAATTCTATATCCTCAAGGGATATTTGACCTGCCTGAAGACGTGACTTGGGTATAGAAATGGTTAGGGAATATGAGGGGGTGTAAGGAGGGGAGGGGAGGGGGCGGANGGGGAGGGGGCGGAGGTGGGAGGGAAGGAAGGATTGGGAGTCGCGACGGGTGCCAACAAATTGATATCTTCTAAATCTGGTCTGCTACGTGCATTTCTTTATNGGGGGAAGGGGCGGGGAATTATTTACAAGACGTCCAATCCAATTCAAATTCTCTTTGGTAACACGCCCTAATTCTCAAGTGCATCTCTGAAACTTACAGCATATTGTCGTCCGCATGATAAAATCTCGCTACGCCGGTTTTGGAAATTTTACAGGAGAAGGCAAAAAAAAAAAAAAAAAGATTCATTTCCAAGAGTCCCATGGAGCTGAAATTTTCGCGCAGATATATTTTTACAGTTAGACGAATGTTGCATATTGTCTCTTCCTGATAACTTTCATCGGAAATTTAACGTGTTTTAGATGATTAGTAGGTTTGCTAATCGGAAATCCGCACGATAAAATCTCGCGCGCCGCTAGACGATTTTTATCATGCGCATTAATCTCCTCTTCCACTCGCAAGCAAACCTGCGTATCCAGGAGTCGCCTCGTTTTGGTCCAATAGAAACTAGGTTTGGAGCACGGATAATGCGTACACCTTGCGACCGACCAAAAGTGTACCTATTAACAGAAATAGGAATTACCCATACACGTACCCATAGAGAAGAAAATTCGGGACCAAAAATATTGTACTTAGTGTCCGTATTTACTTCCTAAGCGTGTTCGTATTTAATGTGCTCCGCTGTATAATCTCTGTAAATTGAGATACTTCGGCGTGCACATACCCAATTCTTCTCCCGAACAAAATCGGCTTGCGTGTCCCTAAGCTCAAGTAGCCCTCTATACTTATTTTTTGTTTGTTTAATCAAGGCGTTCTACAAAGTAAATCCTTTGTATATGTCCTTCTCTAAAGAAACTAAGGAAATATCTGCATCAATTATGTACTCCATATTATGTATTATGTGTATGGGTGTCTGCCAATATGAAAAGCGAAGGGGAACGTTTAACAAACCGAAATCAGATTAAAATCTGAGATAGTATGCAATGCTAAGACGTAAAGAAGTATGCAGGCAGGCAGGCAGGCAGGCAGGCAGGCAGGCAGGTAGGTAGGCAGGCAGGCAGGCTGAGTGAGTGAGTGAGTGAGTGAGTGAGTGAGTGAGTGAGTGAGTGAGTGAGAATGAGAGATAGAGAAAAAGTGAGAGAGTGAAAGCGTGAAATAAAGAAAAAGAGAGAAAGAGAGACAAAGAGTGAGGGAGGGGAGAGTAATGAAGCTAGTGGACAGTGGTGGAAAAGAGTGATAATAATGATACCCAGTGCCATAAGTGTTTATGATTTACATCTGCTTCATAATTTATAACATGCATGTATAAAGTATATATACTGTATTGCAATACACAGAATGAAAGTTTACAGTTTTTCTTTTGTCTCTTTATATACAAATGCTTAACTACTTTAGATTAATACTCCTTCAAATTTTGTGTTATGTGTATTGCACAATGTTTATGAGCAAATCTACTGGCGGGCAGTGGTAATGGTTGGGGGTCCTTTATATTAGAAATCAATGAAAACAGCATTTCATCAGCTCTCTGAAAAGGTTATCTAAGTTACCATGAACAATGTGAGAATTAAGTCACTATCAGCGAAACAAATGATACTATAGATCTAATAAAAATTAATATTTGGTTAAAGGGAATAACCAACTTTCCATTGTAGATTATTGTGCATAACTGGTACTGACTGCCTTTTTCCAATTCAGAGCATTTTGCATGCAAAATTGCGTATCAAAGTGGTAAGTAATGGATTATTTTCCCATTTTGAGTCATGTTGGTCTTAACAAAACTTACCTTAAACTTTAGTTGCTACTTCACCACCACCTTTCACACTTGTATCCAAAACAGATAAACACACATCTTACAGAGGAGTTTTCAGTATTTGTATCTCAAGAATAACTTACATGGAATTATGGAGAGGGTTGTTTCTCAAAACAGATATACTGAGAATTAAACTTAGAAAAGTAAAATGCCTCTGAAAGTATGTGCGTTACTATATGTCTTAGATACACATGTGAAATTTGGTGATGAAAGATGAATGTAACTGAGACACAATTTTCCTAAGGTCACCATTCACAAGAGGAAAAAATGCACTATTTAGAACTTTGACGTGCAATTTTGCATGCAATATGTAGTGAATTAGGAAATGGGAGTACACACCTCAGTAATAGCATAAAAATCTATTAAAAAGGTGTGCCTCCCCTTAACATGGTGAGACCAGGGACAACAAATGCTGTGGGGACCCCTATGACAAAAAAATGAACAGACCAGTCTGCTCGTGGTTAATACCTTCAGGACATATGATGTACATTACATCCTAACTCTTTGGTCTAATTAGTGTTTGGTAGTATATGAAAGTCACAGAAGGAGAACTCCTGTGCTGTATGCGCCATATTCCTATATGTTTTCCTATTCAATGAACTATTCCTATGCAATGAGGATCATTGTAGCTGCAATCATGCAGCTTAAACAAATCTATACACAGGCTAATGACATGGTAATTTGGTGATATCAGAACTTGAAAAACACTGATGTCGTGAAAAGAGTTTATCCAAACCCGATATATTCTAGAGCTATGTAAAACTATACTGTATACTCTGCGCTGGTTTATCTTATCTTGAATATAATAATGCATGTTAATTCTTAGAACAATTACAGTGTTCAATACATCTACAGAAAAGTTTACATAAATGTGCCATTGATATATTATTATTATTGAACTCTATTCTTCAAGTATTTGATTGTTGCTAAAGTCCAATGCTTTATAAAAATATATTATTTTCATGTTCTGATTTGTTGCTTTAGTTTTCTGTTATGTTGTTTTGCAAGTTGTAATTGAAAATGGACAGAGCTAATCATACCCATCTCTTTCTGTATGTAATTTAGTTGCATGGCCGCTGCCTTCATATCATTCTTAAACAAAGAATTAAATGTATTCAGCCATGCCCTGATAACACCTAGCAACTTCACCAAAGAACTGTACAATAGATATAAGGCCTGAAATCAAATTTAAATATCATCTGTAGATTTTCATGTGAGGAACAGTTTCCTTCAGTTCACTCTCATTAAAAAGATTTTAAAAAAAAATAAAGATTTTTTTTTTAGAAAGATTTTGGGGCTTACTAGGTTTCACCTTGGCATGGTTGTATTGTGGGAAAGCTAATGATGAGTACCTGAAAGTGATACTGATCCAGCTTTAATACTGTTTTCCATACAGTTGGCATGACTTCTGTGTGACACTGATATGAGGCATGAAAAGACCTCAGAGTTGTCAAGTTCCACTCATGGAGATTTTTGGGTGGGTCTATATTTCTCTGTCAAGACCGAATGTGGAGCAAAGTGATAGTCTTCAAAACTTTGCACAGCTGACTTTACCGAGCATCTAAATGCGGAACGCTTTGCATTCAAAACTTTTAACCTTACACCCCTTTTTCTCTATCACACATCTTCAAATATACATTCAAACAAATAATAAAATCTTAGCAAACTCACAAGAATTGTGAAAATAACTGCATATTAATATATGTTTCTGAGTAAACAATTACATGCACAAGTATATATAGTTTTCAACAGAAGTAAAAGTAGGTAAAATAATTGTTATATCAAAACAAATGAAGCCAACAATTTAAGCCAGTCCATTCTGGGAGGTGGGGGGGTTGACGGAGGAAGAGGGGAAGGGGTGGGGTGTAAAATGTAGATCTTAACATGAAATTAAAGCTTCAAAAGTAATAAACTTAGGTAAAACCACTGGTGTGTAATCACAATTTTCCCTACATGCCTCCACATTACAAAAATGATCGAACTGGACTTACTGAGTTAAAGAACACCCTTCAAACCGTAAACAAAAGGATTGTACTGGGTGTCAGACAGGCTAGCTCTTACACAGAATAGAATGACACAGATGGGAAGATCTTGAAAATTTAAAGAAAGAATCATAGGTCACATGACTTGAACCATTCACTGCAACGACCCTGTTTGATCCTCCTAAACAAAAAACAGAAAAGTTACATATATCCGATTGCAGTAGATAGTTTGGAGTGGGGCATATCTTATGACATATGTCCCAACAGATAGAAGGTCCTTGCCGCACTTATGAATTTCTCACTTAGATGCAATATCATGGTAACTACTTGTTTCTAAAGGCATTTATCAGAACTGTGAAAAGATAAAAAAGTTCACTGGCCCTTTCTTTCTTTTGAAGCGATTCTTTTTCCAATAGCAGAAGCTCATTACAATGACCTGAATCTGAATTTGTTTGAACTTGAAATGTGTGTCTCACAGAAAACATATCATTCTGTGAAGCCAAACCCATCATCACTGATCATACTTATTCAAGTTCTAATCAAAGAATGATATTAGTTGTTCATGAATAACCTCATGTTCCTCAGATGCAGTATTACTAATACAGCAAATTACTGTGAGTAGATTTTCAGCACATTATCTTGCTCTGACAGACATTATTTATGGATCCAATCTGACTTTCATTTATGTGTAGTTACACTGTAGTAATTTTACATACAGCATAAGCCCCTTTACTGTGGAGGCCTTATAAACTCCGAATAGAGGGTGACCTCTAAACACTGTGAACAGAAAGCGCTGTGCTTTTTCTAGATAAATATGGAACAAAATGACCACTTTTCTAACTTTATTTTTTTATTTGTCCTGATCTTTGGCTAATAAGATCAAATTTGTGATTTGTATGTTGTGCCCCAAGAGAAAAACCATATAATTGGAAAGCATGCTCAACATAACCTTAACATAGTTAAGAAGAAATTAATTTGTGAGTAATGCAGTGAAAACATTAATTAAACTCAATGTTTTAATTACAATACAGTAATATCTGTCCCTAATAACGTTACTATTTGATACCAAGACAAAGTTTGGCAGATTCATCAAACGGTCTCTTTTTTTTTTCACTCAACTGACAACCTCTAAAACTGGTGGGCATATGATGTTTTTGTCTATAAGATACAAAATAAAATGAGTTTGTTTTCAGCTGCAACATTTTGGTCCTTCATGTAGCAATACTATGAAATGTAATCAACATTCTAAATTACAATTTAAGTGTAACTGGACAGAGCAGTATTAGTACAATGTGAGTTGAGATCAGTGATCCCTTTATTCAGTCCAAAGACTGAAATACTTGATACAAATTTTGACAACAGTCTTGTTATGAAAATATATTTATTTTGCATCAAATACAGCAATATGTCGTAGAATGACAGCTTATCCACTGTCTAATAAGACAAAATCTCATTAATTAAGAGTATGAAAACAAAAAGTGACAAATTTTCACTTGCATATAAGAATGCAGAAACATAACTCATGGACAGTTTTAGCCTACATGTATTTTTTTGAAGGGTGGATATAATCTGAATGCAATGAATAAATTTAACATAACAGATACACAGAATATGTGGTATGAAATTTAGAATTTTTGTCAAGGTTGTCATTCATACCATGGTTAAAGTCTTTGGTAAATGGAAAAAGAATCAATACTTAACATTCACAACTCTTCCAGGTATTTATTCTTGGCCACTTCTGTAGGATTTAACGGGGCATTAAGTTACCCATACCCTCTGTATTTCTATCTTTCAAATATGAGGCATAAAAATATTCACAAAAGCCTGTGAGACAAAAAGGATAGTGTTGATAAAATGCACGAGTCATTTTTTTGCCATGAGTGCTTCCCACCTCTCTTCGCAATGAAGAAAGAATAAGGATCACAAATGCCTTCAAAGGCAGCAGAAATTAGTGTTTGCTTACTTGTGTGTTTGCTCATGTGAAATAAAACCAATGTTATCAATGTGTTGGTAAGAAAACAATTCAGGAATACATAAAGTATCAGTGTCCTGAGACTTCAAATCTTGGAGACATTTTAAAATAAAAAAAAAAAAAAGGCATAAAAGTACTGAGAAGCAGCTGAAAAATTGTAGATGAAAACAAATGCAACCTAATACCTTGAGCATTTTTTTTTTTCTCTGTTGAGCTAAGCAGCATGCATTCAAAATATATGTATAACATAGTGTGTCACTATAAATAAAAGAAATAATACTTTTCAAATATAAATGCCATCATTAGTGAGGATCAGCACACAAAGTTGCATACCTGACATGTTGTGCACCGACACAGACATAACAAACAACATGCGCTGATATGTGCAGAGTCATGAAACAACATTCATGTACAGATCAGTCTGCATAGCATGGAAATTAATCATTTTGTATTTTTCTCTAAAAACCTGCAGTTGCATGCTTGGCCAATCTCATTTTCCTTTTGTCAGCAGATGTAACAACATGACATGCCACAGTGTAGAATGTGAAAGAAAAAAAAAAACAGCTTTGTTTAATGAGATGTCTGGGAATGCCTTGTGTAATCAAACTGGGTCAATTTAATTAACCCTGGAATTAAATCCAAGCACGCTTTGGTTCAGTAAGGAAAGGCAAGGATCCAATATTATTGCCCAATCATCTTATCAGGGAGCAAGTCGAGATGAACATTGTGATAAACCTATTGCATTCAAAATTTAGTAACATAACATGTTCACACTTCATTCTACTATTCTCAGCACAAAGATATAAGTCTCTTCTGCTGACAGACTTTGAATTCTTATTTTCAGATTGTTTAGATATGAATGTTTCATACTGAAATGTGCCACTAACTGCTTCATCTACCCCCTTAACTCTCACACACGAGGCATCTTGGTCTAGTCTCCTGCTGGCTAAGTGACCATTGTTATGGATAATGATCGATGCAATGTTGTCTGCCGGCCGATCAGCTGACACTGGGCTGCAAAAGTCAACTGCTGCGCCCAGCGTTCAGCAAGGAGATGTCTCAGATGTGTATATATTCTATTGCCGCATTCAAGCATAGTGGACGGACTTTAGAATTAATTCTATCACAGCATCACCAGGGCAAAATACCTCTTAAAGAATAGCAATTACTTAACATCACACTAAATGTCTTTCGACTGGATCAGTTGTAAGAACTTCCATCTTAACAAATGCTCTGACCTTATCCCTTCCCTTATCTGCATAAAAAGAAAAAAACATCAACAATGTCATCTCCAACAGCAAATCTTAATTCATATTTGTATTATGTAAATGTTAGTACTAGAGCTAATCATAAAAGTCTCATATACAATATAAGAAAAAAAGAAACTTGAGGGAAGCAAAATTAATGAGAACTGCATAGGACATTATGCAGTGACTGTGTCACCACATGGTCACTGCATATCATTTAACCCATCCAGGCACTGATTATTGACCCCTTTAGAGGCCTTTGTGGGGCACTAAGTTACCCCCATCTTCTATTTCATGTAATAAATGAGACGCAAAAAAAGTACCCACGAATGCCCCAGAAGTTTCAATAAATTGCAAGACTACATAGATGAAAAGTATGGTTCCTTATCTTTCCCACACATGCCTTTCACCCATCTTCACAATGAAGAGTATGGGTAACTTAGACACTCACAAATACCACCGAGATGGTAAATAAAATGCTGGTTGTTTATTCATGTGTTCGCTCAAGAGAAACAAATTCAATGGTATCAACCTGGAAAAGAAACTTCACTAAACTTAGATAAATACATTGAGCTTCATTGTTAAAGGGTTTCCATGTTCTGGAGATACTTAAAAATGAAAACAAAATGCATAAAATTACTCATAATGCCTGGAAGGGTTAAGGCTGAGTGACCAATATTTTCTGTGGGGACCAGTTTTGTACTTTGGTCATATTATGAGAACTATATCTAAAACACGAGTGCATGTTTCATCATAATGCACGATACTGAATAATATAAAGCATTCTACACTCTACAGTGACTTGGCAGGCTATGTTTTACAGCCTTCCCAAGATCCTAGTCTAAAGCTGTTGTTACTTACTTAATCAACTACAATGATGTTGAATTCCAGTTTAAGCAAATCAGTAGTGTGCTTCCCAGAGTAAATGACGCATCAGCCAATAAACATCAATGTAACGGACCATATCAGTCAGTCACACCTCTCTGACAATGGAAAAGTGGAAAGCAGAGGTAGTGATTGCTGAAGTTGTGGTTTGCGATGCCCAGCTGACTGTGCATGCATGATGACTGAGAGTGGTCCATTCAGTAAGCTCGGACCATTTGTTAGACACAAGCTTTGGACTGTTTGCCTGCTCCTCACCTTAACGGTGAACACCTGCATCAAAAATAATTTTCTGTTTTCCCGTGCTTTTTCTCTCTGGAGACCAGTGGGTATAAGAATTCTGACTTTGCATTAAGTTAGCCTGTGGGCTGTCTGGAACAGGCAGAGGTGTCATATGATGTCAACGAACACTTGGGAGACTGTTATTAGAATAATAGATTTGTAGGACAATTCAGCTTTCCCTTACTAGGTGATTAACTGCTTGTGAAGAACAATAAAATAAGTTGTGAAGTCTGCACATGTTGTCATAAATGATAAAACTGAACATCACTGAAAATTACAGGGATATGCAAGGTTTGTTGGGAAGGAAACCAAGAAGGAAGCAAGATAATGGAAACAGAAAAATATAGGCCAAGGCTAATCTATGAACAAACAAAAAATCAGACTGAAAGACAGAAAAAGAATTGAGGTTGACATAAAGCAAACTGCATACAAAAGCACACATTCATGCTTAATGTAGAGACCCTTTTTCAGTAGCACTTGTTGGAAGGGACAACTATTACCTAGATAATTGAGAGTAGGCTCCATTCTGTGTTGATATGATGCTAATAAACATTTTGGTCCATAAATGAAAAATGAAACCTCACAGAAACTGAATATTATATAAATACTGCTTAATTATAATGGGAGAATGTGAATGGGACGGAACGTTCTGCAGTGGTGGGCTCCAAGATTAATTTCCTAAAGCTTAGTATTCTCATTTTGAAAAGTTGCTATTCACTGACCTATATATGCACCTTGTCGTATGTAAGCACTTGAACATGTCAAGAATTTTTAAAAATCCAACATCTGGGCCTGAAAATTCTGTTGGATAATTGAGGAGAGGAAAACAGGTATTGCCATTCCAACACATTTTTCATACCACTACAAATCAGTGATTTCTTAAGCTAAAGTTCTCTAATGGCTAAGAATTTTCTTGACAATGGTTGATGACTCCATAAAGTTGTTCTTACTATTCTCAGCACCATGAACAATTGAAAATTTATCTCCAGGCACTGTAATCAACAAAATCACTAGTATGCATTGGAAATGCACCTTTTTTTTGAGGTATGGTTGTTCTCTCTGAAGAGGCAGCAATTCAGAATGCAGAGTTCACACTAGCCTAAAAATTATAAAATGACAGGGAAACAATTCTGTTCCCTCCTCTGCAGGATATATAGTTAAGTATATATGATGAATGATTACAATTAATATAGATCATGTAAAACATTAAAAATCAGCATAGGAAAAAAAAATCTCTGATGGCAAAATATCACCATGTTTGAAAAAAATCACATAAAATATCAACTCAGCTGAAAGATACAGTGATCTGAAGTTCAACAACCAACAAGAATTACATAAGTGAATAACAGCATTGATCATTTATCTGGTCATCATTTTCTATTGTCTAAATGGCAGAAAAAGACATTTAGTGAGAAAGACATTTCCAGATTGGTAACTTTCACAAACTTTCATTAAAAAAGAAAATCAATAAACAATGGCATCTCTAACCGAGCCCTTGTGTAATACCAAGAAGGACATGCTGTCATGAATGTTTTTAAAATATCAAGAACAAAACAGTCAGGATTTTTTAATGGGGGTGTGAGCGGAATGTGCTAGCTAAGTCATAGTTGAGTTAACCAGAAGTGGTCCCACCAACTGTAAGTGTAATTTGCTGAAAAGACTGTGAATAGTGTGACTTCCAAGACAATGTACCGATATACCTACGATTACTATGTAACTAAACACAGCTAAATTGAGGAAGATTATAATATACAATGGCTGATACTAACTGTCAGACTACTGATACTAATCATCACATCTAAGAAAATATCACACTATTTATTGAGACGATTACAAGGGTAGAAAGGAATGAAACAGAAAGTGTTGGTAACATATATTTTTCTGAATGTTTGAAGATTATGACCTCTGTGCTGAGCTCTTTCCTAGCTCACATATCATCACAGGTGTTGACAAACATGACGTAAGGGAAAGGAAGATTACTTGGGGCATATCTCACATGTGAAACTGTTTGAAAATTCCTCAAACTGCTCAGGCAAGAATAGCATATGGAAGAGGTGAAATTTGAGAATGGCAAAAATGGCCATAAAAAAGGCCATAGGTTGTATAATAATTCATGAACATAACCTATCAAATACATGCCAATTCTTCCCCTAGATTCCAGATCTTAAAGCTGTGTATAGACAAACCTAGCCTATAAACTGCTGTGTAAAACGCCTCGATCCAGACAGATCTGCTTTCACGTTTTAAATCCTTCGATGCGCTTCAGAATGAAGTGTGGCATTGAATTCAAATTAGTGAAATGTCTCATCATGCCTTTCTTATTCTTTTATACCCCATTCAGGCCCTCAAGTCCTTGCACTAACACAAGCTAAAGAAACTTTGGTCCATGTCAAGAGAGGTAACTCAACACTATATTTCGGTCATTGTACAATAGAGTAGTGTGGCAGCTGTCCTTGGAGAGTATCTAAACTATCCAAAAACATAAAGTTTATACACTTTCATAGCCTGTCCTAATGTGTGGTTTCAGGGTCACCCACCAGTCTCCATATGGAATAAAACTGGTGAACTTTCAACCCTTCTTTACAACAACAAAGCAATTTCAGTGGTGATTAAGGATAGAGCTGCATTTGCAGCTTCACATCTTTGTATACACTAAAACAAAGTTAATATAAAATTCATGGGGCTCGCTAATTCATTTCGCACCGAGCATACTATATTAGATTATCCATGGTAAGGAAAAATATGATCCAGTTCATACAACAGTCACCAAGATCCTGTGTGGCAAAGGATCAAGATGTGATTAGTTAATAATGTATAATAATAATAATAATAATGCGGTTTATAAGTCTCGTATCCAGGCTAATGCCCGCTCACGCGACTTCACACTATCATGTATGTATAATATACCTTTGTCTGATGATGAATTTGGGGGTCAGGGGAGAGAGGAGCAGGAGGGCAGGGACAATGGGAGGAGAGATTAGTCAGGGTTGGGAGAAGTTTGCTCAGGGCCTGACTTAATGCATCAGGGAAAAGAACTAAGGTTTAATGAGTATACATGGGAAATTAAGGGATTTAGAAATGCTTTGTAACAGGCTTGTTTTATTTTTTAAACAAATCTAGTCACCTCTCAATAAGTTTAATAAAGTTTGTAAAAAAAAATGCCATGACTTAAAAACATTTTGTAATCTCTGTAGTTTTATATGTATTACATATTTCTGTAAAAAACATGTTCAAATGTACTTTAAACATTAACAATAGTGCTATATGTCTTACATTCTATATGTGTTACAAAGTAATGCTTAAATTGCTTAACTACAGAGTGAGAAATGAGGCTCTGATGGTGAACAGGGCGACCCCATATCAAATTTTTGTTTGTTCTGAAATCAAGAGTAAAATAATGTCTAAACATATAAACACTGATGTTAAGGGCAAATCCGCAGTGATTGTGGATAAATTTAAGTTTTTGAGAGGCATTTTAGGTAAATTATGAAATACAAGAATTGTTCTTCAAACACGATTTTCTTCAAATAATTACATGCTGGGCCAGAGTAATGCTAAATAAAAAACTGTTTTATCTAATGAAAGTACACACATCAAGCTTTCATGAGTTATACTAATCACTTGATTTAGTGAAAAAGCAATTTGAATGCAAGACATAGTTTTAAATTTTAATGAGACATGTCCAAGGCCTGCTATGAAGACCTGCTATCACGTGTGTGAGGCAAAACTAATTCTCAGCTGTCCAAAGAATCATCAATGTTATGTCAATTCTAATTCTTATTTTGCCCAGTTCACATGAACTGTAGATCAACCTATGATATGATGTGAAAATAACACAGTACAGCTCTATAATCACAAAACACAAAGGAGTCTGCTTACCTGCATTTCACTTATTGCACTTTCTACTTAATCACATCATCACAACATTTTTAGGCAACAGATGTAAAATTTGAAAACAAGCAGTGTCTCTGAACCTTCTGTGTAACTGCAACTTTATCACTGCCCTAACGGGTACTCTTCTGTGGGCCAAAAATATTATGTGAAACAGCAGTGAAAGAAACATGCTGATTCATGAATCAAATTTCAGGGCCTATAATCCCCAAACAGATGAAATGCCATCAAAACAAATAACAGTCTCTTTGATACCAATTTTCACGGAGTGCTTGTGTAATCCTTTCATGTAATCATTAAAGCCACAATTATAATGTCTATGAATACCTTTTCAGATCAAGTTTCAGTTTTGATTAATGCAGTCTCCACCACAGGCTCTGCCAGAAAATGAAAGATATTGTTCCTAGGAAAAACAGAAAGTAAAATACTGTCCACAGAAAAAACAGAAAGTAATGAAAGAGAGTGCTTGACTCAGTTTTCTTGCACAGAATATATCTCCTGAGAATGAAGTTCAACAGGTATAGCTGCTTTAAAATAACATGGTGTTGTATGAATCATCTTTGTGTTACATCACAGATAGTAATCTTCCGGTCTCACCCCTGTATTCCATCCCTTTACTGTGAATGGAATCTCCCAAGCTTACACCCGTGTGGCATAAATGGCGTCTCCGACCTTGATTTTTCCTGGCTTGTCCGTGGTATAGTTGATGCCAAAACATGGCTTCTGTCCATATGGATCCTTCAGTCGATACCTGAGTGAAAATAATTTTGTCAATGTATAGAATACATTTATGCATGCTATGACGACCTTACATGCAAATTCTTCTCTACCACTGTCATAACCACAGATGTGAAAGATGATGCAATGATCACTTGCAATTCACAACCTAGTCAGTGTCTATGGTTACCAAAAACTGCAGGCAAATGTACATATAGGCAATGGGTGTGGCAGCCACCCTTAACTTTACCATCCATACATGTAAGTTTTGTAGCATGACATTAGGGTTAAAAGTTGCTGCATGGGAGCTCTTTGACTCCTGCATGCAAGAACACCAACTGCAGGGTTACTGCCATCAACATCATCATTTTAAACAACCAACAAACTTCACCAGTTTCTCATTTTTGTCTGTAAACAGAAAAGCAGTATAGACAACTGCAATGACATGGCTTGGTATCATGAAGTGCTCATAACTAAAACACTAACTACAACAATTAAGCCACAGTGAGAAAGAACTCGTTGCTTACGTTTTCAGCATGGTCAAGGGCTGCTCATCCTTGTCTTTGACCCCTGTGGTCTGGTCCACTGTAATGAGCACACATCTTGTGCAGGCATCTAAGGCTCTTAGTTGGACATCACCAATCCGAATAGAACTCCAGCTGTCCTGATTGAGAAATGAGAGTTCTTTGGCTTTCATGCCGTATAAAGAAAATGCTACTCTTTGCAAAGTTACAGGAATAGGAGAAGTTGAAGAAGACATTTGTTTCAGAAATGCAATAATGAGATAAAGTGTTTTAAGTATAAAGAAAGAAAAACAGTTTATGTCCAATGTGCCATATGTGACATACAGTCATAGAGACAGATAAGGGCCTAACATTGCATATTATTTCATAGTGAGCCACAAGGTATGTGATCCTTATTATCAAAAATGCCCTTTCTTCTCTCTCAACAGTTCTGAAAACTGCCCTTTTCCTCAGCATGACCATGCAATCCCTTCTTTTCTGCCAACAGTTGATATATATGCCATATACCTAACTGTTCATAATTTCAAGGCAGTGGCAACATGATGATGTCAAATTCAATACAGAATGCACAGACATGAAGTCAATAGCATGACATTTCCAAAGCTTCAGTTGACATGAGTATTTAGGAGAAAAGGCAACCAACATAAAAAATGTTATGCATAGAAATATAAATTACAGTGGTTGTTACTTTGCTCTTAAAGCATATGCTAGTGTATTCTTGTTACCTCCTCATAAGCATCGCAGTCATCCACGATAATATTTGCCCTGAAGTTGGTGATTGGTACAGGTTTAGCCAGCCGCTTGTTCAAATCTTGCAGGGATGCATTAGACAGCACCATATAGCCACAGTAGTCAGAGAAGGCACACTGTTAAGTTGGGCAGATAAGTGAATTCAGTTTTTTTGCTGAGAGAAAATAATTAGAACTAAATACTGTAATCTCAAAGTAAATGCCCAAACTCTCATTACTGCCATTCTATTTTTAGGTTGTAACTCATGACAGACCACCATTATTTTCTATGTATAGATATGAAAGGGAGAGTAGCTACAAATATACTCTTGCCAGAAGCAAGAAGGAGCTAAGTTAATAAGGGCAAGTATCGGTAATGCACAACCTTGCGACACAACATGCTCTGTCCTCAGGCTTTGAAACTGAATTTCCGTTCTCTATGAGTTAAATTGACCTCACAACACACTGCCAAACTCTGCTAGACAAATAAGTTTTGAATAAATGAAATATCAATTAGCTGTGACTCTCACACATTAAAGGAAAGTAAACACCAGTCTGCAGTGTATTTTGCTTGCAATTGCTGCTTCTCTCAAGAGATGCTGAGATCCTTGCATTTGTGCATGAGCTTTGATAGCTTAAACACAGTGTCCAACACTGTGACCACTGAGCAAGCCAAATATTTACTGAAATATACATCACATGCAGAAGAACTACAGGAGAAAACCATTTGTGATTTGTTTACAGCCAAACCATAATGAATCCTAAGAACTGGTCTGGAGCAAACTTTTCTGTGTTTCAAATTAATGGAAATCCTAAGATCTGCAGTTCTAGCTTCCATGATTCACTTATGACAAACCTTCATCAAAAGATATTTCACACAAGGGAGAACCAATGCCCCTGGACCACATGAGGTAATTCCATGAGAATCCTAAAGAGGTTCTCTCAAATGCAAAGTCGGATCAAAATGAAACAGCATGGTATCAGGACTTGCAAGTCGTAGGTTTCTCATATGTTAGTCATGTGAAAACCATCCAGTGGTACTCCCTGAGTATCATTAATCTTTCCATCCCACAAGATTCCACTCACAAACAAACCTCACATGCGTCTTAAATAACAGCCATTAATCCAGTGGACATGCTGATTTCATTAAATTCAGGGTTCATAACGAATTCTCATACCAAAAAATATGGGCATTTTATGGACTCTTCAAGAGCTTTTCCATTAATAAGAGATTTAATTTTACATGCTTTTTTGCTTTTACACTGACACTGCAAGGATTACAAGTTACTAATGCTCTGTGATGTAATGGGCATATCTATGGTCAACAAATGTTCATGTGGCCCCAACAACTGAAATTTCAGTAGTTTTAAGGACTTTCTAAAGCTTTAGATCCTTTAGAACCTGTTAGAACTTTAAAACTGTGCAGTGCTGACTATCATGAGATTCAAATTCATTAAAGATAAACTGCTGGACTTTGTTTTCAACTCTTACCATGTCACCTGGCTTAGCTGGGTGCTGCCATGGTTTCTTGGCATTAGACGCATCTCTTTTCTCCAATGACGGGCCAGAAAAGTGCAGACGGAGACCGCTTCGCTTGAAATAGCGACACAACCAGTCGGCCACCTCATCTCCACAGTCAATGGATGGAACTGTGTCTGTCTTTATACTACAAATAAAAACTTTAAGTGTGAGTGCCACATGGCTCTCTCAAATGAAGCACACTAGATTGGGGGTTGGGAAGAAAAGAAGACAACATAGATGCTATGCAACTTCCCGCTTGCATTTCACTGACTGAAAACTACACCAGTGGAAAAAGTGAACAGACACAATAAAGTAAAATATTTTCTTGCATGAGATTAAAAATAAGTGGAATCAGCATAAAACAGTGATAACAGATGTATAATGTTATATGTATGTATGGAAAGATCTTGCGATAAATCTGTTGAGATGGTTTTCATCTTGGCTTCCCAACCTTTTATTTCATGATTAAATCTGAAGAATTTGCTGCAGTACTCTTATGATAGCTTTGCTATGAATGAACACTATCACTGTAACCATTCAGCATAATACAGGGTGTTGCTGAAAATAGAGACAGTGACAAGGTTTCTTAAGCACATCAATATTTTATGATACTACCTATAAGATGATGTCAGTTCATTAAGTATGAAGTTAATGATCTGGCTATTGTTTCCGATTGTGCAACTTTTTAAGGATGCATGCAGTTCAGAATGTAGGTCTTAATACTCAGTTTAATTTGCAGCCAAGAAATAAAACAAATCTAATCAATACTATGTTTTCCTTTGAAAGGGATTTCTTAAATACTGGCTAGTGATTCATGTTCTGTCTCTTCCAAGTCCAACTGTTCCACTTTATCTCAACAAATTTGTGGGCTTAATGGATCCAGAAAATCTTCCAAGATTTTACTAATTAAAGTGATTGTAAACAGCATTTAGGCAATTCAACTTACGTGACTTTGCTGAGGTTTTTGTCAGTGACAGCTGGGCAGGCAGGAATGGAGACAGGAGCCATGCCAGGAGCCATCAGTGTTATCTGATCTCCATTAAGAACTGGCTCAATTAAGGCCATAGTTGGTTCTTGTCTCATGGTCAGATAAACCCCATTCTCTGTGGCCACTGTCCAGTGCCTGGGCCAAGATGAAATGAAAAGCTTGACATAAAAGTTACAGTGACAAACAACTACTCTTTCTCCATTACTAGCACATAAACATATCTGCTTGATTGTTTCATGAGGCTGGTTACCCATTATCATGTGGTCATGAGAGAATGCATTGTCCTCACATGGAGATATTACATTATTAACATTTTTGCAGTACTGGATTCACAATGTCATAAAACATAATAATGAAAATCCTTATGAAACATTGGGTTTGATCAATCCTGTGAATTATATGTAATATGCTTACTAAACAGTGAAGAGAGTCCTGCAAAGTTTGTAGAAAGTGTGTTTGAGTGAAGATAATCACAAGCTATTTAGTATTAGTTAAACATTTTTTCTTGTTATGACCTCGAACAACAAGGGTATAGACTATGATTTGTGCTGTGATTTCATAAAAACTTTCCGTTGTACTTCAGTCATTTAAGTGATGAAAATAAGCCTTTATGGTATGTATATATTTTCAAACGTTGGGACTTTGACATATGATCAGGCAAGGCCTGAAACACAGACAGTTAGGCTGATCAGGTTCTGCTGCTTTCTCTCTCCAGTCTTTGTTCCAACAGCCTACGAAAGGTTTTCAAGTAATTTCAGATATAGGTGGATAGAAATCAAACCTTCAGATGAAACCTATTGTCCATCCTAATGACAATGTGTAGTTCTTGATAAGGCGAACTGAATATTCTTCAATTCATGGTTACTACAAACCCATGAAACAAGACAGCTATCCTCTCTCTCTGAGTCCACTTAAAGTTTTATGTTTTCTGAGGTACCAAAGGCTCCCAAACTTTCAGCATGGAGTGCTACAGGCGTATTTAAGTCCACACTGAGTTAATAGGTATGGATTTGAATGATATAAGAGAAGAAATATCTTTCTTTTGCGTAACCTGTCAAGTCCCAGTTTACTGCAGTTCAAATCAGCACAACCTTCACATAAAAGTAGAATGACAGTAATAAAATTTTTATCCTCAGATTTAACTATGGATGACCACCTGTTACATGAAGGAAGGCACATATCCACTGCCAGACTATGGATTTTTCACCCATACTGATTTCTCACTTATGCCAAACACTGAATCTGATTAATCCTTTCAGGCATTCATTACTGGCAGCCTTTGGGAAATTTCATGGAGCATTAAAGGAAGACTGCACTGTCCTACAGACCATATTAAATCATATGATACCCTATATTATTCCAATAGAACAGTCTTTCAAGTGCCTGTCATAATGATATAACGCCTCTGCTGGCCCCAGACAACCCACTGGGTTACATTATCCAAAGTCCAAATTGTTACAATCATTGTGCGCATGGCGACCATAAGCTTACGTCAAATACATTCTTGCCACATGGCCAAGCTGTCTAGCCAGTGCTCTGCGGACGGGTGATAGCATGTTGGTATGAATATTTTCATTCCTCTGTGAACAGTAGATATGCCAAACAAAATCACGCTAAGGCAATAAAAATGCAGAATACTTTTTCTGGCTTACACTATCAGACGTTAAGTTTGAATTTGGAATACCAGAACCTTAATTAAAAGCTGAATAATACATTGTCAGGTAGAGGTGTCTGTAGCTGCAGGAACGTAAGTGACGTCAGCGTTTTTGCCACAGGCTTCTCCTGATTGGGGAAGGGGAATAATTCTGGACGCAAGGGCCAAACCCAGTAACTCTAGCTCTCCTCATTGCATCATATTACATACGTGCACAGTAACAGGACGATGGTCTTTCTTCGCAAAACTGACTCGGTGGGCACCATAGATAATTTTTAGAGAGAAAAAGTATTGAAAAACGGAAAATTATTTTTGATGTGCGTGTCCTACTTTAAGCTACCCATGCCCTCTATATTACTCTCTAAAATGTAGTGCATAAAAGTGGTTATGAATGGTTTGGAGGACGGGACCATAATTTGCTATATATGAAAAGTATGGGCTCTTTCATTATGCCTCCCATAGGGATAATATGGGTACTTTCAGAGCCCAGGAAAGCCTCAGAAGTTAATTTAAAAAGTGCTGCTTGTGTATTTGTATGTTTGCTCGTGTGAAATGAAAACAACAGTTTCAAGCTGTTAAAAAGATATTTTGGAAAAACATAAAGCATAAATACATTCTTGGATATACACATTTTGAAGATGCAGTAAATCCTGGATTTAATTGTAACTTCTCAGAAGCATGGAAAAAGTTGCATATAATAAACGGAAGTGTGATTATCCAATGAGACCAATGACTCTTTGTTTGATGGAAAATATCATATGCATCTCCAACCAAAAAAAACCCCAAAAAACCTAAAAGTACCCATGAGTGCCAGGCAGAATTAAGTATACCTGTCCATGAATTGTTTCCACTTCATTCCCAGTGCTGTACATTCAGCTTCTTGAACACACAGACCCTTGAAGGACTTAAATGGGTAAACCCAGATGGCAGAGACCTTGCCTGCATAATGATAACTGCTCTTCGCTTGTTTCTGGAATCGAAGGCCCACAACATACTTGATAACCGCACCTGCTGCAACAGCAGCAAACAGGGCAGGTGGGGAACCTTGATCAAATATGTTATACATGTCTGAATTTGCTTGTGAGCACCTGTGGACAACAACATGATAATGGGAGTGAGTATTCATGTGACAATTTCACACTTTCATTTTTTATAATACACTGGAAATTGTCCATTACGAAATGCACAGGTGATCCATGATATTGTTACAATAATTGTAACAGTTTTATTTTCACACAATCAGTTTTCATAATATGCAAACTAAATCCTACAAGACATTACTAGTACAGTGCATATCAAACAGATTATATTGTTAGTCTTCACATAGGACCAGCCAAGTTCAAATATAATTTATAGTCAGTCTGACTGTTGATATATAACACAAATAAGATGGGCCAGTTGAATCCTGAATAAAGCCACTGCTGTTTAAGCAGAGAAGGGAAACTTTTAAACTTCAATCATAACCTTCAGATTTGTTCACTAACCCTAATCTATCACTATACCTTTTAAGCTAAACAATTAGTCTAACATGAAATGAACTCATAAAGAGAGGTCCGACAAAGTTATAATGGCAATATCTTTTTCATTCTTCAGGAAAAAAATCTTTTGGGGGAAAGGGGGAGGAGGGAGTTGGAATTCNGGGTCTCTTCTTTAACATCTGCAGTTTAGGGGTAGCTAAAGGTTGTCTCAACAGGTTGATCTTCATTTTAGAACGAACATTATTATGAATATAATCTTTCTTTTGTAAGTTTTCTTCACCTTTAGATGTCAGTTTCATGTTACAATGGCCCCAACTATGAAAAGTGAAATAAATAGGTCGATCTAGAGATCTAGATCTTGATATTTCTCGATAAGCACCGATAAATAAAGTATGCTATTGTTTACACTGTCAATCATTCTTCTCCGGTGACTTTTGACAGAGGACTGCTGTGAGTGTGACACTCGTGACAGTGCAATGTTGAATGGACACTGGCAGCTTTCTTGAAACCGGTCAAATGATGCCTACTAGATCTAGACTAGACTAGATGATCTAGACTACGTGGCCGAAATAAAAGACTATTATTACATAAATTACTGGCTTCCAATCACTAAGTGTACTGACTTCACTAAATGACAGTCTTCCTTGAGTCTGTGGGACAGGACTAGCCTAAACACGAAATTATGAAATCACGAGTGTCCTTACTGGACTTGAATGAACTCTGGCCTCTCGAATAATGGAAATTCAGAGGCTATTTGCTGAACACGAATTCCTTGCTGAAAGCAGTACAAGTACTACATACGTGACCATGTTCACATTAAGAGCAATAGCAAATCAAGCCCGAGTCAGATGACAGTATTTTTTTTAATTTATGGCATAGAGCTGTCTTGCAGCATTTCAATTCATTTTATCTATGGTAAAGTTTTATTTTAATTTTTGTTTTGAAGTTTAAGAGTAGTGGTTTATAGCGTACTCGCAATGGAGATATATCCATACCTGAGTGTCGGTATCGTCCATCTTGTGTTAATAATTCAACAGTTCGACTTTGATACTCTGTTTGGGTTTTAGTCTGCTGGTTTTGTCTTCTGCTGTCCAGTGTGCAGTCACTGATATTAATGCTAGACAGTAACAAGTAAGTTGTGAAGCACGAGGAGTATCTGAGGGCGCATGGCCAGCATCACGAGTTCCAGCATTTTTTACGAACATACTGCATTCCAGTCACGATTAATTTTCAAAAGAGGCAGCCACAACCTACAGATGAATTTATATACAGTAACAGTGTATCGAGACCAGTTTAACACTAAATCTGAGTTACTTCTACTAGATTTAGAAGACCTTAGACCAAATCTGATTAGAAACAGGTGGGTTCATTTGACATACAAGTCATGTATCGCATACAAGCGAGACTGTTTAGCCTTACTGGAACTTTGGATAGAGGGAAGACAATGGAGGGGTAGGTTTATTAAATACAGGCCTTGTCATTCAGAACATGTACTGTACACTCCTTTATCGATATATAGACTATGTGCATTATGTAGTATGTAATGATTTATATATCTCAATTTGGCTTCATAATTGTGATGATCTTCTTTATTGACCCAAACTTTGGCATGCTGTCCTCAATGGCATTACATGGCCCTTCCAATAGGGGATGCCAAAGTAGCTGGCCTTTCACAGTCTTCTGTTGGGCTTTTGAGTCCTATAATAAATCTTTATGTACACCAAATCCACATATTACTTAATAAATATTATGATGGGTCTTGCTCAGATATACAAGGATCTATACTATTTTTGTTCAGGTTTTATGCTAACATAATGTTAACAATGAATCTACTACATGTTGATTGAAATTGTGCAATAAATCCAATCCCTGGATGTATGAATCACAGTTTGCTTTCAATATTGCACAGAAAAAAGTGTTCATGTGTGGCACAACAAAATACACCCATGTCACTAAACTAGACCAGTCAACACCAGATCTGTCCTTTGGCATAGGACCTGTAGAATTGAGCGCCTGCTGGGATAGACTACGCTCTCTAATTTTAACAGTCTACGATAAACAAATCATGTCAACTATCTTTCACTAGATATATAAAAATAAAATATATTTTTAGTATGAGACATTATTTACAGTTTCCTATGGCTTTTGATAATAATTTATGCTTTGACGTAGTTTATACCACTTGTAACATTATGTAAACAGAACGATGAAACTTCAACAGGTTTGCCATAGATCTAGTGACAACAAGCCTCCCCATACTTATCCTGACTTCAGATCAATACACGTTTGCAGTAAAAACAATCGAACTAATTTCTTGCTTCCCCTAGTTCCAACAAAGTATCTGGCTTCAGCTTAAATCTCTTCGCTTGGCTAGGAGATTCACGGGAGGTAATAAACATTTGCTGTAAGGCTAGTATGATATGAGGTGGTTAGTGCTTTTGTTTTATTGTTTGGCACTGCTCTTCGTTGCATTGTCATTTTAGTCTCATTTTTTTGGTTTACTGTGAGCAGCTAACGAGATGTCAAGGTCAGGAAGTTCAGATATGTTACAGAAATTTTTGACATAAGCTTGGTTTTTATTTTGTTAGTCATTATCAGTTTATTGCTGTCAAAGTAGGGAGGTGTAGGGAGAGAGATAGGTTGTGCCTTGACCCCATAAGCTCTATTGGTGTGATGCTACTGCCTTTCTAGAGCATTAAGAGCTTGTCAAAAAATGATGCCTGCAAATTCTTCACTGATATTTCTTCTTTTATGTTATTTATTTTTGCAAACCATCTTAACCTGCTTATTGGGAAAACTCTGGAAACCGGCGTATATTATTGGAAAACAATTTACAAGTTCTGACATTTTGATGTATTTTACTTTGTTACATAATAACCAAACATTAATCCAGAAAAATTTCTTTTGTAAAACATTACACTCGAACAGAGTTAATGCGAAATGATATATAAACATTTCATATTAAAGGAAGACTGCACCATCCTGCAGACCGTGTCTGGACGTTATGCCGAAAGACGTTCTGCCGAAAGACACTATGCCGAACGGACACTATGCCGAAAGACACTATGCTGAACGGACATTATGCCGAATGGACGTTATGCCGAACGGACGTTATGCCGAACGGACACTATGCCGAACGGACACTATGCCGAACGGACGTTTTGCCGAACGGCCACTATGCCGAACGGACACTATGCCGAACCGACAATATGCTCTTTATTCATTTTTTTTTTTTTTGAGGTGGGGTGGGGTAAGGGCTGGTTTGTTTCTTTGAAATCTTTATTCAGTTCATATGAAATATAAGAAGAAAGATTGAAATAGAAGTATTAGAAGAGGAAAAAAGCTAATAAATAGAATACTAAAACAGGTAGAAAGACAGCATAGAAAAAAATTGTTGAGCTATTCAAAGTTACAGATTGTGTGCAAGGGCACGCAGGAACTCAAGAGGTTCCATGTCTTCCCTTTTTGAAACAAGATTTCTCTCTCTCGTTCTTTCTTTCCTGCGCTTTCTTTCTCTTTCTCTTACGGCATTCAGCTAACACTTACCATTTAGAAGAACAGCGGCAGAAACTCTGAAAAGTGTCAACCGGCAAAGTGTCCTTTCGGCATAGTGTCCGTTCGGCATAGTGTCCGTTCGGCAAAACGTCCGTTCGGCATAACGTCCGTTCGGCATAGTGTCCGTTCGGCATAGTGTCTTTCAGCATAGTGTCTTTCGGCATAAAGTCTTTCGGCATAACGTCCGGGCACCCCTACAGACCATATTAAATCATAGGATACCCTGTTATTCCAATAAAACAGTCTTTTTAAGTGTCTGTCATAATGATATAACGCCTCTGCTGGCCCCAGCCAACCCACAGGGTTACATTATCCAAAGTCCAAACTGTAACAACCACTGCGCGCGTGGCGGCCATAAGCTTACGTAAAATATGTTCTTGCCACATGGCCAAGCTGTCTAGCCAGTGCTCTGTGGACGGGTGATAGCATGTTGGTATGAATGTTTTAATTCCTCTGTGAACAGTTGATATGCCAAACAAAATCATGCTGAGGCAATAAAAATGCAGAATACTTTTTTTGGCTTACACTATCAAACTTTATGTTTGAATTTGGAATATCAGAATCTTAATTAAATGCTGAATAATATATTGTCAGGTAGAGGTGTCTGTAGCTGCTGGAACATAATTGACGTCAGCATTTTTGCCACAGGCTTCTGCTGATTGGGGAAGGGGAATAATTCTGGACGCAAGAGCCAAACCCGGTAACTCTAGCTCCCCTTATTGTGTCATATTACATATGCGCACAGTAACAAAACGATGCTCTTTCTTCGCTAAACTGACTCGGTGGGCACCGAAGATAATTTTTGGAGAGAAAAAATATTGAAAAACAGAAAATTATTTTTGATGTGTATGTCCTACTTTAAGCATATTTTGGATTGTTGATGATAAGGGAAAATAAGGATCACTTGCCTCAGTCAATTTCATGGCTCTGCAGCCAAAATCATGCATCTAGAAGCATCATGATGTGCATGATTGGGTAATAATGAATAACAAGTCTTTGTCTAGTCTTAAGTTGAGTCAGGGATGATTATAGGTGAATTTTTCAGATTAATGTGAGCCACACGGTGTAATAAGCATAAAAAATCAAACTGGATTGTTGGCACTTGCAAAACATTTTGTAATAAGGTGGTTCCATATTAAGCATTTTCGTAACAAACAAGGGAGAGTGCTTCAGGAATTATCAAGTTGCGATTGATTAGTTAAGTGTTAATTGGTTAATTTTTGAGTCTATACATTAGATCATCATGATAATGAATCAGATTGAAATAGAAAACATAACAGATTGATTAATCAGACTCCTCTTCCACTATTTTTTTAAAATTTCAGATGAAGTCATTTTCTCTCTCTCGTGAATAGTAATTCAGTTTTGTGTGAACAGCGTCCATCTTTATTTGCACCAAGGCACCAAAAAGGGATGTCAGCCAAAGCAGGTGATTATCTGAACCCTTGGGTTACTTGGGTTACTTGGGGTCCGGCCGATGTCACAGCATATTGGGCATACCCATGTATACTCCGTCCACCCCAGCAGTTAATGCAACGTGTGAAGGCTGATGGTACCTGTCAGACGCTGGTTCCACACTCTTTTGTTCTTTTCCTCTTGCCAGCCTCGTCTGCCCGATCCTTTTTCCATCCTTCAGAGTCTGAACCTCTCAGCTCTGTGTTCATCTGGCTGTGGTTCCTCACCCTGGAAGTGATCACTGATGGCATCGAGTATTTCGCCTCTGTCCAGCTTTAGCTTGCCATTTATTGTGGCTGCTCCTGTTAGTGCGTTAGCTCTCTCATTTCCACTGACGCCTGCATGTCCAGGGCAGTAGATCCATGTGAGGCCAATCAGCCAGGAGGATTCCATCTGAAACCATCACAGTGCAGTAACTTGATTGCTGTACTAGGAGTAGGCAAAATATAATACCCCTTGCTGGGTTTCCTCATCATGGATAATTGGATAAATGTTAACACAAAACAGGTTAGCGAGTCTTGTGAATTTTTTGATAGATAAGTTTGAATATATTTATAATACATTAGGATAGTACCATAAATGTCATTATGTTAAAATCTAGACATATATATATACTGTAGTTTGCATAATGCATTGCCATGATTTTCTTGTTTCAGAGTTAAGGCATCATCAAATGGTTGAACGGGACATAATGCTATCATACAATCATCTGCAATCACAATCAAAATTGTGGCAACACATACATGGAGAATTGAACAGGGATCTCACTGCACTGGAGATTGATGGATCAGAGATGTTATTGCCTTTGTGGTTGTTATGACCTGCAGTGCAAGCAGTAAGTTCTGAGAGGTTTTTGTGGAAATAGAATGTCGGTGAAACAAGCAACATGTCTCTCTCAGAAGTTCAGTGTTTGGCATATACTGGAGTGGATATTACAGAAAGGGGAGAGAATAACATGGATAAGGTGTCTAATGATCTCAGGATAAATAATGCAAACATTGGTGAGGAAAAAGTGATGGCACAAGAATCTGAAAATAATGAACCAGACATCATTGACCTCACAAATGATAATATGGATGTACTCTGCCATGTCCGCTTCAGCAAGAAAAAGAAGAGGAAGAAGGAAAAGAAGCAGAAGAGAGAAAAAGCCAAGGAGATAAACATTACTGGTGAAGATACCACACTCAAGCTATCAGATGTTTCAGTGACTAGTAATGAACAGGAGCACAGAGATGGGACTTTTGCCTCTGTTGCAACTATGCAAAATATCTCTCTCAATGATGACTTTATTATAATTGAATCTTCAGGATTGAGTGCAGCTGATTTACATGATTTACAACGAAATATATTTGACAGAAAATCAGATCCAAATCCAGTTGATTACAGAATGGTATCATCTAAACTCCCTTCTCGTGCTTGTAAAAAGTTGAAAAAGATTAACTATAGTGAACTCTGTGATGATGTCTTTGCTTGTCAGCATTGTACTCAAAAATTTGAGAAACCAGAGGATTTAATAGACCATCTCAGTGTTCATGAGCAAATTCCTGGCTCATACATATGTCCACACGTGGAATGCAAGCGCACATTTCAAAATAAACGAGGGCTTCAAACCCACATAGGAAAGGCTCACGAAAGAAAATCTTATGCATGCCAATGCTGCCCAAAGTCATTTGATTCTAAAACAGACCTGCAAAGGCATCAGTCAAGGATTCAAGCCAAGAACAGCATTCAGTCTTTTGTTCCAGTATTCAAGGGTGCACAGATTGAAAGTGATCCAGTTCATGAAAAAGTATTTGTTTGTGAGAGGTGTGGGCAGAAGTATGCAACAGAGCTTTATTTGAAAAGACATCAAGTAATGCATACTAAAGGTCTTATGTTTGGATGTGAAAACTGTGGCTGGGCTTTCTCAACAGAAGATGCCCTCGATGCACACATAGCAACACACACTAATGGTGAAGGTGAAGAACTGGTGTCCCAAATTGCATGTCCGGAGCAAAATTGTGGGCAGATTCTGCCTAGTATGAGAGCTTACAAATTTCATGTTCGTCAGCATAATTCAGAGGAAATAAGTTACCCATGTCCACAGTGTGGTTATCATTTTTCAGAATGGGGAAATCTGCTTCGCCACCTCAAAATACATTTGGGCATAATGGACCATGAGTGTACAGAATGTGGTAAAAAGTTTGTTGATAGCGTCAGTTTAATAAGCCACATAAGACGAAGCCATACTGGTGAGCGTCCTTACAAATGTAATGAGTGTCCAAAAGCCTTTCACATGAAATCTGATCTCAATCGACATGGCCTCAAACACAGCAGCCTGCAAAGGCACAGATGTACGGACTGTGGTGAAAAATTCAAGTCGCGATGTGCTTTGGTTGCTCACATGAGACGCAAGGCAGGAGAGAAACCATGGCAGTGTGAGGTTTGCAGCAAGAGATTTGCAGCCAAAGGTGGGCTGAAAACTCACATGATCTCTCATTCCAAGCTGAAACGATTTGAATGTGCAACATGTCAGAAGCAGTTTTCTTACAGAGCAAGTTTGGTTGCGCATATTCGTAGCCATTCTGGAATTATGCCTTTCTTGTGTCGTATTTGTGGAAAGCAGTTTTCTCATAGTAGTAACATGAGACGTCATGAAAATACAGTTCATGTATGACAAAAGGATTGTTTAGGCCTACTTAAGATTCAGCAATCAAACTTTTTCCATGTTAGATTGTTAGGATTTCTTTTTCTTCTACTTCTACAAACTTCCTTGAATGAAAGTAATGAATTAACTGATTTTAAAGATGTATTCAGCGTTGTACATCTGATAATAGTTCCTCAAATAATACTATATTAGGCAAACAGTTCTTATACTATAAGAGAGAGGATAGGTAACCTTTTGTTTAAATATACTTGAATGTGCCTGGAAATTGAATTTTCCCTTACCTGTGTTACTGTGGGGATTGATATCCACTTCACAACCTGACAGTTGGTAACAACCATGGACTGTGGGTGAGTGATGTACATATAACTGCAGTGATCTGTAACATGGGCAATGCTACATTCAGTTGTATGTATAAGAGAAATGGGTTATTTTCTCTCATAAGACATAAAAATGGATCATTTTCCTAAAATAAACTCCCTTGAATCCATTAGATAGTGCTCCAGATGTTCACATTTTCCACTATATGTTCATTGTAACTTTAAATATCAATAGCATAGGCCTACCTGTCACAGAACTTCATACAACGAAATTCAACCCAAAGGTTCCCAGGGGTACATAGCCCTTTCATATGAAATTTGGCACCCCACATCTGGTGGAGAAATGCAAATTAATCCTTTAAAATCAGTATGTGGAGTGGGCAGTGAGTGTTATCATTGGCTATCAAGTATCATCGGCTGATGACAGTAACTTGAGCAAGGGGTATTTGAAGACATTCCTTATTTTATTATCATCACTTTGAAATTTTAGAATTGTTTATAATGATATCCCCAGTCCTACAACTTTCCTGATAGGAAAATTGAGTTATTGATAGAATGTTGATCCTCATTAATTTCTAAACATTTTGCACTTTATTTGAGGTCAATATCTTTATCAGTTCCAAAGTTATGAACACATTTGCAAACTCACCATTGTCATATAGATTTCGAGAAAATTGAGATGAAAGTTTTTTTGACCATGCCTTTGAATGAAGAGTGCTTCATTTAAACACTTAAAAACATTTAAACTGCATTTTCATAAATAAAATTTACACTAAATTAAAGATATATTAATAACTATCTGATTCTGCGGAAATCTCAGTTTGGCCCAGGAAGTTGAAATTTGACTCAAAATTACCTTCTGGGAGATCTGATGGATTTTCCCATGTGGCCACTCAAATACTTGTCACGTGTAAGCACAAGTCTCTGCAGATAGTAGTACAGTGGAGCACACTTAATACGGACACGCTTAGTACGTAAACATGGATACGAGCACCGGTACAGTACTTTTGGTCCTGATTTTTCTTCTTCAAGGGTACATGTATGGTTAATAGGTAAGTACAGGTTAGGTTGGTCCCAAGGTGTATGCATTATCCATGCTTCAGAAGGCCTTAGTGCCCGGTGTATGGTATGAGAGGAAAATGATCCATTAACTACTGCTGCTGGCTTATTTATAAAACATGTGCCTTCATTTGTTGTCCTGTTGCAATAATCCTGCTTATTTGAATTTGGAGGAACATTTTCCTTTCATTTTTAAAGTTAAAATTTCCATTATCTGTCAAGTGACAGTAGATAAGATCAGTATGTCTTGTACTTTTGCAATGATCAAAACTTTGTGTACAATTAATGTACAGTTGGCACATATGAGCTACAAGATCAACAAAAGAAAGCTTTCTTTTTCACAGTTCCAAAACTATGTTTCAGTTCCAGAAATGTCTCTTTCATTTCAAGGGAGATAACATTTGTTTTGGCAAAGAAACAACCATTTTTTATCAGGTACTTAAGAGAATTGATATCCTGTTACTGCAACATTACAGTGTCAGCAGTCAAGGTTGTTGTACATGTGAATATTACAGAACTGCTGATATGAGATGCATATGATTTGTCTCTAATTCACACAGATTTGTAAAGTAAAATATTCTGACTGCTGCTCTGCCTATTTGCAGAGATGATGCTCCTGTCAGCTTCACTTTAAAAGGGTGGTGCCCCAGCTTCACTTTAAAAGGGTGGGGCCCCTTGTTTTTGGACCCCTTTGTTTTGGCATCGGTGGTTTCTGTGCATTATTGTAAATGGTTGCTTGAGTTGTTAAATTTTTGTCTTTCAGTTTAATTTATGAGATATTGTTGATGCCATGTAATAGTAATACACAGTGGACATTGGTTTAGCTGAAAATCTTTTGTTTAAAAACATTCCAGCTTGGTCAGTTCTTCCTCTGCTTCTATCATTCTAAACTCACCCTCCATACATGTTGATTGAAAGTTTTCTCCAATGCTTTAGAGGCTTGCAATGAATCTAAGAGAGTCTCTGAAATCCATTTTGAATCATTCATATATCTGTTATTGGTACCTAGATCTACAACTTCAAGATGCGCAACTGCATGTAAGCCTGTGTGAAAGTATGATTATGGTATAATAGTACATTAACCTGAATCTGCCTAAGTCCTCTGCAGATGATGGCCATGAAGAGAAATTGCGGTATGCTTATAATTTAATTAGCTAACAGTGTACTGTGCCAACACATCCAAGAGCACTGATCAAGTAAGCCATATGAGATGCACTTTTCTTCCTCTGTCACAGATCTGTAATTGAAATACATGTATGCATTCTTCTGAACTCAAACTTGTGTACTTCTAATATATAATATTTGTCAGTTCTTCACAAATTTCAGTTTGACACACTTCCACTTTGTTATTACACTGCTGATCTGATTAGTACCAAACAAGCAAGCTATTTTGCCACAATATTTGAAAATTTGAGGCAAGTTTGCTCAAAACAGAATACTGCATGGAATTGCAAATGTTAATTTTACTGTTGTTGACATAAAATGCATTGACACAAGATGATGTCACTTTGTTGATTGATTCATTTGTTTTTCAGCCACCATTAGACTAGTGATAATGATTTGAATCTCTACAAACTTTTGTTTACACAATGACTCTCTTTTTGTATGTGTTTGAGTTTAATTATCAGAATTTATCTGAATTAAAGCCAGAATTTTTTTGCTGTTTTCCGAATCCTGGGTGAATTTTCATGAATTAAATGTTTGTTGGTTGCATGCTAAATGGAAGCTGCAGATCAGCCATAACTGTGACTGCCTCTCATTGTTCTTCTCTTATAATAATATGTATGTACTGTGGAATCTGGATCACACATCCATTCTTCGGGCCAAGGTTTTGGAATTGTACAAGTATTGTCTGTAAGAAACACAGCATTTGGGACTTGAATGTAGTGTGTTCATCAGAGAATTATACATGTATTAGTAAAAGCATTAGTTAACAGAGTTTCACTATACAGTATGTGTATCTTCATAAGGTTATGTTTAGTACTGTGAAACTCAGTAATAGTGGGGGTTGGGACTTTCAAAATTTTACCGTGATTGCCATGCAACATTGTTCTCGGATTACAGAAGGAACATGACCTACATTTTCATTATTCACATGTGAACAAGCAGACTTAGTGTTGATTATGTCACGATCAATTGCTAAAGTAACTCATATGAAAACATAATTTCACCATACCATCAACTGTGGGACCACCCTATAACCAAGGGTGAGGGAGCTAAGTCATAAGAGTCAGATTTTCCTTCTTTCACTATTTCCAGTCCCATTATGATAAGGCTAGTGGAAGGGTTAATGGGGATTGAGATTGTGTCTGCTACAACTGGGATAATCTATGAATCTTATCCTTTACAATTATAAGTTTCACTGTTCTGATCTTATCTTTGCCTGTTACAAATAAGTTCCACTGTAATGATCTTATCTTTACCATTACAAATGAAGGGTTTCATGACCAAACGCGTTATCCACCAATATGAATTTTTAGCTTATTCTACATACTTCATGTAGCAGTAGGAGTATTTAGTATACATGTATATTTCCATTCCATAGAAGGACATTTGATCTACATTATTTAAGACGTAAATTTCGCCTTTCACATAAAAATATGTTTTGTATCAGATCTGTTTTGCCACAACCCCCAAATGGTGTATAATGCGTTTTGCCATGAAGCCCTTCAAATACAGCTGTAGATTACATGAGCCAGACTTTATCTTTGCCCATTACAATAGATTGCACTGTAAATTAATGATCTTATCACCAAGTATTCTTAGGCTTCGGGATCCCCATGAGGCTTCCTTCACTCACATTGTGGAGGCTTCCAGGGGTGGGCAATAATAACAGCTTTGATCAGTGTTCATGTTTTGAGACTGTGAACATTTCAGTAACTGAATTCAATCTGCTGAATTGTAATTCCTTGGGAAATGGAAATTTAGTGGTGCTGTTTACATTTAATACTCTCTTACAAAACACATGGACATACTGTATGTATTTGGTTCTTTGAAGACCTGCCATGATTAATTAATGGGAAATCAAGTGAGTTGTGATTAAGTAGAGTCAACTATACATTTTAATGGAGCCTGAAATATTTGGTCTGTTTATCAGCTCTTTCATCACCCAAAAATTCAATTCCTTTTTTACCTCTTATTGTCAAAAGCCAAAACATAAGGAGGGAAGGGGGGTAGAGCTTTTCCAAACTCATGAAGTCCTAATAGTTCTGACATTAGGAGAAATCAGACTAGATTACCAGCTTATGAGAATTTTTAATTCCATCAAAAGTGTCTTCACTGTTAAGAAATCTTTCTCAACTCAGTGTCAAGCTCATCTCTATTAATTGGTGAGGACATGATAATTGTACAGGTAGTCTCATTACTCAGGAGTTTTGGAAGCCTAATCTTCATTTTACATGATCATCAGAGACTGCACATTATCAAGTGGGAACACTTTACACACTCACCACAGTGTTTTTGTGTTTAAAGCAATGGAGAGCTGTGCTCAGCCTGTAACCCATCAGAGCAGTTGATGCATGCTGTGAGTGAAACATCAGAGTCCAGACAAAATATGCCTTCTTTGTATAGGCTGTTTCTTCTCTTGTTAACTATGGAGTTAGTAGATAGTGTGCTCCATGTTTAAATGCTTGTTAGGTTTTGTAATTTGGCATGAGTGACTTCTCTTGTCTGTTCAGCTCTGGAAAATTTGTTAGATGAAACGGTTTCTTTGTTACATGTTTGAGGTATTTGTGCTCAACTACAATCTGCAAGAAAAGCCAGTGAAGGACAAGAAATGGACAATTGGGGCTGAAAGAGAGAAACTACTGTTTGAGGGGAAAATGGGTGTTAGTGTCTTCAGAAATGCTTCATAATAGCGTGATTTTGTTTGTTCTCGACGCTAGGCTCATTATAAAATAATGTAGAACTCCGTTAACACAAAATTGAAGGGACCAGCCAAATTGTTGCTATCTGTTTACAAATTAGGGAGAAAAAAAACAAAGAAATGTCGATTAGCAGTTTCTAGGTGACGGTTTGGATGACCTTGACTGGTTATAGTAGTATAGCGTGGCGAGTTGTCGTGAATTGGCACACTTTGTCATCGCCTTTGATTGATGCAATATTCATCATGCACCCAACTTAATCTCAACGTGCCAGACCACCAATGAACAAGAGACAGGAAGCTTGATATGGCAGTAGGTTGTTTCTTTTTTCTATCTCCGTCACTTTTTCCTCATCACCGGCAAATAACTTACAGTACATCCTATCATCAAAGGTTCTCTGAAACTTGTTTAAATCATAAAAATTTTAATATGAATGAAATGGGCCATTGTACAAGGATTTTATATTCTATAGTGTTAACAGATTGATATTGGTTAGCTGTTAGTAGTGTTAGGTGAATTCTACATATCACTATATGGAGAGAAATCCTGACTTGCAAAATGTCTCGCAACAGTGCTAGGTCCCATAAAAGGGTTTCATAATAAAGTTATTCAAATGTATTGTGAAACAAATGAAGATACCATTCACACAATAAGCAAAGAAATTCATCTTAAAATATGTGTTCTTTATTGTAACTTGTCGGCTTGTTCAAAAAGTTGACTCAAATTATAGACTATTCATAAAAATGAAATATGCCTATTAGTATTAACCAATATGTGTAATCATTGACAACTTCTTGTGAAATGAAATGTTACACTGTGAACTCTTTTGAATAATAAGCTCAATACGGTAGTCATAATTTCCATGAAATTTACCCATATTGTCGAAACGGCAGATAGGCTGCTAGCTTTATATTTTCTTGCTGGAGACTTGTATGCACAAGCCTGTTGTACTCTGTCATTCAGCTCAGGTCTGTTTCTCAACATACTGTAAAAATGGCAAGTGAAAGCTCAGTTCTTGATCGAGAGCTTGGAGGCATGAACATATTATTTCACTATGTAGTCTATAAAATAAGACTGCACATCTGTACACATCCATAGCCCCCATCATTTCATTAGCATGTCCAAAATCCTCAATAGCTGCAAATATGATGTTGTCTACAGTACATGTAAAATCCTCTAATTCTAACAAAGAATCTGGTAAACAAGAACTCATCAATAATGGCCATTTTTAAAATCTCTATAAATACTTCTCACCTTCATCTTTTTACTTAAATATCTGTAACAATACTAACAGCACTTGTCACTGCAGAGTCAGGAATAACGAATCCTATGGTGATCATGTTGAAGCGAAACGGACACATAACATACACAGTATACAAAGTTAATGTGAGTTGAACAGTGGGTGGTCACCAACTTTCCAGCGCAAGCATGCATCTACATGGGCCAGGCAGGATGGGATAGAATGGGGAGGAGAGACAGACAGACTTCGAAGTTCAAAGGCCGCGTATGTAAGTGAAGAACAGAGAAAACATGGGGCAATGTAGGAACGATAGATATTTTGAATTATTGGTAGTGGAACAGGAATGACGGAACAGCGAGAGAGAAGTGAGATGGACAAATAGGATATAACTTTCAAGGCCATTGTGCAAGATGGGAAGGGGACAGGGAAGAGGAGGCACATATGGAAAGCAATGTGGCAAGTTTTGAATGGGATCAATGATGCATGGAAAAGAAGAAATACAGGGTGTAGGATTGGCTGGAAACATTTTAATTATCATTCACCAAGGTTAACTCTAACGTTATATCAGAATTCCATTATACAGTGCCATTCTGAGAAGCATAAATGTCCAAAATACAAAAGATGCCTAGAAAATATTAAGACCATCTCTTATGCCGACACATCATCCATGCTGATACCTTGGTAATGGTATAATTTTGTTCAAAATGTTAGACAATTTCTGAAACTGAAAGGCTCTGAAGACAGTTTAGGAATTTATAAGAAATCAGATCTTATAATTCTTTTACAGTCGATGCATACAATTTTGTTTTTCTTGAAACTCTGTGCAGTATTTATATGACATACATCAATATGGATGATATGAAAGATATGTGTGATATCATGATCAATCAGAACCATACAATACAATTTATCAACAGCATTACAAATTTCACATACTGCAGATTATTTGTTTGCTTCGGGACAAAAACTTTGTGTTCAGATTTTGTTCAGTCTTCAATCATGGAAGGTGGGAGGCTTTTGTGGCTAGAAAAAAATCCTAAATCTGTATGGAAGATGTCAAAAAACGTTTCTTAAATTTCTTAAGTTCACTAATGGACTTTCTAAGTGTCTAAGCTGGATGCTCTCTTCAGAGGTCTTTGATCTTATTACAAAACTAAGCAGCATGGCTTTGTACTGTTGACAAATTCAAACAATGTCTCCATCTGAGGACCCAACTTTCAGTGACTGGATTGGGGAAAGACCATACACTCTTGTGAAGAATTGCCTCAATGAAACTTTCTTACATTCACAAAAAGATCTGAGAGAAAAAGGTATCAGTTAGCTGGACAGACATGTACCTGTTCAGTTTGTGTTATCAAAATGCAATGTATTTCATACTACTAATTCAATCAACAGGTTTACAGGAAATCTAAAATCAAGATTTGAGACATACTAATAGACGTAAATGGCAAAATTACAGCAATACAAATATACAGTGATAGCAGTTCAATTTTGTGCCACAGGCACATGATACATGACATGAATTTTACCATTTACATCGGTGTTGTATTACAGGACTCAAAATGTAGATTGGAAATCTACCATTGTTCTTCAAAAGAAAAGAAAAATTCTATTATAAGCTTGCACTAAAACACCATCAATTGATTATTATGCCACTGGATCACCACTTTTCAGTGTCTGATTAAGAAGGCATAAATAAAGTTGAAATGACATTAACTATGATTACTAGTTTCTTCCTCAAAGCCCTCATCTGCAACTGGAGTCAGGCAGGTATACTGCCACCAAATTTTGGAAAATATTCACACATCTGATAGCTGTGGATTTGTCTTGAGTGATCATTTCAAATAGCAGCAAGGATCAGGTCGTGACAGGCATGGATGACCTGTTGAAACATATCAGCTTAAAGATCAGTTGATTTCTTTTTATATGAAGCAGAGTAAGCTTATTTATAAAGAATTTAAGGTAAACTCAAGGAGAATTTGGAACATTTTCAAGATAAAGAAAATACAGTAGAAGTTTTTCTGATATAAAACTTTCAGTTTTAACTATCTTCCACTGTGCTGCATAAAAGGTTACAGGCCTGTAATTGTACTTTCACTTTTGGGCCTGTAATTGTACTTTCACTTTTTGTACTTTCACTTTTGGGTCCTACAACTTAGGGATTACATTTCATCTCCCCTTTTCCCTCTTTTGGCATGCCCTGCTTCCAGTAATAAGGGCTCCAGGGGGGAATTTTTGATATCATGGGAATCTGTGTCCATTTTACTTTATTTTACCAGGCACTATTTAGTCCTGGGCTGGAACTGCCAGCTCAAGGGTGTGCTCAGGCGGAAGAGGAGGGGTTTGGCATTGACCAGTGAAAAATGTAGGGTCTGTTTACAAATAGCAACCAAGCTCAAAATTTCAATGGGCTTGCTAGGGTTGGGTAAGTCTTAAAATTTGGGCCACATAATGAGCTTCAACCTGGTATGGGTTTGGGTGAAAGCTAAAACTTTGGGTTCAGAGGGCGGCTCAAAATGTTAATATAGCCCATAGAGGAAAAAAGGGTCCAATCCCATTACAGGTCTGTAACCAAAAACAAGAAAAACGGCTCTCATCCTTTGATGGAAGCACTACAACACTGATACTGGACATAAGCTTTCAAAATACATCTGTCTCTGCACACATCATTAATTCAGCTGTTATAAAAACGTCTATAGGGGCTCCATCTTTTGATGAAGTTGGCAAATAAATACAAACACTATCGCATAACCTCATAAATGTTGAAACTGTTATTCTGGCACAGAGGAATACTGATCTAGATCTTTTCATAGATTTCAATGGAAAATTTGAGTCCATTTTCCTCCAAATTTGTCACTTCCAAACACTGGTCCTCTGGATTTGTGGTTCGTTTAAAAATGTTTGTATCAAATTCGGGTAGAAAAGTGTCACATGTAAAATCACTGTGTACTCTGGTCAAGAAAATTTTGCAAGGATTTTGTCTCTGCATTGCTTCCTTGTAAACTGATGCACCTCCGATAATGAAGATGCTTTCAACGTCGCCCTGAGCTTGCAGCTTGTCTGCCAATTTCATTGCCTCATCAAAGTCTCTAGCTAGGTAAGCACCATCAGGAGCCTCTGACAACTGAGAACTGAGGATAACGTTGACTCTACCATTCAATGGCCGGAAATTTTGAGGAATGGAAAACCAAGTCTTCTTTCCCATGATCACCATATTCTGCTTCCCAGTTTCTTCTGTGGTGGATGTTACCTTCTTGAAGAAGGCCATATCCTTTTTGAGACGCCAAGGGAGACGCCCTTCAATGCCGATGCCCATATTATTGCAGGCAGCTACAACCAGATTAAGTTTTGTAGTTGAAGGCATTCTGTGACGAGCTGTAAGTCGACCACTTAATACACACTTGATTTGTTCTGCTAGGAAACTCTGAATTTGGCGCGAATGTTCAAGGGAAATCACTCTCAACATTTTGCTCAGCGAGCAGGTCAGCGATTCAGCTCAGCGTGAGGTGCTATTCATTCGGTGAGAAATGAGATGTGACCGGTTCCACTCAATGTGCCTAGATGATGTTTTATTGTGATCACATATCATATTTCCACTCGGCTGAAATGTCAACAAGCGGCCGCGGGATCTTTCTTTATAAATTAAAATGTGTACTAAGTGACTGTGCTGCGTACGAACATGACGAATTCCTACACAGCTACACGACGTAAACAGGCTTTGGATTGAATCGATACTTCATACTCATAGTAACTCGGTAGTGCAGTTCGTAAGTTCGTCACAGTGGCGATAGCGATAGGGATTCCTTCTTGTTAATAACTGCGACAAATAAATTCATGATTAAACATAGTTCAAGTACTTTAGATTAGAGTAGAAGGAACAGAAAAGTTATACACTCAGACATTAAGGACCAGAGAAAATTTTTATCGTGAAAACGTGAAATCAGCCTAGGTTGAAGCTACCCACCGCTCAATTGTCTATGATTACGGACTTCGATTGCCGGCATGGGAACACACCAGCTCTAATTCCCAGTTTATGAAGTCAGTAGACCTAGATATAGGCCTACGCTGTTTGTTTAGAATTTTTAAAAAATCTCAACACCTCAGCAGTCATCAGAGAGAAATGTTGGCATTAAGGCTTACAGAGTGTGCGAAGATCCAGTTCGTAACCAGTGGTAGACAAGAATTGTCAAAACAACTATGCAGATGCTTTTACACCAACATTTTAGCAAGGTCACAGGCACAGTCTGCTTTGAAGACTGAAGCGATGGGTTTCAAGGCTGTATTTGCTATCTTGAGTGCTAGCAGCAGGATGGGAGCAAAAAGGATTCTTTCAGGAACTAGTTTACCAAAGGGGAATATTTCAAGATGCGGTGTATATCAGCATTTTCAGCAACGTACATTTGCATCGATGAAGAGGCCTTTTGAAATCAACCAAAATATACCCAAAGATGTTCTTGTTTACTCACACAAGAATGACAGTTTCTACAAAATGCTTTCATACTTTGGCCTTTTTCAACTTGTGATGTGGGGGTACATGGCTCTGTTTGCTGTTCAACACCTCAAGAAAATACCTACAGCTGCCATTGACACAACAGACTTGCCATGGTGGAAACGTTTCTTGTATAAGGAAGGACAGTACAAAAATGCTCTCAGCGTTTTATGCCTCATTATTGGTGAGTATTTGCTACACGTATTTCTCATTTACAACCCAACAAACAGACTTAACATTGCTTTTATAAATAATATGGCAGTCATTGATGCCAGTAGTAACCATCAAGAAATTTCCTTCCTCTAATCAAAGTAATGTGCAATTGATACTATAAGAATGTCTGTGCTCATATCTTGGCAGGAGAGAACTTCTGAAAGTAAGTGAAAGAGCGTTGCATGTCAATACTCCTGTTGATGGGCATTAGGATTAGGGATCCCGTCTCACTGGACTTCAGAGTTCGCGGTAGATCTAAATCTAGTAGTGTGAGATGCATTTGAAAACCTTTGCCTTGTTTGCATAATTTTCATAATGGATGGAGAGGTTAGTTATTGATTGTTTAATGTATAACTGGTAACTTTGCAATTTATAGAGATCACTCTGACCCTACTGTAGCCCAATTTGAGGCGCGCACTCATTCATAAAGCTTCTCTTTAATTACATTAAAAAAAGGAAACAAACTTCCAATGTATTATTAATTATAGTTCTCTTATCATATCAAATTGTCCCGAATAGAGGAAGGTCCAGTATTGGCTTCTAAATGAAAAGCAATACATGCATGGACTTTGTTTAATCAGTGTCATGTTAAGGACACATCTATTTTCAAAAAAGTATATAAAACATGGAATCTGGCCATGGGAGACCACATAGGGTATGGAAAAGGGTCATAAAAATAGACTACAATACGGCCATGTGGTAAAAGTTGGAACATATGAAATGTTTGAATATTATTCCTTGCCATTTTAAAAGACCAAGAATGCACATTTATATAATAGAAGTTTCTTACACTAACTTACAGTAGAAATTACTTGGACTTCAATGAGACAATCAAGCTTGAACTCAGAAAACCCACTAAAGGTCTTTTAAACATTGTAATATTATTGTTAATATAGAATAATACAGTCAAGATTGTCTTTGATTGTGTTGTAGGAGGAACAGTACTCTTCATCACCATGACCTACCCTCGACGAGCAGTCAGGAGTTTGTGGATTCTCAAGGGTGGTAAAGAGGTGGAGATCACTACCTACACCTGGTTGGGCAGAACCCAAACTTTCAGGAAGCCAGTGGACCACATTGATTGTTTGCAGTCTCGGACAGGCAGTGGGCATCATGTTCCACTCAAGCTTAAAGGAAAAACATTCTACTTCTTGTTAGATAAGCAAGGATCATTTCACAACACTGACTTGTTTGACTATGTTATTGGAGTGAAACGGAACTTGAAATGATTGTTGTGTCACTTGTAACATGCAGTTTTAAATTGAATTATTACTTCAGCTTCTGGATTACATATGCATTTAACAAAGTCCAAGTTGTAAGTAGATTAAAGCTGAAAAAGGCTTGATTTCTAATTTTGATGGCTCTTTGAAGCTGTCAAGGCCTGCCTCAAATTCATATGCACTGCTGCATTGTATGGATAATGACCATTTTCTTCAGGAACTTACTTATTTTATTGACAGTTCTGTCTGAAAGATTTCTTAAGCCCAGTCAAAATTACTTGTATGTGTAAATTACTAATTCCCCTGCATTTCTTTAAAGTAGGACGTGCACATAAAAAATAATTTTCCGTTTTTCCATACTTTTTCTCTCTAAAAATTATCTATGGTGCCCACAGAATCAATTTTGCGAAGAGAGAGCATCGTTCTGTAACCGTGCATGTATGTAATATGATGCAATAGGCATACTTCGGAAATCGCTCAAGGGAAATAATACACCTGAAAATTTGACTCCTTTAGAGTTATGCCCCCTTTCCCGAGCCCACGCCCTTTAGAAGTCGGCCATTTTTGTTTACTGAATCGTTCTTTGTCGACTCTACGTCGAGCGTTTTGAACTTGGACCGCTTTTTACTGTGATAAAGTTGGCCGAGTCTGCGATACCGGCATGTCTTCCCGTACTGCTCTTAACAATAATGTATAGTATACCGAATCTGTTTTCATTGTACTAAGAGAAAATAGTTTGGTTTTTGACGTGAAATTCGTATGAAGGGTCCGGTGTAATCACAGTCCCAGCTGACCAAAATCCCTGTTTCGAAACTTGAATACATTCTCATTTCCATCTTCATCGTCCCTGCGTTTTGGGTTTTGTTTGTTTTCTGCTGAATGTTGTCATTGTGTTTTGTGTGTCTCAGAACTGGTATGTATGATTAGACTGCATCAATCTGAATATTTTTTATGTTCCTGGTCTTCCAGTGATAACATCGAACAAGTTTGATGCTTAAAATGGCGATCTAAAAAGAGTTCTCTGTGCGCTTGATAGACGACGATGAAAGGACTAGTGTCTAGGCTAGACTCAGTCAGAAAACACAATTACACATATACTTCATCATACCACTGATTCTTCAGATTTTACAATTCTGAAATATTGGACTTTATGAAAGATATCAGGTAGGTCTAGACCTGGACACTTTTGAAGTTTTGTCACGAGTTAAAATTTTTGTTCAAGGATTCGGCGTTTCAACAGTTTACAATAACTCTAAATCTGTGTGATAACATTTTATCGATGTGTCAGAATGTTGTCATGTCCAACTTTCAAAGATTTTGTAAAGTACGGTGTGTCATGATTTAAATTTTTATTTCTAGGATTAGACATTTCAAGAGTTTACGAAAACTCTTAATCTGTGATTAAAATTTTATCGGTGTCAGAATGTTGCCATTTCCAAGTTTCAAAGATTTTGTAAAGTACGGGGTGTCATGATTTAAATTTATATTTCTAGGATTAGGCATTTCAGGAGTTTACGATAACTCTTAATCTATGATTAAACATTTAATCGGTGTGTCAGAATATTGACATTTACAAGCTTCAGTGATTTTGAAAAGTACGGTGTGTAGCCATTTAATTTTTGTTCGAGGATTAGGCATTTCAAGAGTTTACGATAACTCTTAATCTATGATTAAACATTTAATCGGTGTGTCAGAATATTGCCATTTACAAGTTTAAGTGATTTTGAAAAGTACGGCGTGTAACGATTTAATTTTTTTTTCTAGGATTCGGCATTTCAAGAGTTTACGATAACTCTTAATCTATGATTAAACATTTTATCGCTGTGTCAGAATATTGCCATTTACAAGTTTCAATGATTGGAAAAGTACGGTGTGTAACGATTTAACTTTTTTTTTGAGGATTAGGCATTTCAAGAGTTTACGATTACTCTTAATCTGTGATTAAACATTTTATGGTGTGTCAGAATGTTTACTTGGTGTTCCTCCCAACACAACAGACACGCCATAACCGTTATTTATGATTTGATTCATACTGAATAAGAGAAAAAAAGTGTCTTTGTGGAAAGGGTTATATGGTTCTATATTTTCCATATTTCTTCATGCGTCTGTGTCTATTGTGCCTCCATCGTTCCCCCATCCCACACCAAAAAAAAAAACAATAAACACATGCATCGAACGACCATTTGTGCTAGACTAGGCCTAGACTTAGTCTATTATCGCAGAATACACCCTTTTTGGCCTTCGTTCGATACAATTTTACTCTTCAAATTTCTCACGTATATTAAATATCTTTACAGATCAGCACTCTGCACAAATGTTGGGCCTAATTTTGATGTACAATGTGATGCATCGAGCTGTATGTGTTTTACGTATTGGAATGTACTGTTACTGATATCAATGGAAATGATTGAGCTTGCTAAAAGTTATGCGAATAGGCCGAGCGGTCAATAAGTTAATGGCGTGTAAAATTGTATAAACAGGTCAATGTCACGTTCACCAGTCTGTCTATGCGCTAGGTACCCTTTCTGCAACACGCTTTCCTCACATTGTGTACAACTCGGGGTATTGTCGAGTGGGTCCAGGAAAGGGGACATAACTCATTTAAGTGTTAACTTTCAGGAGTTACCTCTCGCAATCGGATTTCCGGATAACGTCTATTAGGAGAGCTAGAGTTACCGGGTTTGGCCCTTGCGTCCAGAGTTAGTCCCCTTCCTCGATCAGCAGAAGCCTGCGGCAAAAATGCTGACGTCACCTATGTTCCAGCAGTTACAGACACCTCTACCTGACAATGTACATTCAGCTATTAATTAAGGTTCTGGTACATAACAAATTTAAACGTAAAGTTTGATAGTGTAAGCCAGAAAAAGTATTCTGCATTTTTATTGCCTCAGCATGATTTTATTTGGCATATATCTACTGTTCACAGAGGAATTAAAACATTCATACCAACATGCTATCGCCCGTCCGCAGAGCACTGGCTAGACAGCTTGGCCATGTGGCAAAAACGTATTTGACGTAAGCTTATGGCCGCCACGCTCGCAGTGATTGTAACAATTCAGACTTTGGATAATGTAACCCTGTGGGTTGTCTGGGGCCAGCAGAGGCGATATATCATTATGACAGACATTTGAAAGACTGTTTTATTGGAATAATATGGTATTGTATGATTTAATATGGTCTGTAGGACGGTACAGTCTTCCTTTAAAAGTAAAGGAAAAGATTTCTTCACCCAGTTATCCATTGCTTGCCAAACCTCATACTTTTAGGGGAACTTTAGAACCATAGATAACTTCTGATTGATTGAACTAACTGATTTCCATGTGAAAGAGAGACAACAGCATGTGTCTCCAGGAAGGCAGCAGTTTTATGAAAACACTGTTCAGTAAATGTACCAAAAACTCTGTCTCATCTGAAGTCATTTGTTACCACCGCTGAACATTTTGCTTAACCCTTGTAGCACTAGGGGTGGATTTAGGCATTCTAACATTTATTAACAAATGATGCAATGACAGTTTCAAAAGTCAGCAAGAAATGAACCCTCTTGAAGTGAAGTTTCGATCAGGATGAACTTTTATGGAGGTCCAGACTTTAGGGTTATGGTCTAATCTCTGCATTGTTGCAGTAAGGTTTATTATTACTGTAAGGTTTATTACTGCAGTCACAAAGCCAATCCTCAGCTCACAACACCTTTGCTCTTGAATGTAACGAAACCTGATAGCATTGCAATGGAGGGTGGGGTGAGTGTGGGGAGGTGGTGACCACTGAATTGATCGATCTGTTGTCTGCATTGTGGACATGATCATGCACACACACATTGCAGCACAAATTCTCCCCCTCCCCCCATTTTTTTGTTCAAATGGATGCCCTATTTGATACAAATGCTAATTAGATTAAAAGTAACCATATTACTGTATAGTGAAACCTTGATATTAAGTACTCATATAGTAAGAGAATTTTATCATAAAGAGTGAGGTTCACCTGTATAGATTCATTATTCTTCTAGCACTTTCATTATTCAGGTGGACCTCAGCATTAACTGTACTGTGTGTCAGTAACAAATTGCATGCACCAAGGCACACTTTATATATATTGAGATTCTACTGTCCACTACAAGCACCAACAACATACTTCCTCTGGCCAGCATTCCATATTATGTGATGTACAAATTGCTTTGCTGGTAAATGGTTAATGTGAAGTCTGGTTGAAGTGAACACTTTTAGCTGGTCCCATGCTGTTGACTTTAAGCAGACTGCATTACAGTGCTTTTTTAGACAATATATTAAAAGGTGGGTACAAATTAGTATTGTGCATGTGATTGTACTGATATAAAATTTATTAGAATTGGAAAGAATAGGGCTGGAGAAGAGGTAGCAGCACTTAAGATTTTATACTGCATAGTGTTTTGTGTGGACAGTTAATACATAATGCCAGAAATGGATTGTTAAGATCTTTGCTATCTTTTGTTTCCATACTATATTGGCATAGCTTATCTATGAAAGAATAAATTCCTTGTGGACTTAGGTTAACTTGGACTCAGACTTGGTTTCTTATAGATTTCATGACCTTTGATTCAGTTCAGGGACATGTGTTGGGTCTGTCACAGATTATATACAGTATATGTAAAAGAAAACAAAAGCATGTTCACCTGAGATGAAAATCATCTGGAGTTCAGTGACTCAGTAAAGCATGAGTTACTACATGCAAAAATGATAAGTTCACATTTAGACTCAGATACTGTCTTCTCACACATGAGATTGGCAATTTAAAAGCAAAGCACAATTATTTTTTCATTTAAAAAATTGGACATATTTTATTGATCATCTGTATACACTGTGGCAATGTATGTTTTATGACAACGAAATTGACTAAATGATAAAAAAATATGTGAAATCAACAGAATTACAGCGCTACATTGCAGACTTATCTCTGCCACATACTCTGATCATATTATGTACAAAACTAGTGATCATGGTAAGACACACAAACTTATGGAAGTAAGAAAATAAAGCAGATAGTCTTTGTGGCTACCCGCCACTGAAAAACTGGATAGTCAAAAATGAAAAGAAATCAGGGATGTATCAACAGAAGTAATACATTCTGACAACTATGCTTTAGAGCAACATGAACATTATGAACAGAGGATTTGATTGTCCTTTATTATGATGCTAGTTCTTTTGTGTTGCCTCAACAGTTTTCTTCATATTTTGCACTTTTCACCTTGAACAAGTGTGAAGTTCCAGAATTTGATTTTATCACAGAAGTCATTATCTCTGATGCCATTTCCCAACTCTCAAACTGTCTACTCCATGATTATATCTATGCTTCTTCTTCTTTTTTTTCTCCTGCAACTGAATTTCAACTATAGATATGTCCAATTACATGAAAATGATTCTTATACTGACGAAAAAGAAACTGCTATTCACGTTCCTTCTAATTACCTCTGGATGCCCATGTCATTTCTGAGAAGGACAAACACTGTTAAAAATTACTTTTCTACTGAAAAATAAGGAAAAAAACTTTGCTGACCAGTTTGATGCATAAGTTACATGTTACAAAACTAAATACAGCATGGCCATTTGCAATAGCCAAAATTTATCACGACACTACAATCACATGAACAGCCTCATTACATCAGATTGTTGTAGAAAGTTTCTTTTCTTTTTCTCTCAAATATACAGAAACAAAATCCAGTCCCTGGAACAGCTGAAATAATAATCACAATATGATTGATCCATGCACACATCTTTTTGCAACAATTTCTATAAGCATTAACAATATGCTGCAACCTTTGCCACAATCACCAATGAAATCTTTTGTACTGCAATCATCCATGATGTTTTACAACATTATGCGCCATTTTTCAACACAATCTCTGCCCCGGGCACTTCAATCTTCCTCCAAACATGCTGGGTAGAAAAAGTTTACGCACACAAGCAGAGCCCAAGCCACCAAGCTCACCATGGATTTAACAGTAATGAATAAATTAGCTAAAATGAATATGAAAACTGTACATTATGATCTGATGAGGAATGGGCGGATGGCTTATGACTAATGGAAATAAATAAGGCATAACAGGGAAAATCTCTGGCAGTAGATTCTACTTTAACAGCATTCCCAGACTACAGTGACAAAGTGATGCCTATGTCGTCGCCCTCAAAAGGCTGAACATTTGATATTACACTCATGTCAGTGGACACTGAATTGACGTACAGCAAGCCTAAGCAAAACCATATCGCCATAAAAAATGTTCAGAGAAACACTGGCACATTTTTTAAAACATCTGCTGTGTAGCTTCATTCTGAACTCGCATCACAGTGTGGATTTTGCACTTGATTAGATGCCAATCAGCTCCCAACTGGTATTCTTCAACAAGAAGCTCAATATGGACAGTCTTATTCCATGAATATTCCATATTTCTTTCATATCTAGAGTTCTAGGCACAAATACAGAATAGGAACTCAACTCCGAGCTAAGCATCCACAAAACAAGGCTCAATATGCTCTATCCTCCCAACACAATACATTAATCACCAAAAGTGTTCAATGCTGAGAGTGGTAGTTCCATGTTAACAACTCACAAACACACCACCACTGAAAAGCAACATCTTCACACCCTGGCAATGCTGTTGAAGTAGTTGGTATCCTGAGACAAGAGTTTGATGCTCAATGAGTAGCCTGGACCATGTAATGCAGATAAGATCAGACAGCTCTGAACAAATAACCATAACCCCACTGCTAAAAAGCAGTGAACTCCAGTGCATATAAGGCACAGTGCCCGTTAAGCATCAAATCTGCCTAATTCTTCTGACCTTGGGGAAGACTTTGCACTTACAGGCAATTATGTCAGAAATACAGATGTTAAAAGGATCAAGTTCGCGCAGAAAATAAAAAGCACGATTATGAAAAACGCAACCTCGCAATGTATGAACATGAGCCAACAGATCAATGGTTTGAACTCTGAGAATGGTGCAGACACCTCACTTGGTTTATGTCAATGTGACAAAGAAGGTTATTTACAAGCAATACTGTCTGCATGAAAACAAGCTAGCATAAAACAATGGAAACATGTCAAGCACTTGTCACTCATAGAGTCGTAGAATGGCTAGCATTTAGCATGTACTGTTCCTGAACACAATTATTTCCTCCTGCATGTCCCTTCTTTTTCATTTGCCTACAGTGCAAAACAACATAAGATAAATGTTCATGCAGGTAGACTGACGCTTTAATCAGTGATTCCCATTGGTATAAAGTCTTTAAATGTCTTGAGTAACATAGTGTCATGTTTCCCATGGCATTCAACCACTGTATATAGGAAAGGAGTCAAACTCTGCTAAATTCTCAAAGCTGGGTTCATAGAAAATTCCATGCTGCTAGCCAAAGTCTATTAGTGCATTTTCAACATTCATTCATAAATATAATGGCTGAAAATGTTGGTTTGGGATGTGATCTGATGGTACAAAAAAACCCAAAATGATTGATGTAATTCAATGCTGATGGTTAACATTTACACTGAAACTAGAAGTGCAGTTGTTGATGGGTGACTGGACTGACTGACATCACTAAATGATAATGTGCTATATCACAAAAGAACACCCGCATACGTACACTTGCAAACACACTTGAAGCAACAATTAAAGCTGTAATCATTCATATCATGATATAAAAGTGTCGTGTACTTTAGGTCCTAAAACAGACCTGTCACAACCAGAGTGCTTTTGTCACATCATGAGAAGACAGAACAGATGCTGTCATCATCACTGGTATCTGCACCTGCTCTGCTCCTTCTTGATGCAGATGAAGAGTTATTACATTATGACCACAATCAAACAAATTAACTATCATTCATTCCCTCATGCTTTCATTTGAGGGTGCTAATGCAATGCAACTGCAGTTTCTAAGAAAATTATTATGGATACCAAATAGGCAAGGGACCCTGAAAGGGCTACTAGTAAAAGGTGTTGTTTTTTTTCTTAAATCAAGCTCTCATAGTCAGTCAAATAGCCAGACCTTCAATTTTGTTTATGGCCTGATTGAATCCATTCAAATTAATCACTTGTTGTAATATGACAAAGAGAACTAATGGTTGCAAAATAGCCTGTGATTTTGCTGTAAACTAAATGATACAGCATTAATATTCAAAAAATACTTTGAAAATACTGCATTATTTTTTTTGCATTCAAAGGGACCTTTCATTCATGTTGCCATGCTTCTTTTCATGCAAAAAAGTCAGGTCCAGTGTCAGCATAAGCTGTAATCCATAAATGGAAAACTTTTCAACCAACTAAAAGTCACCCCACTTCCCATCAAAACTTACACACCCCTCCCCCATAAGTCCACATCACAAAAAGCTGGTGGTAATGTGCACTTATCAAGGGTTGGGTTATTTCTTACACTGGTAAAAAAGGAGCCTTACAGTCAAGATCAGTACCTACCCCATAAACCATCACTCTTCCATACACACACACACACACTCCCTGAGAATCTCATGATGCACCAATCCACAAATTATCTTGTAAAAATCCTATGATCTTGCGTCTGTGTGTTTTGTCCATGCCTCCCGGATAGCGAAATTTACCAACATCTTTGCCATTGCACCTTTGAAGATAATCCTGAAACAATCATAGAATAGTAAGGATATGGAATATTTCATTCATTATCAGCTGCACAATGTTATGTATTTACCATACAGTAACTGCAAATACACTCTAACCTGCCTAACTGTATCACGAAAATGACACTGCGACTGGCTGAGAGCAAATGGAAAACCTCTGAGAGGAGATGATCAAAGCAGGGATCGCTTATACGGAGGATGATGTAATAAAGATGAGAGAGATTATAGTTAAATCCGTAAATTACAGTCGTAGGGAAATTAGAAATGCTTTGTAATAAACATGTTTTTCAGCTTAGTGCCAGTCGTATTTCATAATATGCACATTAGGTTATACTAATATGCACATTAGGTTATACAAGCAAGAGTTGGGCCTTTGAAAGTTTCATGATATATTGCTAGTTTTGGATCAAGGTTTTTAATAACTGTGTTTGAGTTTATATATCTACTAGACTATAACATAATGTCCCCCACAAACAAACACACAACATGCTTTTTACAAAATTCCATTCCAAAACCCTTTGCAAGTCCCATGGCAACTGGGTTTAATCCATCATACAGACATTGCCAAGCAAAGCTTCATATGACACACCACAATTTCACTGGAATTTTGTGATAGTTTGTTCAACTTAGAATATGGCTTCATAATGGAATATTCATTGCCTCCTCTTGATCCTACTTTTTTTTTTTCTTCTGGGG
>JAWQUT010000031.1:899657-916684 GCA_033807755.1 Ellobium chinense
AATTTTTTTTTTTTTCCCAGAAGACTATTGTGGCCTTTCTCTGCACTCTACAAGCATCATGTCACATATCACACTACATTACAACGCAGACAGTAAATGTATTTTTACTTACTTTAATAATACAAGTTTTGATCGTGACGTAGTTTGCTGGTGACATGCCCATGGAATTGCATAACTGCATGAAAAGAATAAGAAAAAAAACTGTCACTAAGAAAGAAAAGTTTAGTAATAATACACGCTGTACATATAGACAGGGAAAATACACTGGAAAATCCTTCAAAACACTGGAAACCATGATATGTGGCATTGTCTCTTGGCTAGTGGGATGTGGCTGTCATCTCATGATGCATCACTCTTACATGATCTAAAATGCAAATGTAATTGTAATTCAGTAAGCCTTGGCAGTAATGGGATTGCTGGATTTGATCTCCAATTCTCACTCTTACACATCTTGCTTCATACAAGTTCATTCTAGGTAACAGGTCGGTATGCTTAGGGTCTACACTAGAGAAGAATTGCAAGTGAAAGGAAAGTTTACACAAGCATAAGTGCAAGATGAGTTACATTCTGATATGGCTATCTCATTATGGCAGAGTCTGCTGGTTTTGACGTTTGTTCAGAAAAAGGGTTAATTAGAGATATCGATGAATGAAAAGAAGTGGAAAGCTTCACTCTCCTGATTGAGTCCGAGCTTGTAAGATTCATAGTTTACTGTATTTGAAGCTGGGTGACAGATTTAGAATTCCCAATTATCAAAAGTAATATAAATCAATGTCAGCAAAATTCAGAGGTTATGAATAGTATTTAAAGTGACTAATAACATATGACTGTAAAATTCAAACATTTCCATTATCAGCCTTTATTCTGTGACCTCACAATCTTGACAAAAATGCCTAAACAAATGTGGTCTTCTTAAAGTTTAATGAAACTGAGAGAAGTCTGCACAAATAATGGCTTTACACACCATTAATTTTTCAATAAAACGGTGAAACACATTGTCTCCTTTTACCTTAGTCTTGATCAAACATTTCCATGGATTTTTAAACCAGCCAGTTAGCACAGAATGGCCGGCAATTTTTCATTCTTACTAGAACTGTGATGATTTTTGCACCCGTGTAACTAAATAATTTCATAAAACATCCTGGAACAGCCCCAGCTTTTAATGCCTTACCTTTTTCTCATTCTCAGAAATCAGTTCAAACCCTGGCATGCTGCTGTTCACTTCTATGCGAGGTTCCGTACTGCTTTCATCATCTTTTTCTGCTGCTTTTTCTGCGTTTTCTTCTGAAGACGTATCCATTTTTTCTAACTTTCCTCTGCAAAAATAAATTGGGTATCACAGCTAAGGATGTAAGACAAAGGGCAGATGCAATAGCCATGATACAGTCAATTCACTTTGGACCATTTGACAAACAACAGGAGCCACATATGAAAAAGAAAAGTATGTGTGACAAGAAAAATACTTCAAGAATAAAGAATTTCATGAATCTATTCTTGCAGAAAAACCTCCCATTAAGGTAAACTGGAACCACAGGAAAATTAATTCACAATGAGTTGGCAGCTCTCATCACCACATACAAATCCAATCAATCAAATTTCTAATAAATTAATAGAAAACAAGGATTTTCCAGAAATTCTCAAGTTATGTTAATAGGAAATGTAAGAAATGACACCCTCTTCCCATCCCCATCAAACTGATATGTTGCAGGGTCTCCAACGCGTTACTTACTCTGCCTTTTTGGAGACTTGCGAATTCCGCTTTGGTGTTGAAGACATCGCCTGAAAATACAGGTACCAAAGTATGATTCACTCCATAGTGAACAGTCAATTAAGAAGTAAACATGAGCACTGAAAATGAAACTAAGGACTATAAAGCACACTTCAACTCTAGACCAGTTGTTGCTTTCTATCTTTCTGACTCTCTTAAATGTAATTCTCTTTTAATTCATTTGAAATATAAGTCAAGAAAAATAACAATTTGGAACATTTATTATAAAAATTTCAGTCCTAAATACTGATTATGAAATGAGTTAATAATGCACAGCTCATGAAAGTCAAGTATCCTTAACAAGTGTATGAACCATGTTACTAGATAAGCAGTTTCAATTGTGTCAGATACATGTTCTGATTATGGAATTTCTGTGGTTAAATAATAATATGCATATCAGCAGTAAGTAAAATATAAGATAAGCATGCCCAAACCAATAACTGCAGAGACCAATACAACACAAAATTGTTTGTTTTGTACACTATGAAAACAAATACTCATTATCCTAAAACATCAATTTCACACTTAAAATCAAAGAAAGAGGATCTACAAAGAAATAATGCAAAACAAAATGACAAAACCAGAGTGTCCACTACTGCCTAAGTATAGGTGTGTACAATTAACAAAATAAAATAATACACAACAAACCTATACAATCAACAAAATATTATTTAGTGGTGTTAACAAAATCTCACAAAGAAAAACCCATTCTATCTTAATGTCTGGCTAATTTGTCTGGAGTGACATAAAAACAAATTTTCTACAATTTACCAATAGACCAAAATGCTACAGGTGTCAGATTCAAATTTATGATACAAACCATCACCTCAAACTAATTCTATTGGATAAACCACACCAGTGCAAATCTACGACACTGTGGGGAGACAAGCACAAGTTTACAGTGAATTGACAATTTTTGATAATTTCTCAACATGACTGGGGAATATTCTTAAATGTTGAACATTAGTTTCTCTGTAATTGACAGTCACCAGCATTCTGTGTATAAGCAACAGTTACACGCCACTTTGTGGCATCCTCACAAACTCGAAAGTATGGACTGGTCCTTTGGAATGCCAATCTGTGAAATTCTACTGTATTCACCGGAGATAGCAGCAGATGAAGGTAAAATTTTCAGACACTAAAATCAACACTGGTCTCTGATTAATATGAAAGTTGCATTGCCATTATTTTTGCATTACAAGGCCCTTTTTTTTCAGATCAGATTTTAGGTTTCTGAAACATATTTGCCACTCTGCCATCCCTGCTTTACCAACAAAATCCGACACTATCTGTCAGCATCTGAATGCCATTTATTCATTATATGGGATTTGAAATACTATGACATGTATCTGTGCCCTGCTTAACTTTGTAAGTACATGTATTCTGCTGAAGACAGGTGTCATTTGCTTCACATATATGAAGCGTCACGGAAAGCACAGCATTTGTCACACACAATACAATTACCTACAGAGAATCACGGAGCTGCTCGAAAGGCAGAACTAGTGCTTTGAAAGCAAAGTAAAATATCTCCCCACAGTGATTAATGAGAATGACACACCAGTGATGACAATACAAAAGTGAGGGTGGCAAGGGTGTATGAATGTGCTCGGATTACACTGCACAAGGGTACACAGATACCACAATAAGGAAGGAGAAGGCAATCTGCCCCAATGAGAGCCCCAATGCAACACTATGATGTCTAACTGTGCTACAGAACATGAAAGATGGACTACTAAGAGAGGTGTGAATAATAAAGTCACAGGTGATCACAGGTTGATTGCTAATAATATGAACCAAAGTGATTTTATGATTTCAAGATTAGCAATATTAATACAGTCCCGTACCCTCAAAGTTTGATATCACTTGATGGTACCAATTTCTCCCAGATTTGAAAACCTGAATCCTGAAAATGTTTTAGTTCTGCTTCTGACAATAAGACTTTCAAATTTTAGAAACCCAACCATGATATATAAATTCTGAGAATTACACTGTATGACCATGTCATGATAATGATGACGAATTTACATGGTGAATAAGGTGACCCATGGCATACATGAGACAATGAGTGACAAGCGGAAAGCCCTCATTTGCAGATGTGTTCAGTATTGATTTTCTTAAATATACTCCAATCACTCTGTATGTCATACGATGCATGTTACTGGAAAAACATATTTTTAAAAACCCTTTATTGGTCGATGAGATGCAAGCATAAAAAGTCTGATACTGAACACGTCTCCGTGATATGAATGATTCATGTGCTACTATTATTGATCAATGAGAGATGATCCAAGTCACCACCACAGTAAAGGGAGGAGACAGCAAGCTCACATGCACAAGTACATGATGGCCTCATGAAAGTCACTATGGCATATAAAGCAGCAAAAATGTTCATCAACAACAGCAAAGCGAACTAAATCAGATGTACTCAAGCTCTACAGCTTCCTGAATTTGGCACTTTTGTATTATTGTTACAGTATTGCAATTTTTTGCATTCGTTGTGTATTCTTGCACTATCCACTTACAATTTCATGATATGCAGTTTTGAGGCCAATGTCTTTAAAAAATCTGAATATATTTTCTTTTTCTGAATTTAGCCTGGCTAAACTTATGCAGCAAAGCAAGATACTAATGCACTAGACATGGTTCATACACTGCCAACCCTACAGTTATGTCATTCCAAATATACAGATTACAATGCAATAAATACTCCAGATCATATGTCAGCCTCCCTATTTGAAGCTCTTCCTTGTTCCCTAACCCAGATAACTTAGTAACTTATGCTACAATACTTGATAAGTCTAATATAAGAATAAATAAGCTTGAAACAAGCTGTTAGTGTAAACAAGAGAGTACAGCAGACCTAGTGTGTATTGGGGCTCCAAATGGCAGATCTCTGAAAAATGTTGACTTACGATTTCTGGGCCTTAGCAATTGTGCTGCGAAGATTGCACTCACCAGCTTTTTCTTACTTTCTTTTCTCTTTTCTCTCTTAAACTTTTCCTCCTCATATATTTCCTCATCTGCCAATCAAAAGAGGGCAATGAGTTGGACATGTGATAAATACAAATCCTCTCATTTGTTGAGTGATCGAAAACAGTAGATTCGACCACAAGGCTTTCTTAATCATTTACCGAACATGAATAATTGCTATTTCTTACTTCGCATGCTCTTTGATTTATTGTACTGCATGAAAACTGTGTTTAAGGAATAATGTACACTCTAAGGTAGATCTGACCTAGTTAATGAAAATAGTTGAAACATAAACGTAACTTAATATACAAAATAACAACACTGAAAATGTATTAAATTAACCTGACAACTTGTCAAAGCAAATGAAAAACTATGGGTAGACATATTATGATGGCAATGTTATGAACTGACAGACTGCCTGGAGAGGGAACACATGCATACAAAAATCCTCCAAGAATAAATCTGTAAATTTTTCTCAAAATCTACGATCCAGACTCTATTTATGCCAAAAGTTATGTTAATCAGGATTTAATTAGATACTTCTTTAGGGTCAAAAAAGAACAAACCATGATACAATCCACCAGCATGAGCCTTAAGTTGCAATCTTAACAGAAAGTCACTGATAAACATTCCAAAACCTGTTTTTGGAGCTAGTGTCATGTGTGAAAATTCCTAACACATATTCTTAAGCTCTGAACAGTCAAAGGTACTGTGATTCTGCTCTCAGCAGTCAAAATACACAAAACTGGTCTCTCAACTAGTCTGATAGTTGCCAGCTATTGTGAGGCATATTGATAGGCTGTGCATGCCACCTATACTAGACCGACCATTCCAGGAAAAGCATGCGAATGACCTCACAGTAGATAGCAGCAAGTGGAACAGACTGTAAACAGACCCCCTTTCCAACCTGCGCTCATGCAACTTGCAAGACCTCATGATATCATTTTAACATCTTTGATAAGACTTTCACAACAAGCCACTTTTTAACTGTCAGTATCTGTTAATATTAAAAGTGCTGATGTTTTGCACAGATAAATAGGAAATTTGGGAACTAATGTTTTGCATGTTCAGCTGAAATTAAAGGGTTCCTTTCTACAGTCAAGCACACATATCAAACACAGCTGAAGACCCTCAGGTCACAGATGATGATGATAAAGATGACGATGCTGATGTCAAAAATACACTAAGGATTACACCAGACAGATGATCATCCAAATTTAAAGAAGTCACCATATCCATGTCTCTGGGACAACAATTTCATAGACAAAGTGTCATTAAGGATAGAAAACCGCTGAGCTCTCACATCATGAATTATTCATGCTGTTGGTAACAAAATAGCTGGCCTTAAGGGATTCAAATTCAGTATTATGAAAAGAAAAAACATACAGGAACTGATTCCTAAGACTGAAATTCTCAAATTACAATGCAAGATAAGATTTTTGCTGAAATTTGACATATCTTCTCAATGTACTTTTACTGAACACAATTAGTGCCTAAATTTTTCTTTTTATAAGGTTGATGAGGGAGTATTTACTTCATAACAAGATATGAAATCTGATCTCAATTATGCATTTGCAAGGACAAGTTTGTCAGTGAAACAAAATGAAACTAGATGCAGTCAATGATGCGTGAAATATACCTGCTAGCTTTGTAATGCCATTTTTCCTCAGACGAATCAGTTCTTTGATTCTGGCTTTTGTTTCTTTCTCTCCTGTGAAATAAAATGATAAATCAGTTACCAACATTCAATGAAAAGAAGAAATGGTTACCACATTTCATCATATTCCTGATGTTCAATTTTCCAGCTCCCCAACATCCACATAATTGACCTTCCATGCCATAAACAGATTTATGGGGTTGACTTGTGGTCAGTAAATGTGAAAGAAAGCCATACAGGTCTTGGTGATCAACAATCAAGCCACTCAGTACAACTGGCTTAAACTAAGTTGATGGACTCTAAGGCATTTAATAGAAAGTGAAATAAATACAGCATTACTGACCATAGCATTTAAAATAGCACAAAACAATAAGAGACATGTATACTATCACCATTGTGTACAAAAGTCTGGCATTCATACTTACTTTTGATATTATCAAATAACATTTGATGCTCTGCCATTGTATGGAACTGTGAAAATGGTTTTAACCTCTCCTGCAATTCTCTGAAATCAAATTACCAGTAGAAAGGATAAGCTAACATTGCCTACAAAATGCTTACATTAAATAATATGCAAGTTTATAAACAAGGACTACATAAATGCATATATGGATCATTCACTTTTTAATCCAGTGACAAAAAATCAGTTGAGTGTGATGTAAAAAAGTTATGTCTAAAGGTTTCAGTACAATTTGTGAAACTTTAGCGAGACGCCATATTCAACAGCTTATTACTGTGGCTCAAATTAGTGAATGACCCAAATACGGTTCTCCTTTATGAAACAGAGGAATGACTATCTAGTCGGCCATCCCAATATAATATAAGTGCAAGAATACTTTCTGCGATTGCATATGAAGCAAGCTGAAGTACTTTACCATCTACCTTTCAAACACTCTGCAAGACACTATTGAGAAACCCCCATGAGAACTGTCTGCAGAGATCTTTTGTAATTTCATCTCCCTTGAAACTTTCTCAGATGCATAGATGCGCAGATGTAATCCACATTCAATTCTTGTCATTCTTTTAACAAGTAAAAAAGAAAGTACACACACATGTCAAACTTAGAATCTTCTCAATCCTGCCTTTGGTATACATGTAGAAAGAAGCCATACCTTCCTGTCTTCCCAAATTTCTTTTTAGAGTGTGGAGTTTTTGGAGTTTTTGTGATAGGAGGAGCACCAGCAGCAGTAAGACCATATTCTCTAGCTATTCTTTTCCGTCTGTCCCTTTCCTGAAGCCGCAGCCGATATTTAGAAATTTGAGCTAGTTTGATTGCTGAAAATAAAAATTGAAGAGAGCATAAACCTAACTGCATGAGTCAGTTGGGGTCACACATTGTGATAACATATATATAAAATGTATAAAATACCCTTCTCTTTTAATTCAAGGTCTCCAGCACAAAAAAAAAAAAAGATGGCTCATTCATGACTAAATATATTTATAAAATTTGACCTGGTGAAAAATTGTTTTATTCAGCCCTTACACATTCGTATTCATGTGTGTGCTATATATCAGTATCCTTCAGTTTTGAAGAATATAGAACTAACATTTCATTGTCTTTGAATTAAGGCAAATTCATTGCAAACTATCATCCCATCATGTTTCATTATAAATCTGATGATTACAAAATCCATTTTACCAGAAAGCTACAATACATTCAGATCGCATACACCGATCAGCCGACACTATACTGTAATCCATACAATCTCAAATTCCATGAAACCAGTCTGAGACTTTGAGATCGTAAGGTGAATTTAATATGGAAATATAGAACAAGGGACGGGATTTACAGTGACACTGTGGGAATTGAGATTGTCAAGTTCTACTATATTACTTTACTTTCAGACTTTACTTAATCCATCCTGCTTAAAACATGTTACAACAACAAACATACCCATATCTAAGTCATCATCATCATGATTGACTGCCAGGCTACTGACTAGGGTCTCTGCTTCATTATCATGTTCCTGTGGAATTTCAGACAATGCATTTAAGAACAGGATAACCTCACATAATTAATAATCTTGAGGGAAATTGTCAACATTGTCAAAAGCTTAACTTTATCAGAAACTTTAGAAGAATATAACACTTTAGACATTCTGAATTTCACATCTAGACTAATGTAACATATGGAGATCCTTAGCAAAGTCACCTATCACCATCATGATAGGCCTTATCATAAATTACTTTCTACTACTCTTTGACATTTCAGAAAGTAGAGATAAAAAGGCTCATCTGTTTAAAGGAAGGCTGCATCGTCCTACAGACCATTTTAAATCATAGGATATCCTGTTATTCCAGTAAAACAGTCTTTTCAGTGTCTGTCAACGTGCAATAATGTCTCTGCCTACCCCAGACACCCTATAGAGTTACATTCTGGAAAGTCCGAATTCTTACACCCACTGCACGCATGGCAGCCATAAGCTTATGTCAAATACGTTCTACCAGCAAGGCCAAGCTGTCTAGACAGTGCTCTGCGGACGGGTAATAACATGTCAGTATGAATGTTTTAATTCCACTGGAAATGGCAACTGTCTTAAAAAAAAATCATGCTGAGGCAATAAAAATTAATACTTTACCTGGCTTACACAGTCAAACTTCACTTTTGAATCTGCATCACCAATACCTTAATTGAAAGCTAAATAACACATTGTCAGATAGAGGTGTCTATAGTTGCTGGAACCTGAGTGACGTCATCATTTTTGCCACAAGCCGCTGCTGTTCGGTGAAGGGGAATAATTCTAGTCACAAGGGCAAATCCCGCTCACCCCAGCTCTTTTTATTGCGTCATATTTCACGCGCATGCGGTAACAGAATGATGCTCTTTCTTCATCAAATTGTCTCGGTATGCACTATAGATAATTTTTAGAGAGAAAGTACTGGAAAACAGAAAATTATTTTTGACGTGCTTACCCTCTCAAAATCATCCCTGAGAGGCATGTAGCCAAGTTCCTGCTGCTGCTGTACACCAATGTCTAAAGGGGTGATTGGAATGGTCAGACTTGGAGACAGGGGGCCTGCCAATGCTGTGAAAGAGGCAATATGAAATGACAAGTGTTAGAATTTATGTAAAAAAAACACAGGTGAAATTGTCTACTGTAGGCGCATACTTGGCTGTTGAATCAGTCGGCTGTCATGCAAAGTGAAAATATACATAGTGAGATAATAAAAAAGATGCCCCCTTCAGCATGTTCACGAGAGGGAAGCTGTCTTTATGGAAAAGTATTGCTGGGCAAGACAACTATTAGCTTCACTTGTATATTTTGTGCAATCCAAATTTCTATCTAACATGAACACAATGTCCTCTCTATTAATCCGACTCTAACATCAGATTCTTTGCAAATTTATAGTGCCGATAGTAATTTGTGCATAAGTTAATGAAATTTTAACTGAAGATCTCTACCAGCTTCAGTAATCTGTCCAACATATAACAAACAAAAATATATAACTATGAACCATGATGTGAATGATTATCAAAAGTTTCCCGTTATCAAAATTTGTTAGACAGGCATGTTGACTGTAAAGCAACTTTATCTTTCCATAAATGATATTTCATCTTTATGATGAGCCACATTTTTTGTTTCAATAAATGCAAACAAAAAGTCAGATGAATACTAATAAATTTTGGTGACACTCCTTTCACTAGTATGGCATGGCAGCAGCAAACGGCAAAATTTTCAGACACTATGACTAACATACAGCTTTCTGTTAAATTGAAAGTAGCTTTGTCATTCAATCTCACTTGTTTATAAATATACACATTTTTCTGCTCTGATTATTAGTTCTCTGAAATTCTGTGGCATTCTCCCATCCCTGATTAGTGCACAGTGCATCAGCTATGAACTAGAAATAATTACATCAATTAGCTCATACCTCCATTGGCACTTGAATGGTCTGTGATACTTGGACGTGGAACTTCTTGCAAGGTGGCTGAAACAGGAAAAAAGGTAATTCATAAACAAAGGGCCATGTTTGTGCAGAAAATAGAAGGTTCATGCTAACTGGTATGGTTGGTTTCCATAAAAATTCAATAAGATAGTCCCCAGTCTAACGATCTGTGTTGAAAAGAATGGCTTATTAACTGCTCATTTCTATAGGAACTGATTAGTGAAATTAAAAAACAACCGAAGTCTAAAACGATAACGAGGTGTGCAGCCAGAAAGTTATTCTCTGCAAAAGTATGCACATTTTTATAGGTAATGAACTGGACCTGCCAAATGTGAAAAAGCAAGGGTCCAACTAAAGTTCTGAAATTTAATTTCTACTTACCATCACCGACAACGCCATTGATATAGAAGCGTCGATAATGATCCTCACATTCTGTCGTTGTTCTGGTTTCTAGGTGGGCTGCAGCTCCATTCCTGTAATAAGAAGACGCACTTATCATATAATAATGGAGCTTGGGCCCAACGTTGTTCCCGTTAAGGCTTTTTTAATATGCAACGTAGAGGAATGAAACCTGGCACATGTATGTAAAATGTACCAAACTTGTACGTGGTCTAAGCATTTATTTCCAAAAATGTATATATTTTTCAGAAATTGATTCATAATTATCATCTATCAATTAATGATTGCAAATACGACGTGTTAATGTACTTCCATCATGTCTGTCATTTCCGTCTCAGACCGAAACTTCCGTTCTTAGACCGCACGACATTTGGCGACAGTGACATGCATTCTCAGATCGCGTGTGGTGAAGCTTTGTTTATTTGTGCGGACCGGACGTAAGCATTGGTTTAGCTAAGCTGGAAGGAAGATGTTGTAAAGGGTGGCATTTTTGTCAACATGTGAGTGCCAGTCAGTGCCGTGCCATACCATGCTCTTATCATATGTACTTTATGTTCCTCATAAATCTGGCTCAAATATCTTATTTTCATCCTCCTTTCCTTTCCTTTCCGTTCGTAGAACGGGTGACCTGCTAGTTAACATAATTTTAAATGATCAGAGAGTAAAAAAGGCTTGAAATCACCATGCAAATCATCTTGCAAACTAAAATCCGGTCCCTAATTCAATTAACACCGTAAATAGAAACAAGAAATCACTAGGTCACACATGGGTAACCTGCTTCTCTCTTGGTGTGAAAAGTTCTTGATTCCAATCCTGCATATGAGGGAATTTTCGTTAGGTATTTTTGTGGTGTTTTAAAGGTACTGACTTATCGGCATCCTGACAGGGTTCAAGCTCAAGCCTCATCTCCGAAATGGTGGACACATTTGTCTAAAGTAATTTTTGGTTTCCCACTGCTATTTCTCCCAAAGAATTACCTATAATGCCCATAGAACCAGTTCTATGAAGTAAGAACATCATTCTGTTATGGCACGCATGTGTTTTATGATGCAATAAAGAAGGCTCAAGTGACCAGGATTTAGCCCTTATGTTGAAAGTTTTTCTTCTTGCCTGGGCAGTACAGGCTTACGGCAAAAATGATGTTGTCACTTAGGTTCTAGAAGCTACACACATCTCTATCAGATAATGTGTTATTCAGCTGTCTTATTAAGTTCAAGTATGTAAACCTGAGAGAGTATTCTGCATGTTGACTGCCTCAGCATGATTTTGCCTGAGACATGCTTATGCTATTTACAATGGTGGATTAAAAGATTTGTACTGATGTGTCATCATCTATCCGCAGAGCACTGGCTGGACAGCTTGACCATGTGGCTAGAAGTTCTAGAACATATCTGACATAAGCTTTTGGCTGTCATCCATGCAGTGGGTGTGAAAATTTGGACTTTGCATAATTTAACCGTTTAGGGTGGGCCGAGGTCATAGCCATGTTGACAGACACACGAAAGACTATTTTTCAAATAATTAGGTATATGGTTTAACACAGTCTTAGGACCATCCGGAGTTTCTTTAACTGTGTTGAAAAGGAATGTTACATCTAAGTTAAACAAATAATTCTGTAACCAAACAATTCACTGGAATGCCACTTCTTCCATTATTCCGAGGCCCTGAAAGCAATAATGTAAAATCCCTTGACTTTTCATTCCATGATCAAGAGTACACAGCCTGTCACCAAATGACATTATGAATTCTGTCCTGTTTCTTATGAGCATGTCATGTTTACTGTGATGAGGTGCCAAATGTGGAGTGTAAAATTTTCAATGTAACCCACTTTATTAGTTGTGCTCAAAAGTTATCTTGTAGGTTGGCGTGAGACTATTGTCCATAAACAGTTCTACTAGTGTGACCATGACTGAAGTTATGAACGCTGTAGTTCATAATAGTGATTCGTAGCTTTGCACAATATTATTATACTATTAATGCAGTGGACCCTGACGCTAAGGGTCAGATTGTACGACCTGACAAAATAAAATTAAAAGTCATTTTGTAATCTGAAATAATTTTTCTCCAAGACAGATTAATGATAAAGACTCTGCAGACCTATCTTTTTCATAAAGACTCTGCATATTTCATAAGAATAACATATCATGGAACATTAAAAGTCCATATAGTTACTATGAATGTCCAAATAATTGTCAATGTACAATTTTTTTCGCCGGTCATTTTCTATCCCGTACGATGCTTATTTGGGCCTGTGCGATTATTAATTTTCATCGTCAGGCTAAAGCCTCACGAAAAAGGTCAGAGAGAGAGAGAGAGAGAGAGAGAGCCAGAGAGAGAGAGAATGAAATAATGAATACGGAAGCATCATGGACAACACTGATCTTTGGCACAGATCGGAGCTAAACTTCTTTAAATGAGAATTCATTAACAAAGAAGATCTAAAGGGGTTTGCAGGTATAAAATAGTCTTGAAATTAATTTGCTTACTGTTAAGAAAAAAAAAAGACAGGGGGCATATTCTATTTTTTATTAATTTTGGCACATTACTGCCCTGTTTATAAACTATCAAGGCAGTTTTTTCCATACTTATGTCAGTTCAATGACACATGCATCTTTATTACATTTTCTCTATCCTTCCCCCTGGCACTTTTATTCCAGCCTGTACTATTATTAAAATTCTCCATCTTTCCACTCTATACTATTATTCCACACTACTATTATTTGGACATTCATTGTACAGTTATACAACTCTACAAAAAGACTAATCAACTGTATTTCGCATCCAGCCATCTACCAATTTTGTCTCTGCTTTGTGGGTGATGACCAGGGGAGATAATTTCCCAGCACAAACACTCACTTGAATGATGCCACTGTAGGTTAAAGATGCCTAGGTTCAAGCCCTACCTAAGTAAATATGCTATACGAAGTTCATGTCTTAATCATCTTCATACATATCTGCGCTTTAATAAACAAGAAGAAATTACCAATTGCCAAATCCATATTGCTCCACAGCATCAAGTAACATATTCTCTTCAGCGAGGGACCACCTCTCTGAGTCTTCAAATATACAAGGACCCTGGTCATTCTGAAAATAGACCACAAATGGACATTCAACAAGTAAATATTTCTTAAGATGAACTTAAAACATAACAAAGGATACTTCAAGGTTTGCAAACAAAGTTTGTCTTAAATTTAAATACTCTGTGAAGTAATATGCCAAAGAATAGAAGCACATGAATTCCAAGCTTTCTTTCAGTACTGTTCCATGTTTTGAATAGTGCTCTGAATTCATTTTTTCACTTTTCTACACAAACTAGACAACTCATGATACAGCACTGGGGCAAGGAAAATTAATAAATCAACTAGACTAGGGCCTACGATCTACAAAAGTGAATATTTCCCTAGGCTATGTTGTTGTGTGGACTTCTCAATGTACGGCTATGGCTCTCTCAAATCACACTCACAAAAATTATACTCTACTTAAATGATATAATATGTTACAATTATAATATGTTGGATCTAGCCTATTTATAACTTCTTTACTGACTTTACAGTCTACCCTGAATATCAATAACTTCATGGACATGGTCCTGTTTGCATAGATTTGGACCAACTTGTGTGCATAAGCAAGTGTTCGGTATTGGATTGAATACATATTTATCGTAAAACGTAATATTTCAACAAAGGGAATGGATCTGAATCCTGTACAAACACACTGAGTCAGTACAGGTAATCCCCGATGCAGCGCAATCTATTTTTTTTTTTTTTGGGAAAGCGAAAGTGTGTCATATCGGGTTTTCGTTTCCTTCGTAATTCCCTCCATTCGTACCTTTATAGTGAAAGAATGCTCTCGTCTGTGTGAAGCTACCTCTGCACCCAAAGAAAAGCACTGAAACAAAGAAAGATGATTACAATGAGACATAAACAAGTAATCTAAATCCGAACAAAACCGAAATTGTCGAACAAGTGCTCTGACCTAAATAGCTGGGTAAGCTCGATAATATGGAAGTATATGACGTCATACTTGCCTGTAAACAAAGGTCAAATTCGACACACTCCGTGCACCGCAAGCGATGTCCAAATATCTCATTCTGACAATAATTGCACCGTATCCTGGCCATTACTTGAACATAGTAATGTTTACAAGCCTCCACACAACATTTCAAAAGAGGTAGTGTCGGAAAAGTCCGTCAAATTTGCTGAAGTAGAGTCAGCGTTCCATCTTCCTGGTCGCCTCTTCTTCATGTGAGCTCGTCCGTGACGTCACTCCCACAATGCAAAGTGAACCTGCCCTATCCGGTAAGGGAAATGGCCTCGTGTTCTTGCCGGTAGCCCAAGCCTGAGCCAAGCTGCATACAGTCGTGTCGATACAAGCACCAGGCCGACTAACGCGTTGCTGGCGACCTCGTTTAGTGTGTCTGCGTGCTGGAACGTTCGATAAAATCACGTGTTGTGCTTTGTAGCCAAAGTCACGAACACACTTCTCGTTTCCTGAAATAGACAAATTGCAAAAGTTCAAAAATTTTCCCAAGAAATCACTTTGTCATACGTAATGGGCCTCCCATCCGCATAGCTTCATTCGGTAAAACTACATGTCACATAGAGCTGTAACTTTCTTATATAGGAATTTTCTCATAATACTTTCCCTAAGGTGTCTCCACTGGAATATCAGATAGGCTATCAGAGACTTCATAGGCTCATAAAATGTACTATTTACATGTGAAAATAATATTCATGCATTCACTCTAAATGAATTTTTCAAATTCTTGTTTGTTGCTGGCTAGGCCTTACTTAGTACGTTAACTTTGTCAACCAACTAAAATTGCCTCTTAGAACTTCAACAGGCAGCCACATAGCCTACAAAAATGTCTACATTATTACAACGCTGCGCTTTACTTTTTTTTCTTTAGTTACTCTGGCTGTATCTCCTTGCGTCTCTCACCGCACTCAAAATAAACCAACATGAATGCGGCGGGCGCCCTACTAAAATATTTAAGCCTGCCAGTTCACAACACCAGTTTTGAAAGATCTGCTGTGCTATAGCGCATAGCCCGGTACTGTAGTTGGAGGCCAGGCCTACCTCACCACTCAACACTGCAAAACTAGGCCTGCAGTCAAGCTAAGCTAAGCAACAGCTGACGTTTGCCGTGGGGGCTGTGTGTGTATCATACAAGCCTAGGCTAATGGTGCAGACTCGAACATCTGCGTCGGGAAAACGGAGAGTGAGAATGAAACGAACACATAGCTCGCATCGTCTCTGGCTGGAAGTTTCGATTTCTACTTTTCAGTTTATTATAATTATTGTATAACCCTTCCCTCTTCTCTAACCTTTGTCTCCCCCCCCCCCCCCCCCCCCCCCCCCCNCCCCGCTTGTATCTTCAGAAAGAAAAAAAAAGGCACACAAGTTATTAATTTCTGAGCCTGTGCATTACCTATTAAAATTTATGGGGGAAAGTCGACCAACAATGTGTATGCACGTTTTCTATGCCCAGACAGTAAAATTTGTGCTGGTCGTCCGGTCCAATCGATATCATGATTCAAGGTCCTTTCCAACTGAAGGGCCACAACTCAGGTCCCAGCTCAACAATGTCATGACGTCATATACAGGATATATAACTCTTTAAAAACTGTATTTTGTTTCGGAGTATTATGTTAACTCCCCTGAAAACACAATTTTTTTGATCACACGTCAATTTGGTATAGGTGGCCTATGAAGGACTTGCTCTGCTCATGAACCGAATAGACTAGAGGTCCTTACGAGCTGGTCTCATGTGAAGAATCTACGGATATCATTTGTCCTTCACACTGGATGCAACCTGGAAAGATCTGAATAATCAAACAGGAATCATGCGGATTAGCTGTAGCTCATTCCCGGGTAACTTGAAATAGTCCCTGTGGGTCCCAAAAAAGGATCCCGATACTGTATTTGCTGAGGTATTTCTCAGTACAACGCCCATTTTTTTTCAAAAGACAAAAGTAAATCCAAAACAGAGCAAACGCAGTCTGATGAACTGTTTACCACAAATATGGTAGATATGGCATAGTGATGCACTATGGTAACTCACTTCTCATCTCTTCTTCATTCTTCTTGAAGAGAGAGGTACAAAGTTAGAGAGCCTACCAAGGGATGGTTCAGTAAGTAAAGCATCTCCACACACACACACACACACACACACACACACACCCACACACACACACACACACACACACATATATATACATACACACAGTGAGAGAGAGAAAGAGAGACAGAAACAGAAAGTAGGGACGGTTTTTAATGTTTCCTCATTTTTGTTTAATTGTATCAGTTTTCACTCGGTTTTTTTTATATTGTTTCCCTCTTCCC
>JAWQUT010000031.1:936567-952471 GCA_033807755.1 Ellobium chinense
CCCCCCCCCCGCAAAAAAGGTCATGTTACTGTATGCTTTCATATATATAATTATAACGTATTAATATATGCGACATGTGTGTCACTGTCATAGCAAGAAGCTGTGTTACTCTTTACTTTTATCTCTCTATTGTATTGTCTATTAAATTTCATCGCAACATTTCCTTGCTGTAGATATTTCTTTTTCTTTCGCTAGAAACTTAATTTCGCAAGAAAAAAAATTGGAAATGACTTTTTCCGAGAATCTAATGTTAGAGAATCTAGCATAATGATTTTCTTGTGTGTTTGAGCGCAGAAGTCTACAGTAATCCCGAGCTAAAAGATAACCAAACTGGCAAACCTGCTTCGTGCTGATAGGAACATATAAGCCTGCTATAATCGATAATGTACGGTTGATGAAGGATTATTAATTAGAAACAATTACATTTGCCTTTCCATTTTGGGATACAGATTCCATTACAAATTATTTACCAGAAGTAAGCCTCGGAAAAACTTATTCGCAGCAAGTGAGTTTCGCGAGACAAGGTCAACTTGCGAAAATTAGATCCTCAGAACAACAACAACAACAACAACAACAACAACAACAACAACAACAACATTTCTTCTGCAATACCACACTACATGTAGTGGGATATCATTGAGCCATCAAGGGTGAAGTGTCTATCACTCATCATACCACCATCACTGTCAAATTCTTGGTTTATAACCATCATCATCACCACCACCACAAATGACCACCACCACCATCACTGCCACGTATGGATATACCACTTCCACCACTACGTCAGGACGACAACCACTGAGAATCACCACCAACTTCATCATAACCATCACTTCCACCAAGTGACCATTACTACCATCACTGCCACCTGAAAGATACACCACCACCACTACTGCAATCAGGACGACCACCACTGAAGTGTCTCTATCTCTACCCACTAGCATCACCACCAACTTCAACATAATCAAGAATACTATTGACCAGGGACGGATTAATCATTGGGCAGATTGGGCAAATAGGACAGAGACTGCAGTTGCCCCAGAGAGACATGCCTCTCATGGATTTAGTAAGCTCCATATCATTTTCTTTCCTCATAAAGAAGGGGCCTTTCAGCATTGTTGCCCCAGGGAACCGCAACATTTTAATCCATCCCTGTCACATATCTAACAATGAAGATCATGCCATTACTATTTCATCATTACCACCACTACTGATAACAAAGTCACTGCTATCAACAGATTAATCATGGGACATTGCCCTAAGGTTCTGGGCCTCTTGGGGACCTACTGGGCTCTGTGTCATTGTTTTCCAAAGCAGAGGGACCCCAAGACCCCATTACATTTGTTGTCCCTAGGAGCACTCACAATATTAGTCCATCCCTGTCACTCCACTAGCTGTGAAGGCCCAAGTCCTTTACTCTAACATCATAACCTCTAACATTGATGGCAGCCACAACTACTACCATCTCCACTGCTACCACTTAAGTCACAACTATGACATTTCCTGGCGACAGTCAATACTATGATCATATTGCATGATTCACAACGCATTCCAGTTCGTGGCATGGAACATGACTGTAACATGAGGAAATGTGCAGGTCCAGCTTTGCCATAATGATCCGTAGGAGATCCAAAATATAAAAATAAAAGCTTTGTTATCTCTGAAATTTCTGTCATGACCTACTAATACCTTAACAATCACTGAAGGCATCATCATTTCGTCCGTGTTGGTGTTGGTGTATAATGTCATACTCCACAAACTAGGTCACATGCAAATACAGTGGAACTCCGTTAATGGGTACACTTAGAGACCGACCAAAAGTACATGTACAGTATACTTATTAACAGAAATACCTATTAATCACACATGTACCCTTAGAGAAGAAAAATCGGGACCAAAAATACTCTACTCAGTATCCGTGTTTACATACCAGTTGTGTCCTCACTAAGTGTGCCCAAATGGATTGATAGTAATTTGCCCAAAATTTTAAGGGAATCCTGATGACATGTATTCATGTATGACTTCAAAAATTTAAGATCACAAACGTTTATAAGAATTTGCTTCATTTATTCTGATAAAATAGTTTCATGCGATCTCTTCTTTCTCCAAACATCATTTTTGCTGAATATGATGCTGCATGTCAACATGGACAATTTTCATCTGCTGTCAGTGAATGCTCAACAACTGCCATCATCATCACTGAGGCCTGAACCAAAGTACTATCACTACCAATGAAAGTTTATCACTGCTATCACCATAAATGCCACTGATGGATCTTCCTTTACCATTACCACCACAGCTGTTATTGAAAGAGGAGGAACTTGTGTGATGTCTCTTGATAAGCATCATATGAATTGATTAAGATGGATCATGTAAAGGAAAACTACATTGTAGACTGTGTCTCTGCATACATAGGAAAGCAAATTATGTGTATATTCATTAAATCAAAGCCAACCAACAGACTGAGAGAAGTGAAATCAAGGGAGAGAAGATATAAAAAAAAAACATATGATATATAAAGGAAGGCAGAAGGGACAGCATGCATTTCAATTAATTAGTGAAAAAGGAATTATTTGTATACGTACCACTAAAGCTGCGCCACAACAACTGCTGACATGTAGATCTAGCTGGCAGTTACATGTACTTGGACCAGCAACCTCTCACCAATATTCCTCACAACAACAAGATAAGTAGATAAACAAACAACAATACAAATAATAATATTGATAACAACAATAATAATGTTGCACACATCCCATTCGCCCATTTTTCTGATGCATTAAGTAAAAAAAGTAACAAAAAAGACACTGCTCCAAATAAATAAACTTCAGTATTCTGATTTTAATCTGCAGTTTTCTGGTTTCGTCACATTAAACATAATCAAAGAATCATTCCAATTTTAAATGATAGAATTACATAAAAATAATCACATTTCCATTGTAAAAAATTTGGCTATATAAGTCTCTCTATGGCCTTGACACATAGAAAGGAAGTAAGCTTAGGTTAGATTATTTGAAGGAATCTATAGGTTCTATTCAAAGATTTCCAAATAACTCCAAAATAAAATATCAGGGAATGTTTTGGAGGGGATATTTCAAAACAACAGTTTGGCAATTTATAAAAACAAGGACATGTTGTTTTGAAGAATATTTCAATTTGGAAAATCTGGAGTTTTTGTTTTAAAAGACCGTATTCCCTTTTACTCAATTTTGATGTGGATAGATGGTCTCAGTATATTGTGGTTTCATTCTAAACTGATAATGCAAAGGTTTTACATTTACAGCACCATCTTTTCTTTTACAGGTAGAGTGACTGCTCTTGAAGAAATGTAACGATTTAACACTATCATATGAAACAATACTTTCACAAAATATGTGTTCTGAGCCTTGAGTCATAAATATTAGACATGCAGTCTTATCAAACATCATCGTTACAGCTGACAGAAGATGCAATAAATATGAAAACAGTGATTTTAATTCCTTACAATACTGTATATATACGTATGTGCACAGTCAACTTCACTTAATTGCAAAACCTTCAAAGCATTAAAAACATGTGGTTTCTTATACATAAACTATAGTATATTTAAATCCAAAATCTATTGTGACAAAGTTATTTTGAAATTAAATAGAGCTGACTGCATTTTGACAGTGATCTATGTGAGAGAGAGAGAGAGAGAGAGAGAGACAGACAGACAGACAGACTAGTCTAGACAGACAGTCTAGAGACAGAGGAAAAGAGAGAGAGAGAGAGGAAGAGAGAGAGAGAGAAAGAGAGAGAGAGAAAGAGAGAGAGAGAGAGAGAAGGGGGAAGAAAAACATGAAGAGAGAGGTTGGGTAGGAGGGAGGACGAAACAAAAAAACTGGTGTGTGAGATTATAATTGGGTGAGAAAATGAAGAACAAAATATACAGTACTGTAAAAAAATCATATAACATGTACCTCAGCAGGATGGTGTAGAAAAAAAAATATACAAGATTACAGTGTATACTTATGAATGTCAATCACCCTGAAAAGACAGGTTGTAGTATCACATTGTCACATGATCAGCCCAGAGCTTCTAGTGTGATAGGAGAGAACACTGACTCAGCCAGGCTTTCTTAAAACATGAACAGCTAATTCCAAACATATAAAATATACAAAGTATGATAACAAATTTTCAAAATACACGTGTTCATGGGTGAAAACGCATAGTATAATTTGTTTAAGGGGAAGGAATGTGAGCCTGCTTTGATAATTTCTAGAAGCTGCTAAACACTATCATATGGAAGTTTGTTACCAGGGATTTTACCAAATTACTGTGAAAGATCAGTTTTGAGAAGAAAGGCCTCCAAAAAACCTGCACTAGAATATTTCATGTCCCTACCAGGAAATGAACCCAGAGTTTCTAAGCTTGCAAGTCTGGACATGCTACCACAACAACAGGGATGCTAACCCCTCTGCAATTTAAATCTTATATACTTATGGTCTGAAAGTGTTCCCTAACTTTCTCGTGTGAACCTAGTGTTCACCCGTGATGCTGACACACTTCCCAAATGCTCACACATGTACACAATGGAATTTTCTCAGGAATGTCCATTTAATCATGGCGTTGAAAAGACGGTGTAACTAACAACGTGCTGTCCTTTAAGTAAGAGGAATCTCTTTAACCGAAACCAACCATGACAAATATTCAACTCTTCCTCCCTCCCAAAATGAAAACAACATACCTGGGGACAATGAAACATTACTGTTGCTGGGAATATCAAAATGACAAAAGACTTTTCAAGACTGTTCAGCTGAGCAACAAAACAAATGATCAAGCAAAAATTCAGCTGTCAAAAATAAAAATATATGGACCAGCTGCATAGATGACTAATGACTCGGCAAATTCCCGGAAAAAAATGAGTTGAAAATATCTTGTTTAATCAGATCGTTTTCCTAAATAACTTCAGTAAAAACTCTTAGGATGAAGATGATCTTTTTGTCCAGCAACAGTGTATGAAACTCTAAATGTAATTTTAGAGAGCCACCCTCCATGGCATAAGGTTCTTCCTTTAGCTTAAAATCATGCTTGAAAGTGATTTTAGTGGTTCATTACACTGAAACAATTCCTTAACAATAAAATAGACAATTAATAGTTGTTATAAACTTTCCTGTTGCTCCTTAAAAATCAAATACACACTACTTATGCTGAAGAGAAAGTAATTTCTTCAGCATACATACAAGTTAAAATCTCTAGAAACATGAAGTCACGATGAATGCCACATTGTGCATCTCTCATTAGGGAAGACTACTGACTGGCTCGATGCTGAAGACATACTGTACCTTCCACACAAAAGTGTCAACAGGAATGTTCTAATTTCCAGCAGCATGTGCCATTACAAATAATTACTAAGGATAAGCATAAGCAATGGGGATTTATTCTGTGGATACTAGCAGTGTACAATTAATGATCATGTTTGCATGATTGCGTGGGTTTAAGACTGAAGATCAAATATCACTGTTATTTACATGTCCCTTATCGGAAGAAAACTAAAACATCTGTGAACAACTTACTACTATGATATCATTATGTATCATGCTAGAATACAAACTACAGTATCTCCATCACCAGTCTGCATGGTCGCTATCTAAGAAAACAATTTGAAATAAAAAGAAATGACAGTCATGAAGGTGTAGTAAGCATTCTGAAAAGCTTCCTATGTAAGATATCATCACATATTTGAGACAACATCCCTTTAAAAATAGAGAACAGTGAACATGGGCAAGGGAGAGGGTTAACACCCTGGCAATTCAACTCCTATAGCAGAGAGGCTGATGGACTGAACTGGCATATATGGCCATATTTGTTGTTACAGCAGACAGATTATAAGCACTGGCATTGCCCTTCTGTGGTCCCACCAATATCTCAGCTTAAAAAAATATGAACATCTCCATTCAGAATAACAATAAATGTTGATAGAGAAAGATACTCAATGCCAAGATAAAGCATACTTTACAGAAACTGCAGAGAATGGGACTCTTACAACATTTTGGAAACACTCCAAAATAAAACCAGTCAGTCTGGCAAACCTCTCACATGATTTACCTCCCTTCATAACTGTCACTGAATCTGTCACTCCTCCACATCCCTGTCACTGTCAATTTTAACATGGTCAGGTAAATATTGTCATTTTTAGTGCTTTTGATTCAGCCTGATGTCAAAGTTTTTGGAAGAACACATGATAACTATGGACAGATAAAAAGAGCTGTTATTTTTTTAAAAAGTCGTCAATGTACAATATAGAATTTCTGAACGGTTAAGAAATATCTATAACATAAAAGTATGAGACAAGTATAATGGATTTTTTTTATGTTTAAAGTGAAGACTTATCTTTTATACACTGTTTAAAAGCATCAAAACTTAAAGACATAATTATAAAAGCATACTAATAAACTAATGAAATTATATATTACCAATAATTTTTCCGGAATAGACCAACCACAAACACAAGTTCTTAAACTGTAAGACATATCACAGCCTGGAAATAGTAATACATAAGTCCTTGAAGTCATATCAGGATTTATGACAGTATCATTTCCATAATTATGATTTGTGGTTTTTCATGAGAATGTCTTGAACAATCTGTCAGATACAATAACACACCTTGATAAAAATTTACAGCAGATCCTTCCCAGTATATTGGCAATATTAGGACAGAACATAGCTGGTCTTTGATGTAATCCTCATTGGGTAGCTGGAATGGCTAGATTGGTTCCTACTTGTAATGTTACTATTACATTCCACATACAACTATCATTGCCCACAATGATTCACAGCTTTGCATAAATACAACTTACATCCATATTTCCTTGTGAAAGACAATGCATACTGGAATTTCTATGTTCAGGAACTAAATGTGAGCAAGATTCAAACAGAACTATATCTTTACAATGTGTTGCATGCTCAAAATAATGGGTTCTATGTAAAATATGAATTGCAAAAATGTAGAGATCAAACTTTTCTGAAATATTTTAACTCCACTCTGAAGACAAGCACATTGGATTCTGATAATTGAATCAGACCTCTAGAAATCTCTGTTAAGTTCCATAAGTTTATGCTATCCTTTAATGGTACCTCCCTCGCCTTGCCAGCTGAAGCAGACATGTCTGTCTTCTTTACATCTTGGTGAACATATCAATCAATAAACACTCATAACTCCCATAAGGTTCTATAAAATTGCAGTTAACACTCTGTGGCATGGAAAAGGGAAGTGGATACCAAAATTCTTTAGAACCCACAGATTAACAGGGCTTGCAGAAGTCTGCAAAAGAGTACGACACGTTAGCACCAATACCACCTATAGTCTAGTTCTATGGACAATCCTTAGACAGATTTATTGATTACAGAATCCTTAAGTCAGATTTTCAGTTAATCAGGACATACCACAACTCAAGTCTCTTGGTGTTGATGGATATACCATAATTTTGTTGAAACATTTCATTTAAAATCAGCTGATGCTCTTCATTAAAATCCACTTGAAGATCTTCAATAAATACTATAGTACAGAAGGTAACACTTCTCAGTTGCTAAAGCTTTGTTCCATGAAGAGATTTCTACAAAAAACTCACCCAAGCTTAGATTTAACATGAACATCTCATTAAATATCTCTTTTAAGAAAAAAATGTCAGATAACAAACAACTGCAAGAGGAAAACAAATCACAAATTATAAAACTTTAAAGAAGACATGGCTCGGGGTCAGCAGAACTTCACACCATGTTTCATGAAGTGTTTATAATAGGAATACAACAGCAGGAGCTTGCGTATACTGAAAATGTATATATCAATATAACAATGGCCACATATTGCCTGATATATCACAACTTTAAACTGACGGAAGATCAAGGAAAATACAACAGCAGGAAAGTCTACCAGCAGTACCCATCGACCATCTCTGCAAAAACAGCCAGGTTCTTAGTTACATCATGTCAGAAATATGACAAGCTTGCTAATAACCTGCTGATATGAGAAAATTACAATTTCCTTGGCGCTCACAGTTCTGGATGACACCAATACGCTTAGTGTTGTGGCACTGTTTGCACATGCAAAAAAAAAAATTAAAATCTTTGGTGATGCCTGCGAAAATCCATCTCGGAGGCTGTGGTGATGTAAAGTGTTATACTTTGGCCGGTAGAAGAGGAGAAGTCTCATCCAAACTTGTCTCATGGCTGGCTTGATCTTTGTTTTCGTTCTTAGCTGTCCCAGCACCCTCAGGATCTTTTACAACATATTCAAAGCCAACAGGTTGGATGTGCCGTACGCCACGGAACCCACTGAGAAATGACAGAAACTAGATTAGTCACTAATTTTTTTCACAATATTGAATGCAGTATTCCTATAGTAAGACTTAATTCCAGGGCAAATAAATTTGATAAAACCTCAGAGATTTTTGTGGTTGTATATTTGTACCCATTACTTGCAAAACATCATCACACAGTACAGTGACATGGCCTAAGCCCTTCAACAATGCCAAGATACCCAGAAAAACCTGGGGTTCTCCGACCAAAATCAGGTAAGCTACTGCACTCAGTGACTGGTGAAACAAAAGTCACCAATGACATAATGTATTAGAAGTAGTATTGCAAAATTTTCTTATGTCATAGCTTATCAAGTCCTTCTTAAAAGAACAGGGATAGCTATCTGCTTCACAGCCTTAAAAATCCACAATATTTTTTCATAAATTTTCACCCCCTTACACGTTTCCTTCGCCCAAACACTTTCGAGAAAATACAGCTTGAAAGTCGGGATTTTCACACTGCGCAGGCCGCCATAACTGGTCATCCGGTCAGCGCAGGAATGAGGCGTGACGTCAAAAAGCAAGAGGCTAGCTAGTAGTCATTGTGCGAAGAGCATTATCCACATGCAATAACATTCCTTTGTGCTAAATTTTATGCCTTATTTTCATACATGATCAGTAAGTCTTTTGCTGAAGATTGTGAACAAGTGCCCGACTTTGATCGCAATGCTATAATCTTAGAAAAGGCATGATAAATACTTGATAAAAGGAGCATCTGTCTGAGCACCGAGTGGGTCGCTTTATTACCGAATGCATAGGCTATGTATGGTTGTCTGTGCCTTTTTTTCCCCTGTATTGTTTAATGGGCTTTCACTGGTGTATGATTTTGACACTATTTATCATTTACCTGAGGAGCACATTTAGATTATTAAGACGTCGCACAGCAGGATAACATTTGATTGACGGTTAACTATTATCTCAGGGAGTGTTTTTTACACTCAGAGGCGGTGCTAGTTGCATTACTAGTCATGAATCAGCCAACATGTTTCGAAAATGTGGTCGAAGAGCTGGCATATTGACGTGAAAATAGTTTGACACCCTTATGTTGGTCAGAGATGACCACGGGAATCCTTTAAAGAATACTTGTGAATCTTTTATGGTGTGGAAAGAAAGAACTGGTCTTCATGATCAATGAGAAAAATGAAAAGGACTCTAGCAATTAGCATGGATATGCCTTGTTGAGCAGAGCAACAGGGACGAGATGGGGAAGGATAGCGGGAGGGAGAGAGAGAATATAGATGGGTGGGCACAGTTACAGGGGTGAAGCAAAGACGTTACATTTACAATGTCTTTGAGGTTGAGAGAGAAAGGGAGAGAGAGAAAAAAAGAGGGGGAGAGAGAGGGGAGATAAGAGGTAATAAGAGATAGTGAGAGCCTAAGTTGTTAAAAAAAAAAAAGCGACAAGGCAGATAATGAACAGTGATTCAGGAGACAAAAGCATCTCGGCTGCTCTCTCTCTCTTTCTTTCTCTCTATGTTAGTGTCTAGTTTCTTTGTTCTTACCTCGTTTTCTTCTAGATTCTCATCCCACCACCCTCTTGCTCTTTGCTTTATCTCTCTCTCTCTCTCTCTCTCTTCATCCCTGGAATTGTGCCCACTCAACTCTTACTAGGATCTATCTCATTCCCCTCCCTAATAGTGAAGACTGATTCATTCTTTAAAAACTACAAAAGTTTTCACCTGTTTCCTATAAAATGGTCCTGTGGGCATCTCTGACACAATAGGTCAATATAATTTTCATGTCAATGTGCCCCCTTTTTGGCCTGCTCTCTAAAGCCTTCTGATCGATTTATGACTAGTGACACAATTAATGCTGCTCCCAAACACAGAGAATTTGACTGTGGCGGCGTCTAAATTATCTGAAAGTGCTCCTCGAGCAAATGATAGTTTTATATTTTCAGAATCTTAGACTAATGAGAGCCCACTAAACCACACAGCAGACATCAATATAAAGACGGTGCAAAACCACTTAAACGGTGGTCAGACAGATGTTCCTTTCTCTCAAATATCTATCCTCCTTTTTCTAAGATTACAGCATTGCGTTCAAAGTTGGGCAGCTGTTCACACAATTTAAAAAAAAATAATTTCTCGACGATAAAGGAAAAAAAAAAGCATAACATTTAAAGCTGCATGTGGATAATTCTCTTTAAATGACTACTGGCTTGCCTCTCGGTTTTTAAATTAAGCCTCATTCCCGCACTGACCAGTTATGGCGGCCTGCATGGTGTGAAAATCCTAATTTCAAGCTGCATTTTCTAGGAAGCGCTCAGATGAAGGAAACGTGTAAAGGGTTGAAAATTTATGCAAAAATACTGTGGATTTTTTAGGCTGTGAAGCAGATAGCTTCCCCTATCCCTTTAAAGTTTGTTAGCCTTTTCTGTAATATGAGACAAATCCTTCACTCTGCCAAGCATGTGACACAGTTCCAGTATAAAATGGAGGAGTCCACTGTAAAATAATGTTAGTTCTTTCCTCACACTACTATAATCAGTCTGTTGCTGATGCTGTGGGTGTTATAACTGGTGAGGTTAACCTGCAGGGTCAATAATGATGTCTGTCTTCTCCATTTCAGTTAGAATCTCTGTTTTTCAAAGCCTTCCTCTTTATTCATAACCCTTCTACACTTTCCGATTTTCCTTGTGAACATAGCAATGCCTTAGTCACCCTTGCAATATGCATTTCTTTTCAGTGAGATTCATACTACAGCATAAGCCCAAGCAATGGTAGTAATGATAGTAATGAAGAAACCACAGAAAATGATACTCACCAGTCTCTGCCTGAGCAATTCTATGTGTAAAAGGACCATGGTATAAGAATTCTTCTACTCTGAAATCTCCAAGCAGTTATAAGGACCATTCGCAATTATGTATGTGACATCCACATAATCCTTTGGTCCCATCCAAGACATTTTGGCCTCTTTCATAGAAAATTTACTTTCATGATCTTTAATGTTGAAACAAAAGAAAATGCCAAAGACTTTTTCTTTCCAAATTCCATTGCATCTATATCCACTCACCCAAGCAGGATGAAGGTTAGAAAGCACATAGCTGACATAACCATGAAGACTGAGCCTTTGAATGTGTCCAAAGTTGCATTGTAGATCAGTGTGTAAACTGTGGATGACACCATGCTAGCCACAGTCTCCATACATGATAGACTAGAGAATAAGGCACCTGTGGGGAGGAAGGAGCGAGTATGAGTAACAAACATGAAGTCTAGTCATGAAGTCTACATTCCTTTCATTACTGTCAACAAAACAATCTGATGGCAGTTGATTTTGAACCATAGAAATCTCACTTTCACACATGAATGAATGCATATCCTGCACAAAAGCGTTGTCTTGCATGCTTCATACACATCTCTTAGTCAAAACTAACTGTGGTTTACAAACTGAACAATAATTATGTTGTTAGTCCAATCTACAACAACAAGAAAAGTATTTGATAACATCACGTCCCTAAATAAGGCCCATACAGTCAAATCTGACCTTGTGACTGTCTTTGGTGGAAAATGGGTCATCATGGACAATATTGAATCCCCTCAATAAATCACTAATTAGCCTGGTTTTCATGTCTATGTTGCCACTGATCTTTAGGGGCCCATGGACAAAGTCCCTGGTATGATGGACACAGAAAATATAGACTACGAGACTATGTTACTCTCAATAAATGGGGAAAAAGGGAGACAGGCACTAAATTACCACAAATTTAGTCATATTCAAGCTCTTATTTAGTAACAAATCCATATTCTTCCATGTTGGTGTAAAAGGTCATACACCTAAACAAATTTAAATAGGTCACAGGAGTTTACTATCTAATAATATGTTATCACAGATAATATCTGTACATCTAATGCACACGAACAAAAGGAATGAAATAATACCTTCTCATCCACAGATAACAAACCATGCATTCATTTACCTTGCCGATGTGGAGATGTAATCTGTGAAAGGAGAGCTCGTGGTATGGGAATGGTTGCAAAATATAGGATTCCCACAAGACCAGCTGAAAAACAGCAAAACATACTGAATGAAAGCTCTCAAACTTTGAAAGAGGGGCTGTCATTCTCTATTACTCTCCAGTCCTTCTAAATAAATGGCACAAATTCATGCTACATAATGAAAACAAAAAAATTGTCATCAGTCAAATGTTATATTGTGATAGTTTCTCTTGCCAAGTAAATCATTTATGCACAAGTCAAGCAACTGATTCTCATGGCGTATAAACATATCCAGCAATATATTATTATATATGTGCTTGATTGCCATTCTGCAGTCTGATAATCTAAAAAATTAAGAATGAAATGACATTTTTCTTTTGAGTTAAAGGGGATTTCCATCATCTCATCTGTGAATGGTTATGGTGTTTGCCTCTCACATCACAGATAAAGAAATCAACTAATAATAGGCATCCTCTCTGGGTACACTTTCAGGGGCAAGAAACATTGTGCCCCTGATATTCTTGTTGAATACCTTGTCTGTTGCAAATGCTAATGCCCATCAACAGATATCTTGACACCTGGGAATTTATAACAGGAGGCCACTTGGCTTCAGGCTGCAGCAATTCATAATAGAATTATCATCAACCACTGTAATCTACATAACTTGAGTATCTTCGGAGCAGCTAACCTGCATTTGGCTATTTGCATTACGCAAGGAGGAATATGGTCTGTGCAGTAACATCAGCCAAAAATGGTTACTCTCTAGAGTTCATGCTGTCAGACAGAGAGAAAAGAGAACTCTCTTGCACAACCTCAGGAATATATTACAAAATGACACTTACATAAATACATAAAGGCTGTTGACTGTGCAAAGCCCTCCACTATGAAACCAGCCACAGCACTTGATGCACAAATCATGCCAGTGAATTCCAAGGAAAGACGTTGTTTACATATTCCTAGTACTGCCACAGCTACTAGTGACATCACCACCTGTAAGTTTAGTTCATAGATTGAAACACTACATGTAATATGGCAAAGTAGGAAAGAAAAGACGATCATATGAATAATATTAATGTTCAAATAATATTAATGCTTGTAAGTACTTTGTATGGACAATGCAGCCCACACAGCTCTCCATTCCTGTAACCCTAGCAGGCCAGATCAATTAATACCTATCTAAACTCCCTGAGTGTACCCAGTACTGCTGCCATTTCCAAATGATCCAAGAGAATTGTTTTGCTGCCAGTAGCTAAGTACCCAAGTACCCATTTCACTTGGGGCAAGTGAAGAAAAGTGAAGAAATTGTGAACTAATGCTTCCCCAAGACATTCACAATACCATGATGGGATCTGAGTTCAAAACTATTTGATCCTGGGCAGAACTATAACCATTAGCCATACTGCCTCACAATACAGTAGACTAACAATAAAGTCAAACCAGACAATTTTGAACTTCAGACAGGCTTGCAAATTTGAGATCACTGGGCATTAAGATTGTTAGGTAGTTTCAATGCAAAAATTAAGAACTTGGGACTAGAGCTTTGAAATGAAATAATGGGAATTTGAGATCTTGAGATTCTAACTGTATGATGAAATCTTCAGCAAATCTAATTCTAATGCAGAATAGAGGAGCTGGGAGAAATATTTAAACAAACATCTCCTCAAGCTATGGGCCATTTTAACCATCTTCTTTCATCTGTCAGGTGACTTATTTACCTCAGTGTGCCCTTCTGACATAAAATCATATCCATACTGATAGACACATCTACTCAAATATACATGTCTGAGCCTCCACCGACATAGAATCAGATCTAAACTTATAGATGAATCTACTCAAATATACATGTCTTTGCCTACAGAGTGTTTTATAATCCTAAAATCCATTTCCTAGTAGTTAAAGCAGTGGGTTTATGGGTTTTCATTCACTTTTGAGAATTGCCGAATAAAACGCTACTTGTGGTCCAACATAGTTTAACAGGACTGGCAAAATCCCAAAATAAAAATTCACCTCAAGAAAATGTGTTCAACTGCTATGTAACAACATGATGTGAATGATAACCACTCACCAGTCTGATAGAGTTGTAGATACCAATATCCATAGAGTTCCAGCATATGGGAGCATTTAAAACAAAGAGCATTTCCACAGTCAATCTCCCTAAGTTTGTCAGGTTTAGAAAGAAGAATATTCCCAAACCTATGGCATACTGTATTCTGCGGAATGTGGTCCCATCAAGAAAATAAAAGCCAAAAGTCTGTGAAAAAAAACACATAAGAAATCAGTCATTCTTGCATCAAATTACTGGCAGGCCCATGCGTGAATCAGCAACTCTGAACTGGATAAGGGGGAACCATCTATTTACTATTTGCTGTGGTTACAACATTCTGGATGGTGTAAGATAAACCTATTAGTATAAGATAAACCTATTAGCAAGTGTAGCATAGATTATGGGCCCCGTGTTTCCTGCGTCATATGCTTTTTCTCTTTCTCACATGCTTAGCCACTCTAAATCCATTCCTCATGTTACTAGTCCCACACTAGCTTGAATCTGGCCCATGCATTTAAGATAAATAGTTAACATTACCAGATGACTAGACGGATTATGTTTCCATGAACATCATCATGCAATGATGAATGGTAACACAAACATACAAGTAACACAAATGTTTGAACACCTCCATGAATGTAACACCTTTATGTTGATGATGCCTGAAAAGCTTTCATTCTCAAGATTCCATATTCATAACTGTGCTTTATCTTGTAAAAGTTTTAAAGGTAAACACGCCAGCCAAACACTGCATCCTACCTCTGGATAAATATTCCTAAGATATTCTATAAATTAGAAATGTGAATGACGATATGTAGACTGTTTCTATTTCAGTTCTCTTCACAAACACTGGCAAACACTAAATAAGTGTTCTTACCTTTTTCACATGAACACCTATATTCCACTGGAAGCTGTGTTTAGGCCCGGGCATTGTCTCAGGCAGGAAGAAGATGATCAAGATCAAGGCAAGACACAGAATACCAGTAACTATCAGCACTGGTATGAAGTAGCCCACATCTTCTATTAAATATCCAATGCCCAGCTGAAAGTTATAATAATAGTCACATTACTACCAAGAAAATAGGATGTTGATTGTACAAGGAGTGTGATATCATAAAAGGTCAGTCACATGGGTACAGAAGTCTATCATTAGTGCTAGAAGTACTTCTTAAAGTATGGATTATGATGTCCCTGCATCACTATTGACATTGTCTTTGTGGGTGGGCTGGTTGGTGGGTGGAAAGATGGATGGATGGATGGATGGATGGATGGACGGACGGATGGATGGATGGATGGATGGATGGATAGATAGATGGATGGATGGATGGATAGGAAAGGAAGGGAAGGGAAGGGAAGGGGAAGAGAAGGGAAGGGAAGGGAAAAAAAAGAAGAGAGAAGAAAGGACGGAAAAGAAGAGAGAAGAAAGGAAGGAAAAGAAGAAAGAAGAAAGGAAGGAAAAGAAGAAAGGAACTGGTACAATGACTTCTTTCGCTTACTGTCGGTTTTTGGCACCTATTAGAGGGGCAAATCACTCATAAGCTAGTACCTGGCATATATCCACTTAAAAACACAATGTTTACATCATGGTAGTCGAGGGGGATGGG
>JAWQUT010000031.1:959997-1003496 GCA_033807755.1 Ellobium chinense
TATATGACTTCATGTAAGAAGATGGCAAGCATTTAGAGTATGAGATGGAGTATCTACTCTGACAGATGCTTTATGAACAGATGTATTTCTAACTGATGTTTAAATGAATCAAGAATGGCTGCATTTCGAATGGACGGTGGCAATAAGTTCCAAATTAAAGGCCTAGAATAGGACATAAATATAAATACGTCGTGATAGCCAGGTAGTTGCCCTGGTCGTGATGCCATGTATTTTTAATGCTTCATATTTTGTCAACATGATCACTAAGATCCTTAGAGCAGCTCACTTTGGGGTGGGTGGGGGGAGGGGGTTGAGGGGATGGTTATTACATCCCACAATGCCCAAGACAGACTGCACAAAACCTATGTGTAATTAATATACAGGGCAATCTGGAACCTGCTGTAAATCAGTAATATACAGCAGAACTTTTAACTGCAGAAGAGTGCTCAAACTGACGCAAATATTTATGCATATTAGTATATGGGCATGGGCTTAACTAGTTTGTAACAAATGTGACGGACGGACACAGTGAATATGGAATGCATTAACATCAGGCAATGAACTACACTGCCAAATAATTAAGAGAAGGGCTGGTGTTCATTTCTGACTAGATAACACAAGAGCTCTACCATGCAAAGGTGAAATCTAGTAAGCAGAAATTTTAAAAGGTACAAAACAAAGAGATGACTGCTCCTCATATGACCAGGTGATAAGGCATATTACCTTAAAGTGGATGAAATGTTAACCCAATCTGTGTAGTTATGCTGTTACTCATAATCTGGAAAATGTATTGCAGAAGATTTTGCACAATCACTGAAAGGTCAAGTTTGAGAAGGCCGAAAGGACACCAGTTTTTACCTAAAATTACCAAATTTCTTGGTTCTATCAGAGCTGAGCCCCTCACTGAAAGTTGAATGTGATATCCCTACACCACAGAAATGCCAACTTCACCGTAATTGAAACCTTATACTGTATGTCCTAACTGTCTGAATGGTGTTCCCTGACTTCCACATGAAACCTCAGTGTTCACTCGTAACACTCACACATTTTCTAACTGCTAACACTTAAATGAAAGCCTCTCTGAAAAATACCCCCATTTCATTTCAGGTCCTAATTTTACAGACACGTATCCATAAAACTTGGCATCTCACTGAGTGAAAGAGATTCACAGGGATAAAGCTAGTCTAGATTAAATCAACATATTGATGGTCTCCAAAATGTTAGTCCAGGTTTAATAAGGCGTGATATGGTTTCAGAAAAGCTGTGTCGTACTCCAAGAGTGAAATAGCCTCATTAAGGGAGTATGCATAATGATTTCATAAACCATGCAGCATGTTTCAAGTGTGGAAAATTGCTGCGCCCAGTGTGGTTGAACAAGACCATGACAGAGCTTACAAACTGAACGACCGTCTCACTGATAAAATCAATGGACAGAATAATATGAGTCGATGTGCCATCTGACATCCTACATGTATTATTTATATGATATAGCATTGCTATGCTAAAAGCCCTCCGGTGCACTGTCAGTTGCACAGTTGCAGCTAATTCAGTGACCTCAGTGGGTGAAAGGGAGGAGGTGGGAGGATGTCTTCTTCTCGGAGAATGCCCACCTCTCTTCAAAAGTTATAAACTACATTGCATGTATTGTGATTATAAATTGATATAAAATGTACGACAGCTTATTATTAATAAAAAATACAGAGGAGAAACAGTATCGTATTTTGAATAAGTACTGTATAAACAATGATAAAATGGGCAATCATTTACACATATAAAATTAGTCAATATTTGCTGTATAATCATAGTCAATGGAGTTGGTGGCCGTATTTGGAAAGATACAGTACCATTTAACTCTGTTCCATTCTTTCCTCCCTTCCACCTCTCTAATATTATATACGAGTACAAACCTATCACTGAGATCTTTGACGTCTTTGTGATAAAAGTAAAACTCTGATAGCATAAAAATTCTTCAGATCCAGCATGTTGGACTATGGACTATGTTTGTCAGTCTTGAAAATGTTGAGACCAATGACTGGCCTGATCAACCAAGTTTACCAGCTAGACGTATTAACCCAGGATATGCAATAAAATTTATCAGAAAATAGTTGTGACAGATGTGAGCAGTCGGGAAGTGTGTTTGGGTCATGGATGAACACTAGGTCCGCGCGTGGAAGTTAGGGACCGATTCAGGCAGTAGGTATTTAAGAATTAAACTGCTGTGAAATTAGCGTCCCTGTAGTGTAGTGGTAACACGTTCAGACTTGCAAGCTGAGAGACCCTGGTTCGATCACCGGCAGGGACAGAAATTTTCTAGTGTAGTTTTTTTCGGCCCATCTTCTCAAAATTGATCATTCACAGTAATTTGCCGATATCCCTGGTGACACACTTCCTTAAAACAATATGTAACATCTGGTAAATTATCAGACTAAGCTCACCTTCCTCCCTCTTAAATATAAGAGAAAGAATACTATACTGTATTGCCTTTCCACCCTGTTACACAGAGCTCCGGTGATAAGTGCATCTATCCAGCTTCTGGTCCATGCTTTTCTTCTTTGTTTACCATTTACTTTTCCTGTTATTACCAAGTGTTCTTGCTATTGTCCTCTCATCATGAGTCACACGAATTTTCCTTGTCTTCTTCTTCTCAGAGCAGTTAAAAAAATTCCCTTTCATGATTTGCTACCTTCAAAACTTGGGCATTTATTTTCTATACAGTCCATGATATTAGGATTTTACATGTATTTTTGTTTCATGTTGGTCCAAGCTTTGCATAGCAAAATAGGCAAACAAAGACCACAAATATAAAAAAACAAAAAACAAACAACAACACCAGAGTGACTACTGTGCTAGTTTTCAATATGAACCATGATAGATAATTCATTTTCTGGTAAACTTAGTTAAATGATATCTTTGCAGTATATGTAACCGGGTGGAAAGGCATATACAGAATAGTAATCTATCTCTTAAGGGGGAGGAAGGTGAGCTTAGTCTGATAATTTTTCAGATGTTACATATTATTTTAAGGAAGTGTGTCACCAGGGATTTTACCAAATTACTGTGAATGATCAATTTTGAGAAGAAGGGCCGAAAAAACCTACTCTATAAATTTTTGTCCCTGCCGGGGATCGAACCAGGGTCTCTCAGCTTGCAAGTCAGAGCGTGTTACCAACTACACTACAGGCACGCTAACTTCGCAGCAATTTAATTCTTAAATACCTACTGCCTGAATCGGTCCCTAACTTCCACGTGCGAACCTAGTGTTCACCCATGACCCTAACACACTTCCCGACTGCTCACATATAGACTACAACACTTTTGGAAAACTGCAACACCTTTGACGGGTAGTCCGGAATTTTCAGAAAAACTGACACATTTATTCTGGCAATATGCAAAAAGTGCACACAACTTCAAGCAAGGGACTGTTGATAAAATCTTGTCTTCTTATCTGGTTGGGTTTCAAAATATAAGCACCTTTACCATGCAGTGCTACCTGACAGGCTTTGTATTAGATAAATCTTCCCATCTTTATGATACACAATAATTATCAACCGCAAAAGTTGACATTATATGGCATTATAAGTCATGGCATGCCTAAGCCATTTATGCCACAGTGTCATCACTGGCTTTGGCCAAGATTTTAATTGTCATTATATAAAGATAAGATGTAGGGCGATATATTTATATGGAAAACTGAACTTCTCCAAATTGTTTGCTATTATGCAGAGTCCTATAATGTATGACTGAAATTTCGAACACATTCTGATGTGTCTCTCATGAGAAATTGCTCCTTTTTTTTTTTTTTCTTATGTCAATATTCTTGCAATTTTTTAAAAAACTAACAAGCATTTACTGGCAAGCACTTCCTATCACCCGAAAAGCCCACTACTACAAAATGCACTGATATCAGCATGACACCGCTGCATGAAAAGGAAAAGCCTGTTAAATTAATGTGTTTGCCACTGTTACATTGGAATCGAATTTAATAACTAAAAGAGGATATAGTTTAATAAATTACAAGAGAACCTCAGTTTCAACAGTGTGCTTCTACCAATGGCTAGTTAAACAGTGGAGAAAAACAAAATTGTAGATCTTTAGTCAGGCCACCAGAGAAGTATTAAATTTTAAAAAAAAGAAATTGAAAGCACTGCTGCACTGGGTGAAATTTGCATGGTAAAATATATTGAAGTAAAATAAGGAAAAAAACTAACCAAAAATAAAGGGAGTAATAGGGGAGAAGAATAACAATGGTACAAATGATGAGGAAGAATATGAATTCATGTAAGAAATATCATTTGAACCCATTATTATCAGCACTGAATTACTTCCATCCTATCACCACCACCACCATTATGTGTCTTCACCACAATTATTATCATCATCATCATCATTCCCTTTGCAACTTTGATCAGAGCTACTATCACTTCCTTTTTAACAATGAAGTCCAACAATATTTCAGTGGTCACCGCTAGCACCATCTTCACCATTCCACACACAAGATAGGCCAAACCTACAATGAAATCCTAGAGAGGAAGAACTCGTCACAAAAATATGCAAACTATTCACCCTAACTATACACTATATTGGCTCCAGGGTTATTGTGACAAGTAAAATGTAACGCCGCTACGAGTACTTGTTACAGTTTTCGAGTAACAATTAGTCTACTTACTCGTTAGACGCTTCGAAAAATTACTCGTTACCGAATTTTTGTGTAACAATGTCAAAATTACTCGTTACTTTTTTCGTTATTTTTGTGTGCGTGTGTGTTTGTGTGTGTCTCACGTGCTTGCTTGACGGCCCGAATTGGATTTTCGGGGAGAACAAAAAAATCAAAGCAAACCGATGTCGGGCGCAAGCTCGTTCGCCTGTCCACGTGTACCTGTGCAAAACTAAACGGTCATGAAGATCGTGGTGTCCACGTAACGGTACCACTGATCCACCGTTGTTCGCTGCGTAAACATCGTCACGTCATAATTATGTAAACAATCGAGATATGCGCAACCTGCGATCGCATTAGTTACCGGCGATCATTTTTCAACTGTGTTTTTGTTTGAAATTGAGATGAAAAAGAGCTAGTGGTGGAGTTAGTAATCTGGCCCCGACTCGCAAGGAGGAAGTTGGTGGGGGAACGGTGAAGTGGACGGACTAGGACACTAGGATCAGGTCTCACCTCCGCGCCACCCAGTCGCGGGCGGGAGGGGGTGCAGAGGGAAGGGATGAAGGGGGACAGGTTGTGTCGTGTCGGGCTGCCCGCGGTGTAAGGGAGGGAGGGGTGAGAGGGGCGACCTTACCTGCGTTTAGTCGGGAGGAGGTGGGGCAGGACTGAATAAGATGGCTGTGGAATCTGAACACAGACACCAGATCGCAAAATGTTCTAAGTTTTTAATCAGTCATATGTCAGGATTGAAGAACATTAATGTAACCGTCACGTGCAAGCCAGAATACGCCGGTGTCAGACTTTATCGCTTCGTTTTACAAATACAACTTACTTATTAAGAGGATGCGGTCGGCCGGTCGCAAACGCACCTAGTCTGCACTCATTACTGAGATGTCATCACCCCCACTGCGTCATAAGCGAATCCGCCATCCATTGTAGTGGTTCTCCATTACCGTCACCAATCCCGTCAAGTTAAATGTTAAAGTGTACAGATGTAAACCTTTAGCTTTATAAAAATGAACTTCATTATTGAAGACCCTATATAGAATCTAGTTGCTATATTCTTTTCATTCAAACAAGTACAAGTGGAAATTCGAGAAATATTTCCCCTACCGTCGGGCCTCGAATTCGGTTACGAATCCATCGAATCCTAGCTCTGGAATCGAATTCGGATTCGAAGCTTATGGGATCGAATCTGCCAAACCCTAAAAATCAGCCTTTCAGAAAATTAGGCACCATGTTTGTGTTTGATAGAGATTTGTACATATAATTGGGTGCTCACCTTCTTTTTTGTTTCTATTAAAATACAGCATTCGAAGTTTTTAACGTCTTNGGGGGGGGGGGGGGGGGGGGGATGCCAAAATCAAAGAAAAATTGAAGGATAACACTATTCAGTTACAGAGCCTCAAGTAGGTGCCGATGACCAGAAGAACCGCTTAACGGTCGAAGGGAAGCAACCAGTGAAAAGAAAATTGTAAGCCAGTACACACAGGAATTGTCTCCCATCCATTTCGGTCTATAATTTTCTTGATTATGTCCCTTCGATCGTAAATTTTGCAACACTTCATCTTATCTCTCTTTCTTTCTTTCTTTCTCTCTCTCTCTCTCTCTCTCTCTCTCACCCACAGACAGACAGACAGACAGACAGACAGACAGACAGACACACACACACACACACACACACACACACACACACACACACACACACACTTAATAACTCTTTCTGTCTCCCTCTCTCTTTCTGTGACTGTCTCTCTCTCTCTCTCATTCTCTCTGTTTTTCTCTTTCTTTTTCTCTCCCTCGTTCTCTCCTTCTTCCTCCCTTTCGTTCTTGTTGACTCTCTCTCTTTCTCTCTTTAATACACACACACACCTGCACACACTTACTCACTATTTCTCTCATCTTCTTTCTCTGGTCATAGTGGGAGTGGTGGTGGTGGTGCTGCTGGTGCTGTGATGATGATATAAAAGTAATGATATTCTCAAAGAAAAACAGCAACGTTGAACAGACAAATAATCACAAAAAATAAAAAATTTCAAACAGACAGGGGTAGACAATGGTAGAAGGGAAACAACCAGTAAAGTGATAATAATTGTCTCCTATTTAATTATGACCTTCAATTTTCACGATTATGTCCCTTGGACCATAAATTTTGCACTAATTCAATCCCCTCCCCCTCTTTCTATCTCTTTCTCTCTCTCTGTCTCTCCCTCTCTCTCTCTCTCTCTCTCTCTCTCTCTCTCTCTCTCTCTCTCTCTCTCCAATTTTTAAAATTATGTCCTTAGGATCACACGGAATTTTGTTGTTGCCAAATTATAGGTACGACGTAAAAGAACAGACTTCTCAACCACCTTACTTGTGCTTCTTTAAGAGTATATCACCACCGTTACAGCAACAATAATAATCTGGCGCCGACCCGTAAGGAGGAAGTTGGTGGGGAAAGGGGTGAAGGAAACAAACGTAGGATACTATAGTACGTAAACTTTGCTTTGTGCACACCTTTTACCGAATTACTAAAAAACCTGCCATTAGATGTTTCTAAAAGTTTGCATCAGCCCCTGTATGGGTCTGGACGTTATGAAAATACTGATTTCAATGATCAGCATTTGGTAATTTAGAAATTTCCTTATCATTTATTAGTAAAATATTCTCAATAACCTATCACTCCGTACAGTACAAAGTATCATAAAATACCGTAATAGAACATCATTTCCATGCTCCGTTCAAAACGTCGTTTACACTTTTTCCTTATATATATATTTTTAAAGTCATTACAATGGCCTGTGCATGTAAAAACCTTCATAATTATGTACTCATGAGCACGGGGGAGCACCATTATTGAACGCGTTAATGTGTGACGCTCATACTGTTTCTCATTTAGGCGTACATTAGTCATCGGCGGCTCTGCTGTTTTGTCTGCACATTGGTAAATCTACATAAATATGTCTTTGAAGGTAAAATTTTTAACATGCAACGGATCACCCTACATTTGTACAACTACTCTTGTAAAGAGACTAGGCGTGGTCACTTGTATCACAAGATTTTGAACCCCACACTGCGAGTCCAGCATGCGCTGGGCATTTCAAGACAAAATTTTCGTCGCTGGGTAAATGACGAAAAAGAACCATACGTGAGAGCTTGTGGTGTGTGTGAGTCTCGTGCCTAGCGCTATGACTGCTAGTCTTCTGTTCGGCTTCGGGAAAGACCCCGGCCACTAAGCCACTTTTTTGGAGTGGCGGCGTGGTCGTGTATAGACGTCTACCTAATTCCGAACTGACGGCAAGGCGATGGGTGCCGACGCAGAGGTCGCGGGTTCGATTCCCACCACATCACTTTCTTTCCTTCTTTCATTTTCTCTCTGCATTTGTCTTCTTGAGCACTTTCCACTTTATCCTACTTGATTTCCATACGTGAAAAAGTATGTTAGATTCTTTTGAGAGAGGTGTTGTCCGTTGTGTTTTTGTTGATTTTTTTTCAAAGGAAAGAACTAGACTACTTACCATGAGGAAACTGAAAGCTAGATTAATAGAAAACAACGATATTGATGTGTCCAAACAAACTCTTTGGAAAGTTGTGAGAGCGATGGGATTTACATTCCGCAAAGCATCGAGTGGAAGAAACTTATTGTCTGAGAAATCACATCTTATTGCGACCCGAGCGAAGTATCTCCGACAAGTTAAGAAAAAAAGGCAAAAAGGATATGATATCGTTTACTTGGACGAGACCTGGGTAAATTCTCACCATACATCTGACAAAGAGTGGATGTCAGTGGATGGATCAGTAAGATGAGAAATATCAAACAGCAAAGGCTCATGCAGGGAGGTTGGTTTCATTCCAAACGCTGAACTTGTGTTTGAAGCCAAATCCACTGATAACCGCGACCATCATTCTGAAATGAATGGCGACCTGTTTCAGGAATGGATGGAGACCAAACTACTGCCTAGGTTAGACAGGTCATCATGTATAGTTATGGACAACGCATCCTATCATAATGTCGTTTCTTCAGCTGACAAAATCCCCACATCCTCCAGTACCAAGAAAACCATTATAGACTGGCTCAGAAAGGAAAATATACCTGTCCAGGAGATTAGTTTGAAGCCTGAATTACTTTCTCTAGTGAAGCGACAAAACAAGGCAAAACTTTACAAAATTGATAAAACAGTTGAAGAAATGGGACCTGTGTGTCTGCGGTTACCCCCCTACCATTCTAATTTAAATCCATTTGAGTTAGGGCACCATTGCAAGTGAAAATGTAACATTCAAAATGAAAGAGACAAAAGCTTTGACGCTGTCGGCGTTGTCTGAAATAGACAGAGAATATTGGATGAAATGTGTTGACTACACTGTAAAGAAGGAAGATGAGTACTGGAAAAACGATGGACTTCATTTTATTCAGCCATCAATTGTCGTAACCATGGAGTCGAGTGATTCGGAAGAGGAAAGTTAACAAGACACTGTGAGTCACCACTGCACGTAAAAGTGAGGGTACTAATACATAATTGCATTATTTTCACCCTTTTGTTTGTGTGTATGGTAGCCTTGTCACATTAAATTTGATCATTTTGGTATCTCCATTTTAGTAGATCACAGATACGCCCCTGGTCGATTTTTCACCCTCTGAAGTCTAATATTTGTACTGTAAAACCTCCTTATTGATAAATATAACTTAGAACGATCGGCTTTATATCGATTAAAGAAGGGAATTTTGATACCCATTATTATTCTGTTGACAAAAAATAATATTTGTAACGTCCATAAGAAAGTAGAAGTTGATGCAAATATTCAGAGAAATCTAACAGTGGGTTTTTGAGTAAATCGATGAATAGCTTGCACAAAACAAAGTTTACGGACTATAGGATCAGGCCTCACTTTCGAGCCACCCAGTCGCAGGCGGGTGGGATGAAGGGGGGACAGATTGTGTCGTGTCGGGCCGCCCACGATGTAAGGGATGGGATAAGAGGGGCGACCTTATCTGCGTTTAGTCGGGAGGAAGTGGGGCAGGACTGAGTAGGATGGCTGTGGAATTTGAACACAGACATCAGACCGCAAAATGTTGAAAGTTTTTTTTTTTTTCAATCATACATGAGGATTGAAGAACGTCAATGTAACTGTCACGTGCAAGCCAGATTACGCAGGTGTCAGGCTTTATCTCTTCGTTTTACAAATACAACTTACTTATTAAGAGGATACGGTCGGCCAGTTGCACACGCACCTGACCTGCACTCATTACAGAGATGTCATCACCCCCATTGCGTCACGAGTGATATGCGAATCCACCATCCAGTGTCGTGGTTCTCTCCACCAATCCCGTCAAGCTAAGTGCGATATTGGCCTGTTCGGCACGATATGCGAGTGGCGTCGAGCTGCATGTTTTATGAGCACGTGTTATCTCCAGTCTGATGTGGCAGGGTCGATTTCTTAAGGAAGGTGCTTTATGCCTAGTGGGACCATTCAAGTTTATAGTGAAGTTATGCTTTATAAATATACTTTGTAACTTGGGATCAATGTTTATTTTAAAAGGCAAAGAAGGGAAAATGCGATGCACTAGGACTGTATACTTAGTAAGGAGGAACGGGTTTCATACTGGTAGTTGATATCAAGATCTTATTGTGTCTGCGCAAAATCTTTCCTGGTTGCTGTAGTTTATCTAATTGAAGATGAATGAATGACTGAACAAAAGAAGGAAAGAAGGTGGAAGGCAGGGAAGGAAGGAAGGCAGGCATAGACTATATAAGACAATATGACATTGATCTAAAAGAGAAAGAGGGAAGGGACAATTAAATCTATCATTTCAAGTCACAGAAGATCAGAGTTACAAATTGACCCTTTCTGATTCTCTAATCCCAAACTAAAATCTCATAGATTTACAATTTCATTGAAAAAAAAACAACAACACACACACACTAATGTATACGGGGGGGAAAGCTTTCAACACAATGCGNAGCTTTCAGCAGAATGCGCTTGGTAAAGCGAGATATACGGTTCCTGGGGTCGAATTAACGACATACACGACTGAAGGATAATAAAGATGGTACTGGAGTAATAATAAAATACAAACTGTGTGACTGAGAGTCACTGTACTAACACACACAGGATTGTAGACCTATTTTGAAGATTTTTCTTTAAAACAGGCTGTGCACTTCAGAAAATTGTTAATTTCCTTGTGAAGAAGCAGATTTAAAAAAAAAAAAAGGTATTAAAATAAATGGCCATTGATACCAAAACGAAAATAGGCTGCTGTTTTGAGACTTCAACACAAATAAAATAGATATTAATTCAAAAACTTTATGGTATGGATATCACTCAAAAGAATACCGTGATAACTTGTGTGAAAAATGCCAGTTGACTTTTTGCACGCTTGTTTCGTTTCTTGGATAATCAAGAAACTGAGACATGAAAGTAACTGAAAAGTAACCAGTTACTGTACTTTGCTTTCAAAAAAAATAAAGTAATTGTAACAATTATTCATTTTTCAGAAGCATAAAGTAATTGTAACAGTTACTTTTAAAAGTAATTTTAACAACCCTGATTGGCTCTAATTGTCACACACTGTCTCTCATACATCATCACCTCTCTCAATAGCTACCAAAGTATCTGGGAGACACCCTCTGTAAGCCTCTGGTGCCCACCATTAGATGTGCAGACAGCCAGATGTTCACATAGCCTGATGTTTCATTACACCAGTATCACTTAAGCTATTTACATTTATTTTTACAAGGAAGCACAACATACCCACAACACAAAGGACAAATAGAATACCAGTAAACGTCATAGTTCGCCTGCGCATTAACAATATTGGGTCTCTCACGATCATAAGTATTACATTAGTGTACTGGTGCTGAATGCATCCTTAAAAACATTCAACATGCGGAGTTAATGTAATTCTGACAATGGTAAAGATCAAACCATTAAAATACAAGTTCTCAATTAATTATGGTATATATATAGCTATATTTCAAATGATGCTAAATCATACTCTTATTGTTGGGTTTTCCCACATCAATACTTCAATTTCACATGTCCATGGAACCAGTAAAAGCAAATATGGTGGATTTCAATGGAAATGTGATGTGGGCAGGGTCGGCGACTCTCAAATAATGTAAATATTGATTGATAAAGGCAACTTTCTACAATTGTAGGTGGGAAAGGGTTAAAATTCTATGGAACCTCGATATTAAGTACTAGTTTAAGGGGAGGCACTATCTTTTTCCAGAGGTTGCAATGCACATGACATGGTGTGCAACTTATCACCATGAATGCAATGGATTCCTATGCAAACTTGTACACCAAAGTGCTGAACGGTGCATTTTTCTCCCTCAAGGGTGATGATCTCAGTGGCCCCAGGTTTTTGCTGTTCGGCACCCGATTTCTTCTTCGTCTCTTAGACATCTTTATGCGTGATCGTATGGAGGCGTTTACCCATTTTCTGTCTAGATATAAAATTATTCTATTTAATATAAAAGAATGTAGCCAGTTTCTGATAATCCTGTGTCAAGACAGAAATTCCAACCCCCCCCCCCCCNCCCCAAAACGCCTCCATAGAATCATGTATAAAGGTATTTAAGAGACGTGGGTGAAAGCTGGTGTCAAACAACTGGTGCCATGGCTAATGACACTTGTTCTAAGATCATCACCTTTGAGGGAGAAGAATGCACCATTCAGCACTTGATGTGTTATATGGCAGAGAAATCCAGTGTACACATGGAAAGAAGTTTCACACCATGTTATATTCATAACAGTCTCTAGTAAAGGGTAGTGCCTCCCCTTAAATAAGTCTGTTGAACCTCGATATTAAGCCCTCATTTATTAAGTATACAATCTTATTAAGTAGGTATTTCACACACTTGGAGACATTATTCTTCTATCATTTTATTAATCATGCTGGCTTTGACATTAAGTGCATTGTAATTATAAGCATACTTTTTCCATGCACCAAGGCAGACTTAGTATGATTGTTTATTGTACAGTCCTTTCTATAACGCAGTGGGAAATAAATGGATGAGGTTATCTACATTATAAGATTGGATCGGGGGCGTGGCACGCTCCCTTCCAAACGCATAGTCTAACCTTCAAAACCGCTGTTTGTAAAATTCGGCTGAAAACGTCAACATGTACAATATCCGATACAGAATGTTTAGCATCACTGTCTGCTCACGGAAACTACTAGATTTGATTAATCGATTTACAAAGTTTGTGCCGCATTTTTGTCTTTGTCTTTGTTTCCGGCATTCATTCTGCCATTTCGTTGACTCCAAATAAAACTTTAAAATTTCGTGCCGGAAAGACATTGCGTTTCGTTTGCCATTGGAAATTTGAACGCACACGCCGACACCGCGGCACCGGTTCGAAGATCCAAATCGATTCCAAACTCACAATTCACAACGTGTTTTAAAGCGGTAAGTATGTGAAGTTTCTGTTATCTATATTATAAGACTGGATCGGGGGCGTGGCACGCTAAATTCGAACGCGATAAACTCATAACCTGCTACACGTAACATTCGGGTCCAAAATCAGTAGCCTGTATGAAAATCGACAAAAGAGATTTAGACTAGCGTCAGTGCGTTCACACAAAGGGTGCAAGATTCCATTAGTTATGTACGGGCTTCGCTCAGTTTCATCGTTTTTAAAGGATGAGGTTGAAATTTCGAAATCTGCTTTCCATTCATTGATGACGCTTTGCTCTGTGAAGTCGCCCAGCACCATATCAGCGGGTAAACCCGTAAACTTAGCCATCCAGTAATGCCACGTTCACTATATTGCCACTTCTAGCCTACATCATAGTAATAAAGCAAGGCTCTCCATGTAGCAGATAATCCTATTTTTGTCATCCAACGTCCCATTCATAGAATGGGTGTCTATGCTAGTTCAAAATATTTCCATTTTGACTCAATGGAACTATTTCAAACTTTGCACACAAAATTTTTATGTGTTTGTTTTTCTGAAAACCGCTTTAATACAAAATTGATACCCTGCAGTAATTTCCTACATTATTTTTACTGTAAGATCATTGAACACATCTATTACAACGAACGCTAATGAACCTTTACTTGAAACAAAGTTATGTTGTGCTTCAGTACATCGCTTTAAGAGTAAGGTTTCCCTGTTATACATTTAATTATAAATTGCTTTTCGACTTGAACAGCTTTGCAAAAAACAAAACACCATTAGGAATGTTACTATGCTGTTGCAACCTCAGGAACAACAACTATGACTATCATTACTATTGTTACTATTAACTCTGAGAACTAAGTGCATTATGGCTGCTATTACTGTTATTGGTGCAACAGCAGCAACAACAACAACTACTGTATTACTACTACTACTGCTGCTACTATTGCTGTTGCTGCTGATGTTGTCGCTGTTAGTGCTGTTGCCATTGCTGCTGCTGCAACAACAACAACAACAGCAAGTGTTAATCCTGCTCCAGCAAGAACAACAAATACTGTTATTACTATTAATCTGCTACTGTGCAAATCAACAACAACTACCACTATGATTGAAACAACAAAACCACATGTATGCCGGCCATGCTGTGCGGTACTCTAATATGAACTGTGCTAAAGAAAATCTGTACCCAGTGAAAGAATCATTTTATGTTGTCAGAGCTGTTGATCAATATTGCTCAGCAGTCAAGGCAATCATACAGGCACAAAACACAAGGACAACCACTCACAGAATTAATAAACTGACTCAAACAGTGGTTAAAATAAAGATATCCTTTTATCAATACACTATCTTTGCTAAGTAAAGATTATAGCACTGTGATCAAAGTTGGGCAGAAGTCTAAGCAAAGACATCATATGCTGAAAGAAGGTGTACAACTAAACTAAGAATAAACGAAAGTTTTCACTGGGCTAACTCTCCATTCAACCACTCAGTGCTAGTGTTCTCCCTTTATGATGTCACATGCGTGAGAGGATTGTCAGGAATGACATTATGACAGTGCATGCAGGATAAAAATCCCAGCAATCAGGTGGCATTTTCTCAAGAAGAAGGACAGACAAAAATCCCTCTCCCGCCCACTTCAGCCACTGGAATATTTTTTTTTTAACCTGACAGGGTGAAAGACAGAAAATGGTTGGAATCTTCTCTTGAAAGGATGCTCTGCTCACTCACTCATACAATTGTGGCGAATCATCCTCTGTTATTCTGATTATATATTGATATTATGTATGAAGGTGATTTTGAAAAAAAAAATGTACAGAGAAGTAAAATATTTCACTAAATACAGTGTTAAAATTCATACAGTGCACAACGGGCGCACCTCGTTTCATCGACACGCCATCTTAATTACCCTCGTTTCATCGACACATGCCGACAACTCACTTCGTTCCATCGACACATGCCTACAACTCACCTCGTTTCACCGACAACCATTGTTCTCACGAGTAATCGAGTACTATTACTAAATTCAGTCACATATTTTTTAAAAGTTGACAACGTGTAAATATATGTATTGTAAACAGGCTCTCGTGCAGAAAAAGCATTGATTACGTTATCTCTAGACACAATGTAACTATTAACTGCGTATAAAAGCAGCTTGAATATAGTGTTGGATACCACTTACAACTTCAACCATGGAGGTCATAACAACAAAAAGAGGATCGCCAGCCCTTGTAGTAGAAGGTTTTAGATTTATTAAGGACAAAGCAAGAAGTGACACAGTCTATTGGAAATGCGGCGAAACAGGTTGCAAATCAAGATGTTCAACATGCAAAGATTTCATAACTTTGTTATCTCAGTCAAGTATTCACAACCATTGAAAACCAGACTTGGATATGGAGAAGGTACGCCACACTTGTAGGAAGAGGGCACTGGAGTGCATGAACTGTTCTGCTGGCAAAGTTGTATGCGAGGAAGCAGTCAAATTCCCAAGTTTGACCTATCAAAACGTTAAGGCTTTGAAAAACTCCGTTTATCGATGCCGACTGAAACAGCGACCACCATTGCCGAAAACGAGGGAAGAAGCCTTACAAGCATTTACCAATATCACCTAAGAAGTCATCGACGTTATCAGAATTGATGAGGAACACGAAATCGTTATGTTGTCATCGAAGACCAGCATCTCTTTTCTTTGTAACTCTGACCATCTCTTAGGTGACGGGACATTCAAATGCTGTCCGAAACTCTTTTATCAAATGTATACTTTACACGCATTAATATGTATCTTGCGTTTATTTCCTTCTTACGAACAAAACGGCAAAAATCTACCAAAGAATGATAGAAATGGTCAATGAGACGGCTGCAGAGATAGGTGAACTTTTACAGATGGGAATGCTTATTACAATTTTACACTGGAAACAAATTCACGACCAGTATCGGAAACCTTTTTTTTTTTTCAATCGATAGATCGAGTACCGTCTACCTGCGAGTGTCGATGAAACGAGGTTACCTGTTCAAAGCCTTTGAAACGTTAACCCTTCTCCTTTGATGTTTTTGAACAATAGAGAGAAAGTTGTCGATGAAACGAGGTGTACCCGTGCACAACAATCTGCCTGAATTACTTTGTAGTAGGCTATGTGAAAAAAAGGTGACATTAAACTCCATTCCATTCTCTCTAACAACATATAAAGTACAAAACATGATATATATTTCTCAAACATTTCTGATAATATCTTGATGTAGCATGTGTCTGATTGTCTTTACTTGGTTTCTTTGTAAGATGAGCTAATCACTGAGGTAAAGGTAAGACATCTTTTAAAAAAAATAGAGTCACTTGCCCACCTAGCGGCCAGGCCGAGGTGCGGCCACTTTACAGAACTAGAACTCAAATGGACTGTATTCACTCAAAATTTTCAGAGTAACTTCCATCAGTTTAATAGAACGTGTTTTGGTTACACCCGGTACATCTCCTACCGTTAGAGTGGAAGAGGCGGCAAATTTTGGTTTGCCCTTTGTAAAATAGACTCCAGTGAAATTTTCAAGTAGATTGACTCACACATTTCTTCTCATTTATACATGAATTTATTACTGTGGTTTTCTTGTGGGTATGTCTTTTAATATGCTTAGAGTTTACTATGGTGGATAGAACAAGATGATTATAAGGCAAATTGGGGAGGTACGGGGGTAGCCGCATCCAGGCCAGGCTAAATTTTATGTTGGGCTTGGTGCGGCCACACATAAAGCAAAAATCGCAGGAAAGAGAAATCCATCTAAAGCTAGTCCTAAACTTTCCAAACTGGGACTATGAAAGCCGGCGCTTTCAGGCCCACTAGATCTAGTAGAAAGATCATTAACCTTGACCCGGACGCCAACACTATAGTACACTATGCTCATCCCAGATGTCGGTCATCAAATGCTTTGAGGGCCCATAGTATACACTAATAGACCAAATGAAATATTACATAGCCTACACAGGTAATGTTCAAGTTCAAGTTCAAGTTCAATTTTATTTCAATTATTATTTTAATGTATAGGCACTCTGGATATGGCACAATGCATACGCTTGACGGGATTCGTCGGGCTTCAAAGTAAAGCCCCAAACGCCGCAATGTTGTTTAGAGATGAGTTGAACAATAGCATAAAGCCTCCTGTGGCTGGTTACCATTACTAGTATCTTTGTAAGAGACTGCTAGTTTCAACTAAACTTCTTCTGGATCTAGCAATTCCGATATGCGGCGGGGAAATAGGCCTAACATACACGCCAAACGGTGCCGGTGGTGAAAGCGAAACTAAGAAGAAACGCGCGTCAGCATCGATATTGCTGTGTACTCTACGGCATAACCGAATGCCAGTATGTATACTGTACTGTGCGAGATGATTTTCAGTACAAGAAAGCTCTTTAAGCGCCCGACTTCATTGCAGAAGGCATTCACGGTATTCTTTTTCATACTGACAGTCGATTTTCGGATTTTGAAGAGTACGAATCGTAATTTTGTAATGAGGTCACATTTTCCTATGAAATGCGAAAATTTCGCACTGGTTTGCAGCTCTGGTTTGTGTAACACTGAGGATCGTTGTTTTTTTCTCTTTGGAAACTGAAAATAGTGTTGTTTTTGTTCTGAGTATCGTTTTGTGCAGATATAGAATACATGTTTTCTGAGTAAAGTTGCATAAAGGTTCATCTCGGAGTTATGAAAAGATCTTTGTACTGTCTGTACTCATTTGTCCTCAATTTGTTTATCTGTAGGCTTATTTTCTTGTACATTTACATGCGGCAGTACTTAGGTCATGCTTTTAGTCGCATCTAGGACAGATGGCCGCACTTAGGGCTTACCAGTGACCGCACCTCGGCCAGGTGGCCGCATCGTGGCCATTTTTCCTGACAACATTTTATTAATCTCTGCCATAAATAACAACAGTGAGTGCCTCTCGCCACTTTCAATCCACAGTTATCTTCACATGTCCTATGTGCTGCCAACAAAAAACGTTCTAGGTGTGATAGTGGAGCTAATATAAAGGGAAGTTCGCCCATGGCCGCAAGTGGGCTGGTGACTCTATCAGTTCTTAATCATTTCTTAATCATGTGCATAAAGATGTTAAACTTCCATTTCAAACTTCTATCCACTGAGTAGAATGAAAACATTTCAACAACCATGTTTCATGGCAACAGGTTTTACACGCAAGATTATTGTATTGAAACAAAGTAAAAGTACATGAATACTTCATAAATGAAAGTTGATACATGAATACCACATACAGCCATATAAGAAAGCACATACAAGAATATCCGATATTTATTATGAGAACTTGAGAACCCTTCAATACAAACTAAAGCGATACTGCCAAAAAAAAAATTTGCAAATCAGTTTTTAAGGTTTTATCATGTCCATTACAGTATGTGTCTAGTCTTATTTGAAAACATCTCCCTCCTCTCACCCCACCCCAAATTGTTGCCTATCACCCCCATTGTATTTGTATTATAGAATGGGCTGTCTTTCTCTAACTTGCAAATCAGCCTCAGTACGGAGGCCTCATCCATCAAGAACAAACAATGACCTTTTAATACTGACTCCTTTGCCACAACGAAGTGATACTTATTGCATCCTTTTTCTCCTTCCATATCATGGATAATGAGAAATTTTATATGCATAATATGAAACAAAATACTGAAGTTCATTTTTCTCCCACACATAAGATATGCTACACTCATATACACCCACACATAATTCTAACCACAGCTAGCACCAGCAAGCATATGTTGAACTTTATAGCAGTAGTACTTCATTTATAGCTGTGACCCTGCATAATGATTATGGAATGATGCTGCTGAGTGGTAAAAGGGATCTCAGCCCCCACATACATTATTAACAAAGATGACGGGACATCATGATAAAACTAAAAGTAACAATGACTACCAGAACTTGTTATTCTAAGAATCTGTTTTAAGTTTACTCAAGTTATTTCATGACGATAACTCTAATGGTAGATCCATGAGCAAAATAAAGCAACTGAGTATTAGAAATGTGGTAGGAATGGAAGAAAGGAATCTAGCTCTAGAGCAGTAAAGTCTGTAGCAGTGGTAATGGTTAATGAGAAGAATGGTACAAAATTTGAAACATTTTGGCATTAAATTGTGCATGCATCATAATGACCTGCCAAGGAGACTCTATTGCCAGGGCGACGGTTCATGTTTCCTTTACATGATTTTCACCTCCATATTGTGACAACTGCAGTGACTGTGACTGCCCTATCTCATGTCTCAAATATTATGTATCATAAAACAAAAGAAAAACACATTACAATGTGACCATCACCTGGCTAATCTAAATTCTTACGAGGGCTGTCCTTGGGTTTTGAGGCTGATTGTAGGCTGAAAAGGGTTTGTCTCACTAGGTATACCTGAACTACTTTTCTTTTGATGTGCTATAAGCTAGCCCCAAACTTATGATCAAGCTACATAAACTTGACACCTATGGGATTAAATCTGCTGCCGTGCAAATCAACAACTACCACTATGACTGAAACAACAAAGTCCTATGTATGCCTGCCATCTAATCTGAAATGAGCTTACAGAAGTCTGTACCAAGTCAAAGAATCATTTTATATTGTCAGATCTGTTGATCAAATATTGCTCAGCAGTCCAGGAAAACAAAGTTATAAGAGTATACTCAATCATACCGGCACAAAACACACGGACAACCACACACAGAATTAATAAACTGACTCAAACACTACAGTGGTTAAACATATCCTTTTATCAAATATCCTACCTTTACTAAGTAAAGATACAACACTGTGATCCAAGTTGGGCAGAAGTCTAAGCAAAGACATATATGCTGAAAGAAGGTGTACAACTAAGAATAAACAAAAGTTTTCACTGTGCTAACTCTCCATTCAACCACTCAGTGCTAGTTTTCTCCCTTTACGATGTCACATGCGAGAAAGCATTGTCAGGAATGACAGCGCATGCAGGATGAAAATCCCACCAATCAAGTAGCATTTTCTCAAGAAAAAGGACAAACAAAATATGCCATAAATATATGTGGTTCAAAATTTATCTATAAAATAATGTGATTTTCAGGCCTGGAAATAGCAAATTCCCCCCTCCTCTTTCACACCACACCCCCCCACTCCAGCCACTTTAAGATTTTTTAACCTGACAGGGTGAAAGATAGAAAATGGTTGAACATCTTCTTTTGAAAGGATGCTCTGCTCACTCACTCACTCATGTAATTGTGGTGCATCATCCTCTGTTATTCTGATTATATATTGATATTATGTATGAAGGTGATTTTGAAAAAAAAATGTACAGAGACATAAAATTAAAATTAAATATTTTTAATAAATGCAGTGTTAAATATCACACAGTACACAACAATCTTCCTGAATTACTTGTAATATGTGTCAAAGGAGACATTAAACTCCATTCCATTCTCTCTAACAAAATATAAACATCAAACCATTAATTATATATTTCTCAAACAGTTCTGTTAATATCTTGATGTAGCATGTGTCTGATTGTCTTTATTATGAGAACCCTTAAATACAAAACTAAAGCATTACTGCACAAAAAAAATTTGCAAGTCAGTTTTTAAGGTTTTATCATGTCAATTACAGTATGTGTCTAGTCTTAATTTGAAAAAAATCTCTGCTCCCTCACCCCAACCCCATATCCATCAAGAACAAACAATGATCTTTTAACACTGACTCCTTTGTCACACACGAAGTGATACTGTTGCATCCTTTTTCTCCTTCCTCATCATGGATAATGAGAAATATGCTTAATATGAAATAAAATAGTTTATTTTTCTCCCCTACATAAACCATAATATGCTACTCGTATACACCCATACAGAATCTAGCCACAGCTAGCACCAGCATGCATATGTTGAAATTTATTGCAGTAATACTTCATTTATAGCTGTGACCCTGCATAATGATTATGGAATGCTTCTGCTGAGTGGTAAGAGGGGTCTCAGCCTCCACGTACATTATTAACAAAGATGATGGGACATCATGAAAAAACTAAAAGTAACAATCACTACCAGAACTTGTTATTCTACGAATCTGTTTTTAAGTTTACTCAACTTATTTCATGACGATAACTCTAATGGTAGATCCATGAGCAAAATAAAGCAAGAAAAGCTACTGAGTATTAGAACCAATCATCATAAGAGTATTGTGACGCAAATTCCAGTCTTGTTTCCAGAATATATAGGGCCTTGTCAAGGTTGCATGCTACCTCCGCAGGCCTCTGCATGATCAATCTGTGCCAGCTCAACTGACCAATCAGAGTAAAGTTCGGGACAGATAGACTCAGCACATTTATGTTTGTATTCACCTAATTTCATGCATACTTGTGTAGACCAGTGGAAAGGTAGGGAGGGTGCAGACGAGGCAGGGTGACTTTCTCCACGTGCCAGTGAACTCGGGTAGTAGTAGGTGATCCCACACAGGCTGAACAAAGTGCAGTTCTTGGTGAGGTGAAGAAAGGAGTTGGCTCTCTTGACAACAGTTTGCTGAACCTTCAAACGATGTTCACTAGAAAAGGACATCACCCTCCCTGGGGCTATCGATTTTGAAGTTTATATGCTTACTACTCCTTTCTTCGTCTCATTGTTCAGCACAGCAAGGGACACCACTCCAGAAATTCTCCAGCAATGGTTCAACTCAGTCACAGTCATTTCTCACCGTCCCACACTCTCCCTTCCTTTTCTCTTGCCGTCCTCAGGGGAACCGCTCGCGCGCTCAACTCGTATCTCTCAGCCGTGGAAAGATCCCGCATACTTCCTCAAGGCCCTCTTGAGACATCCTGCCGACAACGCCAAGAGTAGACCGGTGGAAAGGTAGGGAGGGTGCAGATGTGGCAGGGTGACTTCCTCTACGTGCCAGTGAACTCCGGTAGCAGTAGGTGATCCCATACAGGCTGAAAAAAGTGAGTTCTTAGTGACGCAAAGAAAAGGAGTTGACTCTCTTGACAACAGTTTGCTGGACCTTCAAACGATATTCACTAGAAAAGGGGACTATCGATTTTGAAGTTTATATGCTTACTACTCCCTTCTTTGTCTCGTTGTTCAGCACAGCAAGGGACACCACTCCAGAAATTTCCCGGCAACAGTTCAACTCAGACACAGTCATTTCTCACCGTCCCACACTTGTGTGACCATTGCCACTAAAGTTGTTGCACAATAATTTGTTTGTAATGTATGATCTGAGTGATGCCAAACCAATCTCAAAGAAATGAGAACTGACAATCTCAAAGTTGTCTAGTCATTTCTTTGTATGTATCTCTCATCCTGGATTGGAGTTAATCCTGGTCATCAGTGTACAGAGGCAAAACAACAAGATAGGTAGTGTACTGACTGAACAGATTAATTCCTAATATTCCAACTCAAATCAAATCTTGTAATACCTATTCTGCCCAGAACAAATTAACCCTCAGTGCCCACTGGCAAAAAATCGCAATAGATAGTGCTCTAACTGTATGGTTGATTCCTATTATTCCAGCTCTGTAACACCTATTCTGTCCAGAATCAGTCAACCCTTGTCATCAGTGCACTCTGACAAAATACAAAATGGATAATGCACTAACTGAACCGGTTAACTCCAGCTAATCAAACCTTGCCATACTTATCCTGCCCAGAACAAATTAACCCTCAGTGCCCACTGGCAAAAAACCGCAATAGTGCTCTAACTGAATGGTTAATTCCAATTATTCCAGCTCTGTAACACCTATTCTGCCCAGAACCAATCAACCCTTGTCATCGGCGCACACTGGCAAAAACAGAACAGATAATACACTGACTGAACCGGTTAATTCCTAAGAATCAAACCTTATAATACTTATTCTGCCCAGAACAAATAAACGCTCAGTGCCCACTGGCAAAAAAAACAAAAAACTGCAGTAGATAGTGCTCTAACTGAATGGTTACTTCCTATTATTCCAGCTCTGCAACACCTATTCTGCCCAGAACCAATCAACCCTGGTCATCAGCCCACATTGGCAAAAACAAAATAGATAATGCATTGACTGAACCGGTTAATTCCTACCAATCATACCCTGTAATACCTATTCCACCCAGAGCAAATTAACCCTCAGAGCCCACTGGCAAAGAAAACGAAATAGACAGTGTTCTAACTGAATGGTTACTTCCTATTCTTCCAGCCCTGTAATATCTGTTCAGCCCAGAACAAATTAACCTTATCATCAGTGCAACTTGGCAAAAAACAAAATAAATAATGCACTGACTGAACAGGTTAATTCTTACTCTCTAACTCTGTCATACCTGTTCTGCCCAGGACCAAATGAAACTGTGGCATGTCATCTTATCCGCTGCCTTGCATTAAAAAAATTGAGGATACATTACCACCCAGAGCAGCAGGCATTTGGAGCATTATTATTATTTCAAGAAGGAATGCAACTCCAAAACCCACCACCTATAATACCCTGGCATCAGGCCAAAGGGTGCAGAATCAGTTTAGTAAAAATAAAAGTAAAGTACAGTAAAGTAAACAATATAATGGGTCCCTTGAATTCTGTAGTAAGCATATTTCAGTGTATATGAGAATGCAAGAACACTATATAGCTGAATAAAATATGTACACATTTACTTAAACAAACTACAGTGAAACCTTGCTATACCGCCACCCGTTATACCGCCATTCCTGCATACCACCAGCTTTTCGCCGTGAAACGGATCTGACACCTATACAAAGTCACTAAAAATCTCGTTGTACTGCCATCCGCCAACAGTTTAACTGTTACATTCATAACTTGAGTATCGTAAATATTGCTCGCTATACCCGCCAACGTAAATTTAACCCCCACTCCCCACTCCCCACCTCTACCTAAATCCAGCTAACAGGCGGAACATCACTTGGCGCCACAGTCTGTGCTTGTTACTCAAACACCAATCCAACTACACACTCTTCGCTTTTTGGAAGCAAAGTCCTGACAGGCCTACTGATGGGGCATGCAGTGGGAAAGGCGGGTCACAGTTCAATCTCCTCTCCCTCAATAGGCCTAGAGAGTTTGCGAACGAACGTAAGCGCGCGCGAGGTGATGCTTCAACTGGTTCGCACCGGTCGCTGGGTACGATGCAAACAGCACACATTGATCTATGACGAAGGCCTAGCGCTCGTGTGATTCTCCGACCCAGATGCGTAATGTGTAGGAGTCAACTTCTTTTCTTATCATTCTCCAACTTGACACATACGCTTCTAAGCCTTAGTTCTTGCTAGTTTTTAATTTTAACTCTATTGTTTTAAAGGGGGATAACTGCATTATTTTAGACATGTTAGCCAGTCCAATGTTGGTAAATTACTTATTTCCCATGTTCTACATGGTATTTTCGTTGTACCGCCATTCTCGTTATACTGCCATTTTTCTGTCTGCCCCTTACTTGGCAGTATAACGAGGTTTCAGTGGACAGTAAATTCACTTAGTTGTGCTTTACCCGAAAACTCAGTTAACCCGAACAAAACGAAATCCTCATGCAAGGGCCCTTTCTATTCACAGTAAACTACTTTCAGTAACCAGGCCAATGAGTTTCAGGAAACTTCCTATAAAATATAATTAGGCACTTTAGTGAAAATTTCAAAGTTCTTGTAGGGCAAGGAAATTATTATCACAATAGAGAGCTTGGCTTTCTGTCAATCAAGCTTTTTGAATTTTTGAGATATCTTTATTAGTTAAAAAGTTATGAAGTTTTAAATTTAAAGACTTAATTTTCACCCCCATTTTGCCCACTTTTTTACACTGGGACTTTGTGCCGTGAAACTTTAATATGTTGCTTATAAACGCCGTAACATCTGTAATAATTGCTGCATTTTAATCTTTCAGGCACCATTTTGTTTGTTTTTATGTGCAGAGTTAATAAATGCACAAACAAGGTCACTTACACTGAAAACATCTTTTTAATTTGCATTTAAAGGCGTCAAACTGAGTTGAAATAAGAAGCGAAGTTTCCGATTTGCATCAATAAAATGGGCATATTTTCCACAATAATTGTCAGATTTTCAAAAGTAATACATCATTGGTTTCATTTTAAAAAGCACTTTCACATGGTGCTGATTAAAATGGAGGAAACTTTCATTTTGATATGATCGAGTCAATAATAAAAATCAGAATGGTTTTACCGAGAGTGCGAAGTGAAAAACAAAAATATTACAAATAATATTTAAAAAGCTGCAACAGCAAATCAGGATTGAACAAGACAAAAAGGGGGGCACAAGTTTATAAAAGTAAAGTGACTGAAGTATAACCAAAAGGGAAGGGGTGGATAAGGCTGCAGAGAGAAGATAGTCTAGACTGGGGGGGGGATTAATGTGGAAGAGAAACGGGGTAGGCAACCAAACTTTTTTTTTTGTTTCAAAAATATATCATGACTGGAAACATCTAAATCTAGATTTAGACCTAGATCTAGACCTAAGATATAGAACCCAAATCAAATTATGGGAATGTTAATGACCCACTGAATCCGACCTATTCATCAGATCATGGCCATTACATGACAATGCACTAAACATAGAACTGAGGCAGGGGAGCCATCACTGAATAGAAACTATCCGCTATCAGTTTCTCCATCAAGATGATTAAAAAAGCAGCGATATGCAAAATCAGAGATGAAATAGTAAATACATATAAAAAAAGTTAATCAAACAGGAAAGAGAAACAGAACATGGGATCCCCTAGCGATAAATCCCCGTTATTCGTGCTTCATAAATAATAAACAGCGGGAGCCCGCAGAGCCCATGTCAACAACGCATGACGTCACGGCTCAGGGCGGCGCGTTTAATTCGATTTTCGGTGTACTATTGATAAAAGGGTGAACTGCTCATAGCCAAGGTGAATACTTCAGAACAACCATTTAAAGTTTTTCAGATAGCAGAGCCTATTGCCTATCATCAAGAGTAGTTTCAAGAAAACAAGAGCAATAGGTTTTGAGAAATCAACAGCTAAAACTTAGCTCATTTTCAAGTGGAAATATCTCGGGGCCCGATACTCGCACAGCGAAAATAACAGTCAAAAGGAAGTGCATCCAAAGCTCTTTAAAAATATAAAAACATGTATCGATCTTGCTCGTAGGCCCACGAAAACGAACAAAATAGCCGGTTGTTCGAGGCGCCTAAAATGCGACGCGCTACCCTTGGAAACAAAAGCTTACGGGCTGCCGCGGGGCGATTCGTGCTGGCGGCCGACTCCTTCACTAAAGTGCCTACTATAATACAACTGTTCCTTCAGTGAGACACGAAAAAACACCTGCTGCTGTCACAGTTTTTCCTCTCCTTGTCCATTGGTGGTTGGGCCCATGGAAATTACATTAGATTTTAAGTCAGTCAAAGGTGATAACAACATGCAGTGATCCCCAACAACACACAACTCATATGCACATTGTAGGCTACTGATCTTGATGCGTGCAACTAACATGACTAAAGTATGTATAATATGCTTAACACAAACCTTGATTAACCTACCAAAATTTGGCCAGTCCTTTCACTTTCATGTTAACAGAATTCTTCTGTAGATCATCAAAATCAACAAACAATGTTTTAGGTTCCATAGACAACTGATCTTGTGAACAATTAGCAACTATAATACCAACATAATGAGATGCTATCCCATGATCTTCCATATCTCTCATTACAGCATGTAGAGTGTATCATAATAATCTTGTGTCCAGACTCCAGATATCACAAAAACCGTGCTCTCAAGACACGCCTCAAGATTTTCCCACTTGGGTTTTTGGGAACTTCATCAATGAATTCAACACCTCCTCTTAATCTCTTCACATGTGCGACTCTATCTGTAAAATGAAAAAAAAAATGTCATCATTAGCATGTCCATGACACAACTAAGTACTCAGCCAATCATTCAACCAAACATTCAGAAATCTAACCAGGAATTCAACCTGCCAGAAATACATCAGCACAGCCACTGATCATCTATCATAATTACTGTAGCACAGGATTCTAGCAATATGAAGCAGCCAGACTTTATAGATCCATTATATTATTTCATCAAAGAAAAAAAGCACCTCTTAAGACTTTCCACTGCCGGAGATACATATTAAGCTCCCTTATTAGTCTGCACTGTTTTGCTTGGCAGAAAAAGACTGGAATTTAATAAAACCTTTCTATGACTGCATTTCAACCTCAGCTCAAATTACATGCACTTATAAATTCATTGTTTTCTAAAACTGCTGAGACTTGAGCGTTTGGGTCCACCAACCTTCAACAAACTTTATGATTTCGATTTCTGTTATAGCAGAGTTAGGTTTCTTCACTACAAATGCTCTGGGAAGTTCCCCTGCCTCCTCATCAGGGAAACCAATAACTGCTGCATCATTAATCTCAGGATGACCCAGTAGTAAGGCTTCAAGTTCAGCAGGCGCAACCTGGGAATACCAGCACAAATCTTTTCTGTTATATCTTTAGGTATTAAAGATGCCAAAAGTATCTGGCATTTTGGTGTGAAATTTTAAATGGCCCCTATAGAACCAGAAAATTGGCCATGGAGAGGGGTAAAAGGATTTGTATCTGAATTTCAAAGGCTTAAATACGTGCAAATTTATTTGTAGACTCAGAATAGGTGGGGTTTAGTCACTCACTACTCACATATAAACTGTGTGGTTGTTGCAAAAATTTGGGTTATTTATTGTGTGAAAAGACCTAAAATATTAGGTAGCCTGATTCACTGCCAAGGTTCTCAAAATTTAATTAGTTTAGGAGCATATTTCCTGTGTCAAAATCTGGGGGAAGAGTTAAATAATATGTGTGGAAAGTATTTCGGCTTAGGACCCCTAGATGAGTTAATGAGGGGTTTAAAACCTTATCTTGCCACCAATGAAAAAAAAACAACCCCTGCATCTTTATACCTTAACAATACAAAACATATAGAATCATTGTTTAAGAGAACAAGGTAAAAGTATAAAAGCATGATTATTTATGTAAGGGGGTAACTTGAGCCATATTCAAAAAGCGGAAAAATAAAACAAGACTACAGGGCTAGTTTTCACGTTTCATGAATCATTTAATTGTTAAACAGAAGTTTGTCTTAAAAAATACAGAAGAGTTAGACCAAAGTAATAAATCTTCGCATTTGATGAGGCTATTTCTGAAGTTTCACAACAATTATTATTTTATAAATTAATAAACTATTACTGCTATAGGATAAAAAGAAATGTGTGAAAACCGTATCTTATGTGCTTCTCTCTTTTTAAATTTCAAGATGTAAGCATTTTCACTGTGCAGTGTTACCTGATTGCCTTTGTATTTGATGAGTTCCTTCAAACGATCATGAATGTAAATCATCCCATCTTTTTGGTACCCAATATCACCTGCAAAAGATAAGAAAATGGAACAAAAAATCATAGCATGATGGAAACCTACTCATTGACTGCTTGATTCAAAAGTTCCATCACTCTACTTCTGCCAATATTTGCTACCACCATGTCAAGATGTAACGTTGGCCATCTTTTACTTGGCAAATGAATATTTGTTACTAGGTGTATTTAAAATTTATGACACTGTCTGACTTGCCTCGCAAAAGAAGTTGCTATTTTTTAGCTTTGGTTCCATTATGTTCATAAAGGCCCCATAACTCTGACAAATCACTTCCCCACAACCAATACTTCCACATACAGCTGGTACTAGCACCATCAAAATTACTCACTAAGGCCAATACCAACAAACATACATGAGAAGAAAAAGAAAAATGTCAACCATTTTGACCTGAGCACACTATGTTTTTAAAATACCACTGTTTCATTAGCCTGCTTTGAAAATCTGTTTAATGTGATGTTCCGGTACTTATGACAGTTGTACGGGAATGCTACTTCTGTGACATCCCAGTATATCTAGAAGTTGTATATATAGCCAATGGGTAAATTTTCAGTTGCTAAAATCTGGCAACAAAAGTCACTTAATTATGAAGGGACTAGATATTAAAAGCATCTGTATTCTTTTTCTTGAGGGCTAAGTTAAATAATGATGTAAAAGTTAATAAAGAGGCGTTAGAAAAAATTTGAGAAATATGAGATATACTAGATATATTTGCTGAATCATATAAAAAGAATAGAGCTAGAAACTTAATTTCACACATTCAAGGCTAACATAAATGGGAAACTTCCACAAATTTATAATGCCTTAGGTATAATAGTTCACAAGTTATAAGCAGTTAAAGACTATCAATTAAGGCAGATGCATGATGTCATCATGTGGAGCTCCAAAATAAAGATGTTGTATGATCACTTAAGAGGGTTTTCTCCATCCGATTGCCATCAAACTTTGCATGATGTTTTTGGACCCTCTGCCCCATCGAACAAATACGTAATTTCTTGGTACAGAGAATTCCAGTGTGGTAGGCCGTCCTTGAAAGATGAGTGTAGACCAGGAAGACCTATAAGTATTGTTACTGAAGAATCCTTTGATGCTGTAGAGAAGCTAATGACGACAGACTCCAGAAATATTTATCAAGAGAAAGAGCAGTCACTGGGTTTGTCATCATCTAGTGTCCATTCAATTTTGCATGAACACTTAAGGTCATGAGGGTTTCAGCCAGGTGGGTGTCCTGTTGGGTGACTGAACTACAGAAAGACCAGTGAGTGGAATTTCGCCAATATATTTTGCAACGCTTTAAAGAAGGACCTTCCAGAGTAAATGGTGATTAAACATGGATATACCAGTATGACCCTGAGAGAAAACAAAGTCCCAGGTGTTACTCTTTCATAGACAGAGTCCTCCTGTGAAATGTGAGTGCAGCAGAAGTGTGAGAAAACAGATGATGGCCTCTTTTTTCAATTTGAGGGGATATGTGTTGACGATTCCCCTTATGGGCATTTGCACAGTTCCCGCAGGCAGTTACTGTATGCACATTGCTACATTTTTCAGGTTTTCAAAAAGTGAACACAGTGCCGCCCGAAAAACCGGTCTCCAAGGACTACTGTGGCACCACGACAATGCCAGTGCAAATACTGCAGCGGCCACACTTGAAGTTTTGACAAAGAATAATGTCCAGCTGTTGCCCATCCCCTGTATTCACCCAACCCAGTCCTGTGAGACTTGCTGAGGCAAAGCTTTAGCACATTCTGCTGTCCACTGTATTTTATCGGGTTGACTTTCCTTTGTGAGTTTGGTTAGAGGGGTTGCAAATTCCACAAAATGTGGGATGAATTTTCTGTAATAATTGAAGAATCCTAATAGACTGCGGACGCTTTTCTTTGGGTATGTCATTACAGTTTGTTGTCTCTGAATTAGACACAGAATCATTTTTCATAATATATGTTTAAAAAAGTGCAAAATCATACTTTCATATTATGTTTGAAAAAAATATTGATCAACCACAATTACCATAACTTCCAGCACCACAACTATCACCAGTCTAACCTGTATGTAACCATCCATCAGGTTCAATCATCTCATCTGTAGCAGCTTGGTTCTTGTAATATCCCTTCATCACCTGTGGACCTTTCACAACAAATTCTCCATCCTCTCCAGACCCCAGCACTTGATTTGTATTGATGTCGACAATCTGCATAGATGTGGCATAATCACTGATACATAACAGCTTCATGTGAGCTTAATACTGTTGACTCCCATACTTGCATCTCAAACAGAAACATGGAAAATGTTAGATTTAAATAAAGGATGCTAATAGGTGAACTTACAAATTTCCTTATTTAAATGCGGTTTTTGGAAAAATGCTGCGATTAAGTGAAAAGAATGTCTCTGTTAATTATGACAACCCCCTCACTGTAAATGACATACATGCCCTTCCTTACTTTTGCAATATCACTAGACGCTCTCACTGATTGTTGGTTTAGGGTCAGAGGCAGAGGGGAGTTTCAGTATCCATTAGTGCTTCAAGGGGTTAAAAGAAAAGCTAGCTGTACATAAAATATTTCCACTTACATAACCTATACCCTTCCTTTCTATAAAACAGATGTCTACACAAACAAAGTTTGACCTAATAGAAAGATGAAGAATGAGTGAGGCCAAACCACATCCACAACTGAGATATGCTCTCATTTCATTTGCAAGATCTAATTTTAAGTAAGAAAGACAAAGGAGAGACAGTGTTTCTTGTTTTCTCATCCAGCTCTCAGCAACCATAACCAATCCATGCTGTCACCAACAGGCAACCACCTGTTAATATCAACAGGCTTTTATTCATCGTCCACTTTATTTGGGAAGCATAGTATGGGGTGGTACTTGGAAGACTTCTATGCCACCTTGTCTCCCTCTACCCCACCCTCATCTCTACTCCCACACAAGAAACCTAGTGCCAGATAAATAACAACAGTCTGAAGTTTGATGCAAAACACAAGCACCTGGTGTCAGTCAAAAGTGCATAAATTTCATCTACCCATGCCCATGCATCATACAGTATATGCTAATTTTTATGCTGTAACTGAAATTATAAGTCTACTACTGTAACTCATTACAACTGCCCCTCATCCCACCCCACCCAACTACTTACACCTCTAGTATCATGATAATAATATAATATAGCAAAAAATACTATTTTCTGTGATGTCAATGTTGATTTTAACAGAGCCCTTGACATAGTATTTAGAATTTAAGGCTATGGGTAATTAAAGGATAAAAGAACAATTTTGCCCTACAGAGGTAATCTAATCTACCTTACAAAAACTCACATTAATATGCCCATTAAATTAAGATTTGGGTGTAGAGGAATGACAAACATGTGAACCCTAAACACCCTCTGAGTCTGAAATCTCTTGTTCCAAGTCTAGCAATATAATCTCATTTTGAATATAGAAAGTGGTTTGAAACCACTAAGACAATAATTTGAATGTGATAAATGTATGTGGCTGACAGTTGTGAAGGTCACAAGAGGGACACACTCATGCTGAGGTGAGCAAAGTATGCCTACCTTGCCAAGTGTATTAGGAACCATGTGACCAATGGAACCTGGAGTCTGAGTGGTATCAATGTTTGTCACTGGGGCTGTCTCTGTCAAGCCAAAGCCTTGTAATACAAAACGGGACACAAGTTAATATCAACACCAGTCATTTTGCAACCTCAATGTACACAGACAGGTTTGAGAAAGACACTTAAGTTATTTACAATGATGAATATCTAAGCTTTTATGATTGTATTGCTGACTGGTTGTAGCATTACTGTTTGATGCTTGCTTATTATGTGGAATTTTTAGCTTTCTAGTTATCCTCTCTCTCTCTGTCTAGCTTTAAGTCTGTAGTCTCTCACATTTTTCATGCACCCAGACCATACTTATTAATGAGGATTCTAATGAGATTAGATCTACACTGAGAACATTCTCTCTCAGAGAGTATTTTGTACACAAATATTCATGAAACATTATATTATACCGTATCAGATAATGAGATGTGCTCAGCATGGATTAAATGCAATGAAAAGTGGAATGTTGTGCAGGAACATATAATAAAGCTGCAACTTTCACCATGGCTTCACAGTAGCTGAGAAGGCATTAGGCAAGAAATTGAAAACGAGTTCGTGGGTTCAAACCCCTTCAAAGGCAAACAAAAAAAGACCAGCAGGAGGACACATGACAGTCATGATCAAAGTGTACTCCAGTCCCTCTACAATTTCAGGAAGTCACAGGGTCAGAACACTTGCTAAATGGGGGTTTCTTTTTTGAATATCCTCTTTTACCTCACTCTCCGAATGCTAGAGTTCCGTTTCTATCTACATAGATCAAAATCATTTCAACCAGCAAGTTTTAAATAATTACAATACTTATCAGCAGCAGATTTCAGCTGCTTTTAAGATTTCTTGAAATGATTGTATTACCCTAGGGGTCAACAGATATGGCCAAATAACAACAAAAATATCACTTGCGTGCCACTACATAATGGTGGTTTTACATAATATGAACTTCTCACACAGAAATTACCTTGGTTTAGTGTCATTCCATGATTGTGACGGTGCAGAAATTCCCTGGTAAGTTGCTCTCCAAGAGGTGCTGCCCCACACACAACTCTTTTGAGAGAGGTAATGTTGTAGTTTGACACCACTGGATGCTTGGCCAAGAAGACAATGAGTGGAGGAACCAGATGTCCCAGTGTAATCTAGCAAAAAAGAAGTACTCAGTTAAATGCAAATTGCTACAGGATTGCAACTTATTTGTTCTCATGGGTTCAGGAATGAATGCATGAAAGACAGAGGAAAGAACAGAACCTGAGGAGAGTGCAAACAGAGTTAGAACAATGAATCAATGAGATGATGGTAAGAAAATATTAGAGGCTAGAAAAGGACATAACATCATGACCTGCAACTTCCACTCACTTTTTTGTCCTGTATACACCTAAGGAATGTCTCAGGTTCAAACTTTGGCAGAAAATATGCTGATGCACCTCCAAGCATTATAGAAAACTGAACCACTGCCATGCCATAGATGTGATATAATGGTAGGAGACCTAGGCAGTGATCCTCAGTGCTGGCTGATGTAGTCTTTATTGCGCTGAAATGAAAAAGATGTTAATTTTCATACCATGCCTTAACCTTGAATAACAAGTTCTTTAGGGTCCCAATATATAAAATGTTTTATATCATTGTACTGAGATCAATAATCCTTGTAGATGATGAGATACCAGTGACAATAGCAACAGCTTATTTAGCTCATGTATTATAAAACATATATTTGAGAAATACAACATGAAGAACCTGTAGCATCATTAAAAGAAGACACAGACATATGGCATGTCCATGCATGCACCCAAGTACACACTGACATATAATCTCACTGCTCACAAACACAAATTTCTAAATTCTCAAAAAACACAACTCCCGACAACAAAACTGTATCCCCTTCTTGCTCATGACATCAGAGAGAAGAACAACTCTGGAAGCTCAAGTCAATTAATGAGGGATATATACAGTAAAAGCAATCAAATCAATGACCCTCTTGTCAAATTGCAAGAGCTTTTACATGCTACATTTTTGAATTCCCTTGGTTGAATCTTCAGATGACGATGAATAATTTGAGGATCTTTACATGTAACATTTGGGTTTGTACGTTGTTATTTGTTACTACACATACAGACTTTGCCTATCAATGACCAAGTCATGATGAACTCTGCGTATCCAAGATTCACTACAGTAATAAGGATAAACTGAGGCTCACAATGAAATGTTGTTTCAAAGCTATATGTTTTAACTCTAACAAATTAATAAACTGACATGGTATAGCCACTGCACTATTAACAAATCACAGTACAGCATTTTACTCTGCTGCTATAATTTGAGAGGCTTCTGATAGTTTCAATATGAGATTACAGAAAGGTACCATAATTTGGCTTTAAACTGTTAAAAGTCTGTGTGAACAGTTGAGAAGTGTGTTAGGGTCACGGGTGAACACTAGACTCATACCTGAAAGTAGGGACCTATTCAGGCAGTGGGTATTTAAGGATTAAATTGCTGTGAAGTTAGCATCCCTATAGTGTAGTGGTAACACATTGAGACTTGCAAGCTGAGAGACCCTGGTTGAATTCTTGGCAGGGAAAAGAAATTTCTAGTGTAGGTTTTTACGGCCTATCTTCTCAAAATTGCTCATTCACAGTAATTTGGTAAAATCCCTGGTGACAGTTTCCTAAAATAATATACTGTATAACATTTGAAAAATTATTAGACTGAGCTCACATTCCTCCCCCTTAATAATAAAGAAAGAATACCATATGCCTTTCCACGTGGTTACATCTGCTTAGAAGGTTTTAAAAATTGTGATAATCTACAATGGAAAAAAAAACCACTTCAATTTTGTGTGTAGCCTAGCATTGTTATCACTGTTTGAATTGACTTCAAATATAGCATGTACTTTCCATTTATACAGATCACATTCCTTTTGTGAGTTTTTACGTTCACTGGTGATGGGAAAGTATTTTTCAAAATTTTGGTTTGGAGCAGTAAGTTCATTAAAGTTTTTTCTTTGGACATTGCTAATGCATGATACATGGCCAGTCAATAGTGTCCTGTCACACAAAACAAATGTAGATGTTGGTGCAGATCTGTATGAAGTAGTATTCTGCTGGTGAGTATCCATATGGTCTGGCAGAAAATTTAGCAAGCAAAATGGAAGGTCTAGACACAAACAAAATTCACAGAAATTTGGTGTAGGCGGCAAAAGTGTGCTTCCCCTACCTCTATTCTCAGTTGTTCCAGTTGATCTCTTACTTACAATGTTTGCATGCAGTTGGCCACCAAATTGTAGTGAGTAAGCATAACTCCCTTCGGCAATCCTGTGGTCCCACTGGAATATGGCATAGCATAGACATCCTCCATTGGATTAAGGTCTACATCAGGGTAAGACTTCCCATCATCATCCAACAACATCTGGAAAGGCTGGCAGCCAGGGGATTCCCCAAATACAAATATTTTCTGAGAAAGAGAGGGTATGAATTATAATGAACTCTTATGCAGTACAAGGTACTTGAAAAGTCTATGTTTATGAGCATCCAAAATTTGTGGCTAAGTTTCAGAACATATTTCACAATCCACTAAGCTCAGAGCTAAAATTTCTAACTGCTGCCTTTTACTGTTAACCTGGCCACCTCATGAATAAAAATCAAAAGTTTGCATCAGAAAAAACATCATTTTATTTTGTATGTTATAAAACCATTTCACAGCTAATAGAAACTGATCAATGTTTACAATGTATTGCGTGTTTATAAAGAATAATAATGCAAGACACATAGGGTGGGGAGAAGAACCCGCTCCACAGGGTGTGAGAACAAAACTCAATGACTACCTGAAAGCATTTACAGCCTAAAGTTTTTGTGAAAATGAAGATAGCATTAAGTTGTGTAAAATGACAGTAAAAATATATGCCAGACAGAATGGTATTGTTATAAGCAGTGACTACTATAAACTAAGAGCAATGCCATCTTTACACTTGCACTATACCAGTACATATATTTGGTGCTCACCTTGACTTTATTAGGAAACTGTTGATTTGTCAATGCATCTTTGACCACCCCTGCCATAGCTGGGGCTGTAAACACTGTTATCGAGTCACTGTGATTTAATTGTCGACTCAGTTCCTCTGTTTGGAAAAGATTGAAAAATATGGTGGGAATGGAAGAAAGGAATCTAGCTCTCGGGTAGTGAGGTCTGTAGTAGTGGTAATGGCTAATAATGAGAATGGTACAAATTTGAAAAATTTTGGCTCTAAATTGTGTATCATGGTGACCTGCCAAGGAGACTCTATTGCCAGGACGACGGTTCATGTTTCCTTTACATGATTTTAACCTCCATATTATGACAACAGCAGTGACTGTGACTGCCCTTTCTCATGTCTCAAATATTCTGTATCATGAAACAAGAGAAAAGCACAATACAATGTGACCATCACCTGGCTAATCTAAAATCTTACGAGGGCTGTCCTTGGGTTTTGAGGTTGATTGTTTGTCTCACTAAGTATACATGAACTAGTTTTCTTTTTGATGTGCTATAAGCTAGCCCCAAACTTATGATAAAGCTACATAAATTTGACACCAAAGGGATTACTCTCCTTCATATATATATATACTGATCTTATAAGAATCAACCTATACAGCAGACCACCTGACAATAGCAACCATTTCAATAAAAATACAATGGTCACAATACACAGGTTCAAAGCATTATGATATGGTCATCATTCCCATCTTGACTGTAGAGACATGAGATGTAAAAAATGGTATTTATAGACTTCAATGTCATTGCAGATAAGGATGATGATGAATGTACTTAAGAATGAACAAAATTGTGAGCTTAGGCATATATGCAATCATGGTGATAACATGAACAAAATTGTGAGCTTAGGCATATATGCAATCATGGTGATAACAGTGATAAGATCATTGTAGCATCAACAAAAGCTATAGTCATGAAGCTAAGATGATAACAGTAAATGTAGTGATGTCCCTAGACATCTGAGTGGGATGGATGGACATGGCACAATGTATCCCTCACTCACTACATCCAGCATGGAATCCAACCTCCCTCCCCTATCCTTTTCCTTTATTTACAGAAGGCATTTATTGTGGTCTGCTCAGTTTATTTTTAAACTTGCTATAGTTCTTTTACACTTTCGAATAAAGTTAAATTTAAATAAAAATCAAAATTCAAATCAAGAAACAAGAGAGAAAAAAATGAAGAAGAAAAAGTCCTGCTCAAACTTCTATACCCACCCCTCATGCTGAATAAGGTTACCTATTCCTAGGATTGTAATATTCAGCCTATAGGAAGAGGTGTTAGTCGTAAAGATCATTCATCAATCTTGTCCACATCTATTTGTATTCTGTAGGCCAGTAATATTGTTACAGAATAAACAGGACCCCAAAAGTCCCAAAAGTGCATTATGGGTATTGTTCTCCTGACTTTATGAAAACAAGTAAAACTTGACAGTTTAAAATCATCATGCATGCTTTCTTGTTTTCTCTCATCATTTATTCCTTTTATCTTGTAGAAGTAGCATTTGTTTGTTCAAATAGAACTTTCTTTTCTTGCGATTGACTTTTTTCCCCAGTTTACTTTTACCTGGTTGACCTTTTTCCTAGAAAGGAAAAATCAATCAAACTTTTCTCCTCACTTCTCTAGCAGTGGTTGCAGAACTCCAGACATAATCTGCTTATAAGTTTAGATTAATATCCTTTAGAGTTATTCAGATCCACAGGAGGCAGCTCGGCTAAGTGGTTTGTGAGTTTTACTCAGAAAATGAAGAGCATCAAGTGTAACATTTAGGTCAATTGGTTTACTTTGTGGTGTCCTTGGGAAAGACACTTCACTTCCCTTTCCTGACTTGATCCAGGTGTTAATGAGTTCCTGGCTTCAGAGCTAGGGGAACCACTGCACTACAAAGTGGGCAGCCAGCAATGATTTTATAATGTATTTCATTTGTAATTTTATGTATTTACATGTATGATGTGCATTGTTCAAGGTGTTTGCATTAGGAATGAGATATACTGTATAACAATGTATGACATTGTACACCAATTTCCCTATGGGGGAAATAAAAGCTGTATTTTCATTTCTATTTTAATGATAATGCATGAACAATACCTGGGGTGAAGGTTGAATTTGCTGATGAGACCCAAAGTCCTGTAGCAGAAGCAGCCAACATGAGGACTGTTACATCTATGGTGTTGGTAGAAAAAACTGTGATGACATCCCCCTTTCTATAGCCAAGTTTGTGGAGACCACTGGCCACTCTAATGGCCTTCTCCTTCAACTGACCATATGTGTACCCCCTACCAGTCAGGAAGTCTTCCTGCAAAAGAGAAAGCTGTGATCAAGATGTTACCTGTAATATCGTCATGCTCATTCGATATTTGCCTGAGTCAACTTTTGAGATTTTTAAAGATGTAGCGCTCTCAACCTGTTACTCAAAGCCAATGAGGCAGATGTGGTTTAGCTTGTAAAATTGGGATAAGATAATGAGTCAAAACTCTACTTTTGTTTTAATAGGATAAAGAATATAAAAGGAAGATCATTGTAATGTAAACAACTCAAATCATAAAAAAAAAAAAATGACTTAGACAAATGTGGAAAGAATGTGACGTTATATTACAATATGTTCAATTTCTGCCTAATATTCTACCTACACTTCCAGTGCCTGAAAGAACACAAAATTAATGGAAACAATAAAAACAAGAACAATAAAGGATTAAGGCAACAGGTTGCAGCTTCCATTTAGAAATTTCAGTATTTCAACAACATACATGTATGTGGTGCGAAAAGCAAAACATCTGCAACAACACTTCGTTTGTGACTAACAATTCAGGTATGCAATAAAAAGAATAATGATCATTCTTCATGATAGTCAGACAGAGTCCAATATTTCAGAAAAAGATTATGAAGGAAACTCACAACAGCAATGAGATCCTTGAACTCATCACACTTCTGAAAGATCAACTCATGAAAAGGCAGGTTTGTGGGAATGTCCAAATCTGGAAGAGGACTTTGGACGATGCTGTCGGGTGATACCAAATTTTGGGTGCCTAATGCTGTCACTGTTGTTGAGAAATGCCGATGAGATGTTGCTGCTTTTGGTGAAGGATGGCTTTGTGGAAGATGATGAGATAATGAACATCCTGCAGCTGGATGTAGAGGCATTGACCTTGGAAAGAAGCAGTCACTGAGGGTGTATCTATTTCCCAAGCCTCGAAGCCACTGACAAAGCAAGTTCCTCATGGTGATCTAAAAGTTCAAAGAATAGCATAATATTTTAGAAAAAGTTCAAAGAAGTTGGGGGATGGAGTTGATTGAGCACTACTGGTCCTAATGTCCCATGGGAATAGATAGGTTATGATAAAGCTATGGGAGAACAACAGACTCACTCATCCTTGACACTCCTCCTCCCCCCTCTCCCTCACTCACCACACCACCCCTTATATATGTATGTACAAAATAAGATAAGATAAGAACAGATTTGTTAATCCATATGGAAATTTGCTCTGAACAAGTGCAGCGCAGCTAATACATGAAACAGGGCCCTAAAGGTATGAAGATACCAATAGCACCTGGCATTGTGCTATGCAAATTTTAAATAGTCCCTATAAAATCAGAAAACTAGCCGTGGGCGAGAGGGTAAGGGTTGGATTTGAACTTCAAAGGCTTAGATGGATGCAAATCAGAATAGGTGAGATTTATCCACTCAAGTATAACATTTGTGGTTGTTGCTAGGTGGGTAAGGTTACCCTGTTTACTGAGTGGAAAGCCTAAAAAATTTAGAATAGCTGGCTTCACTGCCAAGTTCTCAAAATCTAATTGGTTTAGAGGCATTTTTCTTATGTCAAAATTTGGAGGAAGAGCTAAACAACATGTTTGGAAAGTATTTTGGCATGGGACCCCTTGATAAGTTAATGAAAGATGTAAAACCTTATATCTATAGCCAACAGTGAAAAAAACATACTGCCATCCTCATACCTAAAAGTAAAACAGAACCCTCTACACAAATTTACAAACTGCCATGGACCAGCTCTTGAGCTGATACTGATTAGATTCAATCTAAGTATAAGAAGTACTTGACACCCCCCCCTCCCCCAAAGAAAACAACAAAAAAAATGCACAAAAAATACATAGTGAAGTATACTTTGAGGTAAGATTTGGCTCGAGACAACAGGTTGATTCAAGGTAATCCCTTACCCAACGCGATCCTTTATTTTCATCATGGAAGAACTAGACTAGATCTATTGCAAAATTCCTTAAAAAAAATACTGGTTATGCAATCATCACTTATTTCTAGACTCGCGTCAACGGTCAACCCTATGTTTTACTTTTAATGGCAACACACCCAGCTTTGCTCTAAAAAGATTTGCAGACAAAAAAAATGTAACTGAATTTTTACAAGAAAACAAACCTTACAATCACTTTCAAAATTGGGAACACTGAAACACGGCTTTAACGTCTCACCTTATGAGTGAACACAAACACAATCGTTTACACCTACAGGTATCAAGCAGACCTGGACCTGGTGCCACCCGTCGCTGGCTAGACTGAACTTTCGGAAACAGTATCACCCTTTAAACACCCAGTAAGTCACATAAGTCACTACGGAAAGTAATGTCCATGCTTTGCTATCATACTGCCTGATAGAGGCGACTGAAAACAAGTTAATTCTGCACTGTGGTATAACCGTTCCCTTCCACGGACGTTCATCCCAGGTCACAAGAAAATAGGTCAACTGCACATTGCACAGGGAAGATTTGAAAAAAAAAATAAATTGATGTGTTTATGGCATACACTCAATCTTAGCTAGCCTTATTTCCACATAATTATTTCCACCGACGACAATGGAATACTGTCACATCTAACAGAGTGCAGCCTGACACTCCAGATCAGGGATTCCCAGCCTGTTTTGGTCGCTGTACCCTTTGACGTCACTAGAAAATCATGCGTACCTCGCAGTCTTACGATCACTCATTAAGTCAATCAGAAGTTATGTTTTGTTGTTGTCTTTTAACATATATATACATATAAATATACCGCGTACAGTAAACCCTTTGCACTCCTCCCCCAACACGGAATTTGTATGAAGTGTGTTGCTAGGGGTACAAATAACCCATGCTGAGAACTGATCTAGGCTTAAGCAAATTATAGACCACCAGCGCTACGCGGAGATGACAAGGAGACACACAATCAATGAAAACTGATCCACTTAAAGAACAAGTTGATGCCCTCATTACTGGGATTTCCCGTCTGGATGCACGGGCGTTGCTTCACTTCACTGACAAAACAAATTACTTTCTTGAGTGTGGCGATATTGAGTAATTTTTGATTGGATGATTGTCAGCGGAACGTGGGAAAGTTGCGGAGACACGAGAAAGGAGGGCGATTAACGTTGCGAGGATTCTTAGATTCCGTGTTTAACAAATATCTGATTTGACTGAATTTTTAGGTGGCCGGGGGAAAGATGAGTGCTATTTCTTCAGCTAATCCTGCCCCTCTTCCTCTCTTTCTTCCCATTTGCACTTCAGTCTAGAGGAAGCAAACTGGGGAGCAGGGAGGGGGAATAATAGTTTTAAGTCTCTCAAACTTAGTAGACCTGATACTATACAAAATGCAGAATAGGAATTTTGATACTAAACTATGACTTCGACGAGGTCAACATCCAAACAAATTCCGCCCCGAACTACCTAAAAAACCGGACTCCCCCCGCCTCCTCCNCCCCCCCCCCCCCCCCCCCCCAAAAAAAATGCACTTACCAAACTTTCTGTACACGTTACCTTCCGAACAGGTAATACACAATAACTAACGGCTCGCTTAGTTGAAACAGTTACGGTAGGGCCAGCAGCTAGGCCTCAGATGCAGGATGTAAATTGTGGGCCGCTAGTTGGCCTTCTCTGTAACAAAATATGTACCAAAGAAGTGATGCACAATAGACTATCTAACATTACCTTGAGGTTGAACAAAATTTAAGTAGGCCCTGCAACTATCTAGGCCTTAGTGGCAATCTGTAAAACTGTTAGCTGCTGGTATTGACTGTAACAAACTGTAACGTAACAAACAAAACTGGCGACTGCAAGCGAAGCGTGATCTTTACCAAATATGAGAGAACAATGACACCGTGTTTGCTCCTTGTAAATGGCTTTACAATGTCTAAATTATGGACTATAATAATAGCTACGTTTTGATGTCATCAGCAAACTTCAAGTAAACTAGAACAGCCGATTTTTGCAAGAACCCCAGAGGCGAAAGGATCGACACGAGTGAATGAAGACTAGTCTAGATCGAATTACTAGATTAGTACTAAACTATAGTGTGAGCTCCTTTTCACAATTCGACTGACAATACACACAAGTCTACAATTACATTATGAATGCTCTTAGTGTCTTTCCTTTATTGCTAAGTAGATCCGGGCCTAAAACTTTTCAGTGACACGAAAAGGCTAGACAAAGTACTGACGTGTCACTCGAACTCGAAACACACAAGGAACACACTGTTAGCAAATAAATAGGAATGACGGTTACCTACTCCTGAGGACTGCCTAGCGAATAACCAGTTTGTTTTCATGCCACAGCCTGGGGGTCAGCCCAGCCTTGAACTATGACCTCTTTTCTTATTGAGACTGTATGGGCTACTGTGTACAGAATCTGGAACATGGGCCAGTTCTTATTAGGCCAGCATCTCTATGTGAGCAGGACGGTGGGATATTTTTTTTTTTGTGGGGAAGAGGGGGGAAGGAGAGAAGGAAAGGGGCAGGGGGAGGTGGGGTAGATGGGCAGTGGCGTGACAAAACGATATGCAGCTGTGGAAGTTTTGGCCATGTGGAAGCGAACAAGTGAGGATGCACCGCAATAGTTCAAGCAGAGGCGTTGCAAGGAGTCAGAATTTGGGAGCGTAGCATTTCGCATAAGGCCTGTACGGTATTAAAAGATAAAACTAAATAATATTATGGTTATGTGAGGGGATGACTGTCCTTCGCTTTTTTACTGATTTTGTTACTCTGTTCCCTACTCTTTTCTGTAGGCTACATGATAGTGTCCAGCTCTTTCTAGGCCCCAGTCGATCCCCTCCTACGTGTGTCATAGAAGAGTGTGAGGGGTAAGAAAACAGAATAGGTGATTCATGGTATTCTAGACAACAGGTTCAGTGTAAAAGGGAATAAAATGATATTCTGGTCTTTAAACCTTCTCTGATCATGCATGCAACTACTGGGCCCTGATGACCCTATAGGGAACGGTAATGTATTTACTAGTGGCCCAGGGATCGTGTTATAGAATCATTATTTTGAAGTTTGCATAAAGTTTACCTTGCATCTACTGAGTACAGAATGAATAAGTATGAGCTACTGTTGCATGTCACAGTGGTGGCGTACCTACGGTAAGAAGCGCCTGTAGCAAGCACCGAAACTGCTTCTCTGTTAAAACATTTGACACTCATCTTTTAGATAATTTTACCTTCATAAAAGCTTAAAAATACCTGTCAAGTTAATGAATCTTATAACTGACAAATTCTGAGAGAGAGAGAGAGAGGGAGAGAG
>JAWQUT010000031.1:1003542-1025569 GCA_033807755.1 Ellobium chinense
GAGAGAGAGAGAGAGAGAGAGAGAGAGAGAGAGAGAGAAAAAGAAACAAAACTGAGACCAAATGCTTTTCGTGGCCTTTCATACATTTCTACGTCTCATCATTGAGGGCCATTATAAAATTTTACATTTTTCTTTCTGCATAGATCTAGATAGCAAATGCTGCTCTCTGATATGAACTGTAAATCAACTGAAAATCATAATATTATGGGTGCACAGATGGCAGAGCAAAGTACAATGCGAATGATGTATTTTAGTGTCATCCAAAATAGGACGGTGTCAACTGCAAAGAAAGTTTTGTACAGTGGAAAAAGTCTTGAAATCTAAGAGACCAGCTTCAAAATTCGAGACCGTGAGGGTATTGAAGATCATGAAGTATGTCGGGCGGGAGTCGTGATTAAGGTGAATTTATACTGTGCATACAGATATTCCTATTTGAATGTTTGCTTAGTGTAATTCAATAAAAGTCTCTTGTGCAGTCAATGTTTTCAGTGTCGTAATTTCTTAGCCAACACAGCGGTCTAGTAAGTTGTAGGCAGTCAGTAGTGCCACTATAAAACTCAGGACATGACAGGGAAAAGCACGACCACGACTACATGAATGCAATGTAAATTTAACTTACAAAGCATAGTGATTTACTGCATAATGGTACAAATTTGGTCTGATCCATTAGTGTTGGGAATTTTTTCAAGGACAAGAGGGTTACAAGCCTTTGATTTCCACCGTCCCTCCGACCTCTTCAGGCTTTACCTTGCTTTATGTTTGGGCCAAAAAAAAAAAAATCAGATACCCGTTAAACATAAATTTACAAGCTCCTCTTTTAATCCTCACAACGTCAATATTCCCTGTGCATCCCCCTCCCACCCCTAGCCTATCCCTTTTCCAGTTTTCCGGTCTCCGCAAATTTCCCGCCATCATTAAAATTTAGTTTAGACTTGGCTTTTTGAAACGTCATTTAATGGAGAAATTTATTTTGGTTTTGTCGGTGAGGCGAAGCACGCTCGTGCATCCAGTCTGGAAATTCCGGTAATTATAAGCATCAGCCAACATCGATTCACTGTCAAGAGTCAGCTTGGCATAATATAGACCAGGACAGGGACTCCCAACCTAGGGGCGCTCACCTCTAGGGCTGGAATGTCTGCAGTCTGAAGGCTGAGCAAAGAGTGAGGACTACTATAGTCTGTTCAGAAACAATTGCCCCTCTGTACAGTCCAGTAGCTCAAAAACTGTCTGATCGATTTTTCAATTTTTTTTTTTGGAAATTTGAATGTGAGGTGTGTAGACCAACGACCTAAGATGTTTCATAGTTTGATTATTACAGGATAAGCAGCATTTTATTTCGCCTCTTCGCGCGTAGTAAATGATGTAAATCATAACCGACCATGAATTTTTAGGCCCCAAAAATTAGAATTGACAGTATCATCACGACTTTCAAGGTTGCAGTCATGCAGAGGCGGATACATTTAATTCATCATGGGGCTCTTAAATGTAAGGGAAGAAATGACGTACTCTTCTATGAAAAAAACAACTGTTTCAACTAGAGAGCATTTAGAGATTGCAGACCTCCGCCAACGCAAAAGATACCGTGGTGAAGAATTCTATGAAGGGACATGGCTATTAAAATAAAGGGCAATTGATTTCATTCATTTTTGTCTCTGCAGCTAATAACAATGCTCACCTCATCTGTGTGGCCATAGTGCTAGATGCAGATTTGGCGTTCATCGGCAGCGCCGTGGAATGCAAACGATGGTGTTCAAGAGCCGCACATTTGCTGGCTATAAAATACTCTATACAAAATCAAGAATCTGTTAAAACATTCCTGGATCCAGACGGTGATTCAAATAACCACCAAAATCTAATCATTTGTTCATTGGCCCATTTCCAATCTTCCCAGAAAATTTCAGGCAAATCCGTTTACTACTGTTTGCGTAAAGTTGCTAACAGCCAGACAAACACTGGAAAAAACATATTAACCTCCTTGGAGGAAGTAAAAATACACTCATAGCCAGGACCGTCTTAACATCGATAAAGGCCCCAGGGTTAAGCAACAGACTGGGGGACGTCCCCTCCGCAACTATTCAGAAACTCTTTGCTAAAATCAATGTAAATTTGCATGCTTAAGGACCTTAAACTCATAGACAACTGACCTGCATGCCTATGCTTTAAGATACAAAGAATATGCTGACCTCATTCAGAATCTGATGAGTCCAGCAGATTTACGACAGGCCTTGGCTGAATGACACGCAGACCGTCCTTTTGCCAATTATCATCCTCCTCTCGAATCACATGGTCTTCGCACCTGGCCCAGTATTCTTTGTTTATTTCTGAGAATGCAGCCTGCGATAAGATTCTGATAACGGCTTTGAGAATTTCAAGCCGAATGACATCCTTGTCGAAAGTGTCAGCTTTTTTCTTTCCTGCCTTGTTTCGGTGCCCTGAATCCACCGAGATAAAGACCGTTTGTGCAGTCCAAATGCATGTCGTCAGAAATCTTCCGATAAAGAAGACCACGTTTTGCTTCTCTACAAAAATAATTGTATAACTGCAAAGCAACATTCTGAAGTGTAATGAATCTTATCTTTATCTTGATTTGTCAGAGGGTAAACAGGACAACCAAAAGAAACTAAGATGAAAACACGCCCATGACATAAAATTTCAGACAAGATTTCCCCACTTTCGAGAAGACGTTTAGGAAGATCGTGCAGTTCGGTGCACAGGGTAAAATGTTTAATCTCAATCCGTGGTGCGGTAAACATGTATTCAGAAGTTGTTGAATTTGCGTGCAAGATTGGGAATATCCTCATAGCGGTAATTATTGATTGACCTCGCTGCTGTAAGTAAGTCAAAGTAGTAACCAGAGAACCTTGGTCATTTTTTATATAAAACAAAGAAGCGAAATCAATAACGGCTTTGATCTTCAAAGGGAAAAAAATATTGGCATAAGGTCATCAGTATTCACAAACCTTGTGCCAAGTTTCAGTTAATCAACTACCGAGATATAGGAGTGTAAAGAGCGGCAGATGTTTCTGAACGGACTATAATTCAAAACATTAATTAGAGTTACTGATTGAACTTGTTTTAATTAACAAAGACTTGATAAGTGAAGACACGGGTGTATACGAGATTATGAGAACTCGCTAACTAATGCTGGGATGGAGCTCTTATCATCGTAAGAATTACATTAGTGCATCCGTGCTGAATGCACCCCTAGTAGCTTTCATACAGAGTTAACGTAATTCTTACGATGGTAAGAGATCCCATCATTAATGCGCAAGTTCTCATCTGGTGAAGTAGCGGCACGGTGGTCGAGGAGCGATGGTACTTTGATCGAGAAAGGCTGGTAATCCCTGATCTAGATAACCATCAAATTATGGTGCGTTGAGGCTGCACTTTGACATAATGTGGCAGTAATGCGATGACAGTAATAAGCTGCCAGAGGCGTAGCGAAAAATGTTTGGTTTTGCGGAGATGGAGCGTGCAGGAACACTTTACACTCTTTTATCTTTTCTGAAAAGCTTTCCCAGTTGCAAGCTGTGCGTTGCCCTGTTGTGACCTGGAGCGTTTTTGTTTTGTTTGGGGTATGAAGATGCCGATGTTTTTTTTTCACTGTTGGCTGTATTAAGTTTTACACCTCTCATTAACTTATCCGGGGGTCCCAGGCCAAAATATTCTGTTGTTTAGCTCTTCCTCCAAATTTTGACACAAAGAAAAATGCCTCTAAACCAATCTGATTTTGAGAATTTAGGCAGTGAATCAAGCTTCTTAATATTTGAGTCCTTTTTACTCAGTAAACAGGGTAACCTTACCCACCTAGTAACAACCACAAAGTTTATACTTGAATGGTAAACCTCACCTATTCTGAGTCTACACATGTATTTGCACCTATCTAAGCCTCTGAAATTCAAATCCTACCCCTTTCTCCCCTCCCCATGGCCAGTTTTCTGATTTTATAGGGACTATTTAAAATTTGCATACCAAAATGCCAGGTGTATTGGCATCTTCATACCCTGAGCTGTATGTTCAGGACCGTCTGTTATCTTTCGTCTTGACGTTTAGTGTCGCATTCCACATGAATGAAGTTTGGAAAAAACGGAATCATGTGCAGCCTTTTCATTGCCATGTAGAGATCTAATTCTTCTTAAAAGTGTGAATTTTTCTGCTCGCACATTAATTTTTTTCTCTGCGTCTCGAACTCTTGTTATCTCCCTCCTTCTCCCTTCCACAGCCAATGATCATTTCTCAGGTGCATTTGTCGTATCAAAAAATTCCTCTTAAAACTGTGCAAGTGCTAAGGCTATTTATTAAAACTTGCGCATGAATTTGGTTGCTGTGGTCTTAACCACCCCCAAAATTCTGACAGGGTGATCCCAATTTCTGCATTAGAATATTCTTCTTTAGAATTTGTGAAATACGTTTTAAATATGTCAACAGCGACCATTCGCAGTGTAAAAATCGACTGCCTTTGATAACATGGCAAAATTTCCTAAGCAGGTCTTATTTAGAGGTAAAACAAATTAAGTCACATGCAGAATTTAGATTCATTCTGTCAGAATTTTGGGGGTGTTATGACAACAGTGTCCAGATTCATGTGCCAGGTGAAAAAAAAAATGGCCTAGAATTACTAAAAGCATTTCATAACATCGCATGATGTACAGTGCATATGTGCCTTTTTGTCATAAGATGGCAGAACAGATATCCTCATGGACGGGGCATGCAATCAGACACAATCATGACCACTCAATGTATGTATGCAGATGGCATGTACAATAGCAAGATTGTTCTGCCACCGGGATCACACATTTTGTTTCAGAGCAGTGTTATTGGTAAAATTGTTCTAAACATTTCTAAGTACTCTTAAAATGTGTTAATCTCACATTGTTACTTGTTTACTTGTGGTGGCTGGTGAGGTTGTTATTGTTGTTAATATTTTTTTTTTTGTTGTTGTTGATAATGATGATGGTGGTGACGAATGATGATGATGAAGAACATTGGTCTCGGTAGAGAATTACACAACAGGCCATAACTTATCTTGAGCAACTATGAATTCAAAAAGAAGAAGAGGAAGAGAAAGGAGGAAGAGGATGAGAAGAAAAGAAAGAAGAAGAAGAAGAAGAAGAAGAAGAAGAAGAAGAAGAAGAAGAAGAACAACAACAACAACAACAACAACAACAACAACAACAACAACAACAACAAACCAGCAACAATAACATCTGACTACATTCCAGCAGCAAGCACCACCATCTTACTATTATGTGAAAACGTCATAAATACCCACACTATGTCTTTTAAAAACAGCAGCGTCACGTGAAAAACTACTGTAAAATTCTGTGTGACATGAAAATAATGACCCTCAAAACTGCCAAAGCTCTCATGCATTGACACCTATTATGTGTACTATGTTCTCTTCTTTGATATACATGAAAACATCTGCCATCCCTCTATTCAATCTTTCATCCATTCATTAAAACATACAAAAAAAAACTATACACAGCATAATTATTATTATTATGCCATCACCATTATTCTCTCTTGTTTCAACACACAAAAGCATACAGGAACAGAGGTACACTACCATAAGGCAAGAAAATCGTCTTGTCTGCGTAGATAATGGTGCTGGCAGACATAGTGTAATACTATGTTTCCCCAACATCAATATCTAAAGCCTTTATCCACACATGTACAATAGCATGTGCAGCATGTGCTGTTGACTCCAGAGAAGGTAAATTAATAGCCCCAATAATCTACCAGTGTAATACTTATAGACCAAGCATAAATAACCTGAATAGTTTGGAATTCATGCTTAGGAACAGATTTTTGCATTAAGAACTAAACATGCATGTCCATTATGATATATATTTACATGAAAACGTGGAAGTAAGTACGACATGTATACTTATTCAGATATATTTTTTAACAAACCAGATTCATTAGCTTTAAAGAGGTCACGAACAGATACATGTACAGTGAAGCTTGGATAATGCCTGCACCTTGGGACTTATAAACAGACGAATTAACCATACACGTATTCTTAGAGAAGAAAAAGAGAAGAAGTATCTATGTTTACGTACTATGCCTGTCTGTATTTAGTGTGCTCCACTGAACTACCATCTAGGAATTACCCACAGATCTAAGTATGCATAAACATGCTCATTATGTAAACTCTACACACAAGACTAGTATTATTCTAAAGCAAATTTTGCAAATCCCAATAGTCTGGATATGATAAAATATAGTCAAAATTTGATAAGTCATTATTACTTTTGCAGTATGGTGAATTGTCATGTTTTCGTGTCAAGAACATGACCAAAAATTTTGCAAAGGGAACAATAACCAAGTATGCCCTTGTGCATGGGAAAGTATACTTGTTATTGAGTTGCACTTAATATCAGACTCAATCTGAATAATACAATTTTATAGGAATAACAGATATGTGTACTGTATCTGAAATTCATACTTAACAATGAGGTATACTTAATACTGAGGTACATTTAATAAAAGCGTTTTGAGCATCCTCACACGGTATCAGTTCCCTGAGGTTTGAAGACAGTCTCTGGTGTTCTTAAATATAGGAAGAAGCACTTTTGGGTGGCTTGGAAGAATCCAGAAAAGGCAGCTCATTCTAGAGGACCATAAAAGGCATCAAAAAAACCGACCAATCTTTCACCTGAACTTGGAAATACAAGTGCATGAAGGCATAGATACAGTAGCAAAGACACAGGACATGCCAACCTCTACATTACCTCTGGGCACAAGATGCTCTTGTCATGTCACTGACCACTGCCCAATGGGGAAGATAAAGAGTAGTGCCTCCACATGTTCTCCTTCCTCCCCATGAGTTCCCTTACAGCGAGCTGCTCTCTAATCTCTTTCCCTTCAATTCTGTGAGGAGTGTCATCCATTATTATTCTCCCATTACCATGAAATGAATCATTCATTATAAAATTATTGATTCTGTCTTGGCAATACCTGACTGTTTTTAAGAGAGGAAGGTTTTGGGTTTATCAGTCTTACAATTACTCCCTCTCTTCCAAGCCATCTTCTTCCATCTCTTGTCTTTCAGAATATACTGTGGGCCTTCCCGCATGTTTTAGGATGAGGTTAGTCTAGACATGACCACCACAATGCCCATTCAATATCCAGGATCACCTCATGGTATCCCTGTGTTTGCCTTGTGTATCAATTCCCTATGGGACATGGGATTCATCTGGGTTATGCCAGCAAGATAACTTACTCTTAGCACCAAAATTAACAAAGTCCACATGGTGATTGGTCTTGTCATATCTTGTCTTCAAGTTCCTCCCTCTCTTCCTTCTTTCCCTCCTCCCTCCCCTCCACCCTTCTCTGCAAAAAGGATTGCCTATCTCCCTCATCTACTCGCCCCTGTTAACCTTGTTTGCCTGAGTACATGTGCTTATTGTATGTCAATGTCATGGTAATATCACTTGATCTAGTATAGTACAATGCACCTAAAAGATACAGAATGAATAACACTAAGAAAAAAAATACTACATAAACTACATAAATAAAACATAAACCTATTAATGGCCTTTCATACTGAAGCTTAGCTAATGTCTCATAGATTTGTAGAAAACTTTCTTCGTAAGTGTCTTGCACATTTATCAATCTCCCAGCATCCTGTTATCTGAATAGCTGCAATGGTTCAGTAATACATTATACTGAAGTTCACATAATAGCCCGTTAGTCTCTTCCAGGTTCACAACATGGCAATGCAATTAAGAGCAATGTAATTTAATTTTACATGATTGTACTATGTGCAAAGAAAGTCTTATATGTCACATTTGTTTGTTAAAGTTACTGGGTAGATAAAATGTCCATTCATCAAGTTACATTCATACACATGCTACTATCTGGACATATCATTCATGAACTGATAAGCACTCACTTGTGACAGAAAAAAAACCATAATGACACAGATGTCTTATAGTAACAAAGCCCTTTGCAAACAAAAGCATCTACATAAGTTCACTTCATCTTTGACACAGCAGACAAAATCATTTGAATATACTCTTTGACTTATTGAGAAACAGATCATGCTCTTCTTACCAATTCCAGAAAAATAATAATGATAAAGCATCACTGAAAAGGATAGCACTCTCCAGGCCTACCAGCTGTGATGGGCTGGTTTTTGATCGAAGTCGCACTATCAATCATGCATAAGACAGCGGATATAAACTCACTGATGATGTTATATGCATCGAACCAACCCTAATTGTCCATCATCCCCCTTGCAAACACTAGTATGAGATAAATGGTTACAAATGCTGTGTTTTCAAGATTCGCCTAAGGATTTTTCCACTTGGGTTCTTAGGGATTTCATCTATGAACTGGACACCCCCTCTGAGCCTTTTGGTGTGAGCAACTCTGGCTGTAAAGATAAATAGTTTGTACAGTGTATATTATTATCATCTCTGCAGATTATTTTATTTGACAAAGTCTGATTAAGAGTAATAGAAGTTATTTCCTTGAATGTCACATAATGTGGGCTTTTGACAACCCCTTGTCATCATAATTAATCACCATCATCATCATTTATCATCATGATTGTCATCACTTGTACAATGCTAACAAGCTAAAACGTTTCATCATATCAGCATTTGTAAAGAAAATACTATATCACAAAAAAAGAAATTATTAGAATCATCATTATCACCATCATCATAATCATCATTATTGTAACCTTTCCCTTCACCACCATCATTAAGATCATCACTACCATCTCTGCTGCTCATTGTGAATGTAAGAATGGCACACAGCTTTTCACCTTTTCCCTTGTAGGCTATCCGTACAAATTATCATTTTTCTCTTCACTCAAAGTTAAAAATTTGTTTGCTATTAATTACTCCTTGACTATGTCTTAATCCTATTTATCACTTCTGCCAAACTTTTGCCAAGCTCATTCTCTGGCTAATTGTGTACAGTCTTTCCTTGACCATTACCACTAACCTTCTACAAACTTGACAATTTCTTCCTCTGTGATTGTGGAGCCAGGATTCTTCACTACAAATGCCTTAGGAAGTTCTCCCGCCTCCTCGTCAGGAACGCCTATAACAGCAACATCGTGAATGTCAGGGTGACCCAGGAGTAAGGCTTCAAGCTCAGCAGGAGCAACCTAGGAATGATAATACAGAGTATTTTAATCAATAACTATGAACAGGTGTCCCACCATAAATCTGCAGGACATGATACAGATATTCACATTTTCATCTTTTCACAATGCCCTGGTAATGACTCTTGCCTTCCTGTAACCAGATGGAAAAGTACATTCTATTAGTATTCTATTCATTAAGAGGGAGAAATGTGAGCCTAGCCTGATAATTTGTTTTGTTGTTGCATATACTTGGGAAGTGTGTGGAATTTCCTTTCATAAATTGTTATTTTAATGAAACAGGAATCATTATTGCTATGAAAAGGCTCACAAGACAGAAACGCTCAATGAAATGGAAGACAGGCTTTGGAGAATTAGTATCTTTTCCTCTCAACAATATAATGTCTGCTTGATTAATGCAGAGGACCCAGAACAATTAATATCAGCAATATAATTCTTCACATTTCATGGTGTGTATAGTATTTGCCATTACCTGGCTGCCCTTGTACTTGATCAGTTCCTTCAGTCTGTCCTGAATATATATCAACCCATTCTGGTCAAAATATGCAATATCACCTGCAGACAAACAGAGAAGTGAATACTGGAGGCTTCACTTTCTTTTTCTGGTGGTTATACAAAAATGGTATCTTGTGCCCCTGCCCATTTTCTTCACCCATGAAATTTCCCCCAGTCCCTCCAAAAAAAAACCTTGGCTTTAGTATTTCCTTTCTTTTCCCTATTTCCTCTGACTACCCCACACCCAGTGCTTCCCTCTTCTCCTTTTCCCTTCTGTTTTCACTCTGTCTCCAACTTCAACTCTGTGATGATGCCCTTTTTATCATTTTATTGTGTCTTCATGAAAGTATAAGCCCACTGTGAAGTCATCACATGCACGATATACCTAATGGGTAAAGAATCAGCTTCTATGATCTTGGCATCTTCTAAAGTGACAGAGAAATTGGCAATGACAATCAGTGGCAATAGCAACCATCATCATCAGTATAACCATGGTCTCCTTTGTCACCATAACAACAACCAATACTACAATGGCCACTATCACTAAGATCACTACTGCAACAACCATTACCATTAGGATCATAATATCCATTATCAGCACTATTATTTATTCATTGGCTATCACTGCCGTAACTGCTAGCATGGTCATTTCTCTTTTCGTTCCCATCACCACTGTTTGTCTTACCTGTGTGCAGCCAACCATCAGGCTCAATCATCTCATCTGTAGCTTTTTGGTTGTTGTAATACCCTTTCATGACCTGAGGACCCTTCACACATAATTCTCCCTCTTTTCCTGGACCTAACACTTGGTTTGTCTCTAGATCAACAATCTGCTCAGACAATTTTAAAGATATATAAAATTCACAATCTGTCTTGGCACATTAAATTTCTCTGTACCATATGACTATGTGACAAGGACAAACACTGCACAACAATGACACAACCTCAACCCTCCAGGCATTTGTGGAATTGTGAGTTCAGTGAAACCCGCTAAAGCTGGACACGCGTAAGCAGGACACCCACTTAAGGGAGACGAATGCCTGGGGAATAGAATTTTTGCTATTTAAATGTATACACGTGAGCAGGACGGCAACCTGCTTAAGCGAGACAACTTGGAGCCAGATCTCCATAATATACACGCTGTTTATGACAGGAATGCTGCAAATTGACACTATCGTGCTGCGTCTCAGTGCTGATTACCTTTGCCCATCAGCTGAAAACCTGAGAGCTACAAGAAGCCTGTACCGACCATCCCGAATGCCCCCTTACATTACCTGAAAAGTGACTGACACTACCTCCCCATAGCCTCTTGTCAGGCAGTTGACATCCTAGCTGCTGGTCATTTAACCTGCATCAACGGATCAAGATCAGGTAAGCCCAGCCCCCTGTCAGCCACACTTTATCCTTTCCTCAGCTTGGGCAACGATTGACACTTACAAGCTTTACCTGTGCTATTGTACAACACTCGACCGGGGTGTCGTTCACATAGCCATGTAAAAATGCAGTTAGACTGCAATAAGTACATTTTAAACAGTACAGATACAATTTAAATCTGACTCCCTTGTCACACCTCAATAGCAACAAGTAATGATTATCCCTTAAAATTAGACGCACATCAAAAATAATTTTCCGTTTTTCAATACTTTTTTTTCTCTAAAAATTATATATTGGGCCCACCAAGTCAATTTTGCGAAGAAAGAGCATCCTTTTGTTACCGTGCGCATATGTAATATGACCCTATAAGGACAGCTAGAGTTACTGGGTTTGGCCCTTGCATCCAGAATTATTGCCCTTCCCCGATCAGCAGAAACCTGCGGTAAAATGCTGACGTCACTTACTTTCCAGCAGCTATAGACACCTGTACCTGACAATGTATTATTCAGTATTCCAAATTCGAACGTAAAGTTTGATAGTGTAAGCCATAAAAAGTATTCTGCATTTTTATTGCCTCAGCATGATTTTGTTTGGCATATCTACTCTTCACAGAGGAATTAAAACATTCATACCACCATGCTATCACCCGTCTGCAGAGCACTGGCTAGACAGCTTGGCCATGTGGCAATAACGTATTTGACGTAAGCTTATGGCCGCCACGCGCGCAGTGGTTGTAACGATTCGGACTTAGAATAATGTAACCCTGTGGGTTGTCTGGGGCCAGTAGAGGCATTATATCATTATGACAGACACTTGAAAGACTGTTTTATTGGAATAATAGGGTATCATATGATTTAATAAGGTCTGTAGGATGGTGCAGTCTTCCTTTAACTTGAATGAAACGCATGAAATATCTAAGAAATCACTTTATAATGGATAGTTCGCCTAAGTGAGATGCCTCCTTAGGGTGGACGATTCGTCAGGAACGGAGCTGTCCTGCTTAAGCGAGTTCCACTGTATTTTTATGCATCTTTGTTTAATGTTTATCTCCAGAGCAAGGAATTTCAGGATGCTGATATTTATATGACATATATATTCTTAAAGTTTCTTCATAATTACACTTGATACCATTTGTTTAGTTTCATATGAGCAAACATATAACTAAACAAGCAGCACTTTTTACTTCCTTCAGAGGTACCTAAGATACAGATGGATTTTGCTGTGCAGATGTATGAGGAGCATTCATGAAAAAGACCCATAACTTTCATTTATGTGTAGACTTGGATTTATCAAAATTTGGTCTAGGCATTTGTTGGCACTTGTAAGCACCACATTTTATATAATAAAACTGAAGATATGGGTAACTTAATGCCCCATAAAGCTTCTAAAGGTGTCCAATAATGAATGCTGGGAAGGGCTAAATAGTTGCTGAATCTACCTGCAGTAACATTTAAGAACCATTTGCAGATTTCAAATAAATATACAATCTGGTAAGGATGAGTAATACCTCTAGTCGAAGCTTCAAAGAAGTGGCAAATATAATAAGAATGCTGTGGTCAATCAATTTATAGTGGAAAAATAAATTTCTATTGTTTGCAGAAGAGATAGACGAACATAATGATGTAATGATATATAATTTGTACAAAACTCTAATTTTCAAAGACAGTATATTTAAAGCAGAAGAGAGAGAAAAAAATAAAGTGAATGGAATACAGCAGTTCTGGGGAAAAAAAATCATCACATTTTCACCATACGAGGTGGAAACTGAGAGCGGCCTTGCAATATGTAGTGAAAGTATTTCAATCAACCACCCAAATCTTTCTTTCAAGATATTACTTGGGCGCGTAAGTTTCATTCATAAAACAACATAAATTTCCATTGTGGCCCCTAATCACATTGGCAGCACCCACCTTTCCTAAAGTGTTGGCTACCATGGGCCCTATAGAGCCATGTGTCTCACTAGAATCCACATTTGTGACTGGGGATGTCTCTGTCATTCCATAAGCTGTGAAGATAAGTGAACAGGAAGGTTTAGAATGAGGTCAAACAAACAAACGGAACATGAAATTCCATAAGTGGTGGACAGCAACTTGCAGGTTTCACAACAGAAGCACTGCAACATCCCTTCAGGGTCAACAATATTTCATAAGAGTGCATAATGAAATCATAAGTCTTTAAGGGAAGACACTACCCTTATTCAGAGACTGTAATGCACGACTTGGTGTGCAACTTATCGCCATGTGTGCACTGGATTTCTATACAAAATTGCACACCAAAGTGCTGAATGGTGCATTCTTGTCCCTAAAGAGTGATGATCTTAGGACAAGTGTTATTAGCTATGACAACAGTTGTTCGAGACCAGATTTCACCCACATATCTTAGACATCTTTATGCGTGATCCTATGAAGGCTTTTTTAAAATTTTTGTCTTGACGCAGAATTATCTGAAACTATAAACACCCTTTGATTTTAAATGAAATAGTCTAACTATTTTTCTAGATAGTAACTCGTGGTGTCTTCCCATAATGACACTAAAAATATTGTACTATTCATATGACGAATATACTAAGAAACTCAAAGGTTCGCTACTGGACAAGTGTAAATTTTGAATATCAGTGCTTGTTTTGATTCTAGCAGCAACACCCTCCACTTACCTTGATTAACAACTAATCCATGGTTGAGTCGCTGTAAAAGCTCTTTGGTGACATCAGCTCCTAAAGGTGCTGCCCCACAGATGATTTTCTTGAGCGAGGTGAGATTGTAGTTTGAGACAAGTGGGTTCTTGGCAAGAAACACCACCAGAGGAGGAACTAGGTGAGCCATTGTTATCTGAGAAAGACAGAAGCACTAGAAACAATTCACCACTGTCACTGTCCTAAAGAACTGATGCTCTATCTCCACATGAGTCCACAGCAGCAACTTTCAAACAGAGTTACTACAGCCCAAAGACCTGGTTTTCGTGTCAGTATAGTTAAGTATCATATAATGGTAGATCTGTAGATTACTCATACCAGTAACAGGTACCAAATCAGAACATTATCTCCTTCTTAAAAATGCGAGTGTCAAGCCATGGCCAAATGTAGATGATGAAGGGTTAACTTCTTCACTTGCATGAGACTCTGGTCAGTCACCACACTTGTAAACCATAGTTTGGAATGAAGCAAAAAACAAAAGGGCGTGAGTATGCTGTTGTTATTTTCACTGATACCTCCACCTGAGGATGTTGTCTTCCTTTAGGATATCAGTTTGGAAGTATATGTTATAATTTGTAATACTGGATATTATCCAATTTTTCTGGTACAATCACGGAATAGGACCGATCTTGTAGTTAAACCAGTGACTAAATGAACTGTATCAATGCAAGAGCGGTCCTGTCCCAGGAGATAGCCATTTTTCTTTTGCGCTTCTTGGGCAAGGGACAATACTTTAAGAATTTCAGGATCAACCTTCTTTTTTAAATTAGTTCCCCCCTCTCCCCCACATAGATTACCAGGGCATCATTTCATCACAGAGTGATTTTCAACACTTACCTTCCTGTCCTGTAAACAGCTCAGAAATATTTCTGGCTTAAATTTGGGCAGATAGGTGAGTCTGGCACCTCCAAGCATCACAGCAAACTGCACCACAATCATGCCATAGATATGATACAGAGGAAGAAGACCAAGGCAGTGGTAGTCTGGAGTGACTGTGGACGCAGCACTGGAATACAGTGACAAAATGTACTTGGTGAACGTTGAAGGCTGAAGCTACACACTGAATAATCCTTGACTGACATAACATTGTTTTGCTTATAATGATAATACTGTATATCCTCAGCACTTCAATAAACCAGGGTAGTTTTAGAAGACACTGTCATTTTCCATGCTAAATTTCACATTTCAGGTGAATTACAGAAAAAAACTCTCATAGCAAAGCCTTCACTCACTCCAAGCAAGTTAAACTGCATTACCCATGTACATTGTGTTTATCATATTTTCAGATACACCAAGACACAAGACTAGATGACAGAACTGCAAATATCAACTGAGCTAATCATATGGCCAGCTTAATGAGAGAGGTTAAACCAGGATTAAAAGACTTTCACTCAGAATTAAAAGTACAAGCAATTATGTTTTCAGAATGTAAGACAGATCTCAAAATGTGCCAAACTACTCAATATCTCAATTTCTTCAAAATTACAGTCTCATTTTATCACTTACAAAATTTGCATGCAGTTGGCCAGACAGTTGTTGTGTGTCAACATAACCCCTTTAGGCAGGCCTGTGGTCCCACTGGAGTATGGTAAGGTATAGACATCTTCTAACGGATTGATGTCTACATCTGGGAAGGACTTCCCATCATCATCCAGTAGAGTCTGGAATGGCTGGAAGCCAGTGGATTCCCCAAACACAAACAAAAACTGCAAAAGATGTTTGGCCATATCTGACTCACTGGGCAAAGATGGAAAGGTATTTCCAGCCATATATGCTGTGACCCACACTATGAAGATTTATCATTTGATCTCTTAGCCCTTTTGCCAATGGCATTCTTTTTACGAAAATCACAGCATTTTTAAACCCTCTTTACCCTGAAGGTACCTTTAGTAATATCCCTTCCACTTTGACAAGATGAAAAAGAGCATCTGATTACCATTTGTGCTGACATTTGTGTTTCAGGATATATAGATTTATGTCAAACTTTGTCCTTGTATCATTTCTCTCCACTTCTAAGCTTGTCACAAGTATGCATTAATGGTAGTTGTTGAAATACACTTTCAACTTGATATAGCCACACATGGAACAAATTCAGTGATGATGCCTTTGGTTAACGTGAAGACTTGACACTAACCTTAACTTTATTAGGAAACTGTTGATTTGCCAAAGCCTCCTTAACTACTTCTGTCATCTCAGGTTTAGTGAATACTGCCAGAGAACCATTGTGGTTTAACTGCCGACTCAGCTCCTCTGAAATTATATCAATACATGTATTTCTAACCCCTATCCTGGACTCAATTCTACTAACACGTGTAATGAGTTATGAAAAGGAATTGAGGAATCAAGAGGAGACAGTGAAAAAGAAAAATGATCATAGCCTAAGTATCTCCAGTCATAACAGATCAGCAAACACAGTATGAAATGAGATAGGCCAATGGTGACAATGCTTAATACTACAGGAGCTGTTGATGATGTATTACAATTATATAATCTTTGTCATTCCTATGTGAACTTCATGTGCCCAGATTTGAAACTGGAATTTGTTATTGACTGAAACACTAAAACTTTTCATCATTGATGACAATGACAATACTTATAATTAAAACATATTATTTAACACAAATTACCAGAGTTAGCTAATTAAAACTGCCACGTTTCTTAAAGCTTTAATGCGGATGACCAGAATTAGCCTGTAAACATGATAAAAGTATTCTTTAAAAATGTAAATTAATTTCTTTGTCTCCAGAAATCTTCATAGGCAGTTTACAGCTTAATATAGAATAATATATTATAGCATAATATAATGTATATATATATACACACATACAAAAGTGCTGATGTTGCAGACTTCTTCAAAAATGAAACCTATCTAGATATAAAATAATTGACAATGATCCACTCAGCTCAAATGGAAAACCTACCCTCCCTGAATGAGGTGAGGTTGATGAACCCATAAAAAATAAGAAAGACTGACACCATAAAATAGTATTCTGTTTAACTGCAACTTTTAAATTCTCACAACATTTGTCACATATGAGAGTACTGCATTTCAATTTGTGAAGTCATTAGATAATCACAGCTCCTCCCATTTTTCATGCTCTCAAGGAGTTATGTTTAAAAGGAGCAGCATTTAACTCCAAACAACCAACAGAAATTTCATAAGAGAGGACCATACCCACTAAAGAAAACACGTAGTGTTATGTCCCCTTAGAAATCTCTGCATGGGGGTGTACACTGTGAGGGACACTAAAATATGCCAGCACAACAGCGAAAAGCTGATGATGGTTGAGGATGTAAAAGTTACCTGCAGTGAAGGCAGGATTAGCAGGAGAAAACCAGATTCCTGTAGCAGAACAAGCCAGCATGAGGACTGTAAAATCAACTGTATTGGTAGAGAAAGCAGTGACAACATCTCCCTTTCTAAAACCAAGTTTATGAAGACCACTGGCTACTTTAATGGTTTTTTCTTTCAGTTGACTGTAGGTGTACTTTTTGCCAGTCAGGAAATCTTCCTGGAAAAAAAGGGCATATCTGAGTAATCTTCAAACTGTAACACAAAAGACAGTGAGATCTCATAAACTCAAAATCAAGGTAACTAATTCATAATTTCCAATTCATGACGAATATGTACCTGAATGTGAAGTAAAAATTTAGTAAAGTCTTAAGATCGTAAATTCTTAAGATCAGGACACTACAATAATTATGCAAGTCTGTGAGTACATAAAGCAGTCTAAGACTGTTAGGTCTTAAAGTAATATGATGACGATGACAACGATGATGATGATAATGAGGCAACAGCAATGTCAATGACATATACTGTATAAAGGCAATGATGATGGCCTAGTTGAGTAACCAACTAAAGGCTGAGAATGTGATATAAGTCTCTCTGCACTGTCTTTGGCCTCTTTTTACCTTAATATATGCTGGCACTGGCAAATAATAAACAATAAAAACTCTGTTGTTGCATTCTTATGAATGCACGGTTTATGGGGTTATGATGATGTTGTCATGTAATTTTTATTTAAGTCTATGGGTTATAAGACAATCAGCACTTTTGTTGTTGTGCCTTGTTTGTAATTATAAAAGGCAGTAGCTTATGTGACATACCAGTATTTTCTGGTCCCTGTGTTAATCAGCCCTTCTGTGCCTGGGCTCCTTAGTCTCTCCAACCCTCCCCCACCTCCCCCCACCAACCACCATCATTCATGTATGTACTCCATTCCGATTTACGGAGAATCTAGCAAAGCTTTATTATGAAAATTCCCAGTTGCATGGTTTACCGGGAATCCAGACTTGTAAAGTTAAGAGTACAGTTCCTTCCCCTTTAACGAATAAAGATGATTAATTTATCCCTCTCTCTAAACACCAAAATGATTTATCACAAACAATACACTTGAGGAGAGTTTTTCCAAAACTCAGTAAATGCACTTTCATTGAAACATGAGTTGATGGTGTATTCAAACATGCATTTCATTCAAAACCTTATTAAGCTCAAAATCTGCACTCCATCAAAGTTTACGTCATTTAAAAAGTTAATAAAAATTATTATATGTGTGAAGAGCAATTACCTTAATGTTATTTCCCTTTATTAAAAAAAAAAATTCAGATACCACATACTGAAAAGACGTTCCTCAATTTATCTGTGAAATGCAATGAAGTACTTTTATCATAGCATATTAACAGCGGAGATGGTCAAATGAGAGACATCAAGACTCACTATGGCATCCAAGTCCCTGAACTCATCACATTTCTGGAAGATGAACTCATGAAAAGGCAGGTTGGTTGGGATGTCCAGGTCTGGGATAGGACTATGAACAATATGGTCAGGTGATATCAAAGAGCGGGGAGCTGTTGTTGCGGCCGTCGACAAAAACCGTCGTGATGAAGTGGATGCTGGTGGAATAACGTGCTGACAGACATGTTGGGAAATTATGCATCGCTCAGCTATGGACGTCAGCAGACAGGAGTGAGGAGCACACGGTCCGATATTGTGTTGGGGTAACAGCCTACGAAGGCACTGGTAGATGGAGTAGCGCATGCTGGGATGAAAAATACACACTAGGAACATTTTTTTAAAAATTAAAGGGACAGGGGTAGATCTAAAAAAAACAACAACAAACGGTAAACCACACGCATTTTTCTTCCGCCTCACCATTTCTGAGAAAACACCGCTAGAATGGCGTTTTTTTTCAGCCTTTTTATGCCGTCATTGCCCCGTCTTTCTTTGTGTTGTGTGACGTCATAAAGCGAGAAAAGCCTGCATATGATTGGTGCAAACGCATGCGCAAACTATGCCTGGACCTGTCGTCTGTTAGGCTATCTCACTTCTTGACATTACATAGCACAAGTAATGGCGGTGAGCGCTGGTTGAAAATTCCAACATTCCTATGGTATTGGTATTTTCATAAAAACTGTCGGGGTCAAAGGAAAAATATACGCGGTTTAGATTGTATGAAAAAAAAAACAACACCAAAAACCAGTGAGCTCAAATTAGACTGGCAAGTAAATAACTACCCCTGTCCCTTTAATAGGTATGCTTACATTTACATGCATGCATGAGAAATATACGTTCTGCATAGAGAATATGAAATATACTAGCACCGAACTCTAACTGCCAAACCCAGCACACTGCCTCTGTCTCTACCGACTAATGCAGGAGACTGTAATAATCATCAGCATAATTTAAGAGATAACCAGCTCATAGCATAAGAGGGACAAAAACAATAACAAAACAAAACAAAATATAAAATCGACACTGATAACATTAAATAAAGCAGACGGGCTTTCAGCAGAACGCACGAAATTGCCACACCTGATAATGCTTAGAAATCTGTTATAAAAAATTCCTGAATCCTGGTCTTATCGACATCAAACTTCATTTGCTCCCAAATTCTATGAAAGCTGGTATGAAACCTTCCGAGTAATCTTGCTCATAAGTTTCAGGTTTCAAGTATTTCATTTAGACCAGTGGCTAATCACAACACAGTCATGTATATCAATCATTAACAAGATAATCACTTCTTAAAGTATTATTTTTCACTAAATCACCCTTTTTCTCATCGTCTGTCTGTCTGTTTGCCTGTCTCTCTGTCTATCTGTCTGTTTGTTTGTCTAATAAGCAAGCAAGCAAACGATCGAGCAGGCAAACAAGCATACAAAATAATGGATCAAATGAATCATCACTATCATCGATCAGCCATTGCTAGAGAGCTTACTGACAGTTAGAAAAGTAAACTACATTTGCCTTTGAGGCACTAAATACACTATCCAAAAAAGAAAAAAAAACCAAAACTCCGGATAGTCGATTACGTAGTTATTGTTCTTATCGGGAGCACCACGGAACAGCGCTCTTTTTGACTTCTTTGTTCACAGAACAATAGTTTGTGAATCAACGGAACAGCGTCAATATCGTCCCTATAATATCGGTGTAATAATCGAAATGGTGGGTAGAACGATGTGATTGATTTTGGCGGAGGTTCGTGCAACTCTTGAATGCTTGATCATATAAACATTTCCCCACTGCGTTTTATACAAGCTTGAGTGTCAACGGCCGCATTAGAAATGTTTATATTGCTGATAAAAATGACGATAAAATGCAGTTAAAAGTCACAGGCAAATATACAAGACTGGCAGCATTTTGTAGGCAACTTTCTGCAGAAATTCGGTCTGGGGAAATTTCTTCGTTCTTGTACTTGGATTCCTTGACCATACAAACCTATATCTAGAATTTGCAATAATAGCCTACTGATATCATTATTACTTCAATAGTTATTCACAACTCTCTCAGAGCTTACACTGCGCAAATTTCACACTTTAACAGTATACACACAGTATATTTTCTATCCTTTGAATTTTACTTGCAAAGGCATTAAACAGGCGTCCTAATTATACACTACAAAGTCTTTAAAAGTAGCCACAAAACTGAGCAATGGTTAATGCAAATTACAAAAAAATTTCTGACCCCCCCCCCCCCCCCCCNCCCCCCCCCCCCGCCATGGGCGCCAAATACCCTAGGTACGCCCCTGGAAATACCTGAATATTATTTTTTGTCGTGTCTGGAAATGACAAGCATGTCGAGAATATCAACTCGGTGAGCTAAACAGTTGTGGAATTGACTAAGCAAATGTTCATCTAGTATGTGTATTCAAAGGCGTACTCAGTACAATTGACGCTGTTCCATGGATTTCGAAAGGGCGCTGCTCGGTGGTATTGTTACGTCAGGANCTTTTCTTTTTTTTTTTTTGACCGACCTTTCTCTCAATCACACACCTCCCTCTTTCTCAAAGAATTAACTCCTTCATTGCCAGGAATCACACATAAATTCTTCGAATCACAGCATTTGAACCAAATCTACATAGACATAATCAATTTCTGTAAAGAAGGAATAGTAGTGCGTCAATAAAATGAATAAAGCGCAGTGATAATGCAGCTTTTTCGTGTCTTTTTATAAAGCTGCCATATTACAAGCTCAATAATTTCTCAGACATACGAGAGTTGTCAAGAGGTCTGTACAAACAGACTTAAAGGTAGCCCCAGTGCGCTGTGTTATCTCAGTGTCCTCTATGTCCCCATATGCCCTTCCCCTCCCCCTCTCCTTTCCACGCAGTCCCTTGCCCAGAACACATTTTCTCGGGTGATCCACAGACGAGGTATGCTTGGATGCAAAGGGCCTCTATATGCCCTTCCCCTCCCCCTCTCCTTTCCACGCAGTCTCTTGCCCAGAACATATTTTCTCGGGTGATCCACAGACAAGGTATGCTTGGATGCAAAGGGCCTCATATGCCCTTCCCCTCCCCCTCTCCTTTCTACGCAGTCTCTTGCCCAGAACACATTTTCTCGGGTGATCCACAGATGAGGTATGCTTGGATGCAAGGGGCCTCCATATGCCCTTCCCCCCCCCCNCCTCCCCCCTCCTTTCCACGCAGTCCCTTGCCCAGAACACATTTTCTCGGGTGATCCACAGACGAGGTATGCTTGGATGCAAGGGGCCTCCTAGTACCCTTTGGCGGCTACTGCATATTATATACATGCATCGCAAACTAGTAGTGGACAGTCATGGAAAATGTACACATGTATGGATACTGTATGGGCTTACGGTTTGAAGGGATTGGATGAAGTTAAATAACACTGTGCTCTGTATCCTCTCCCCTGCCCCCCCAGTAGTATATTAATGACGGGAGACACCCCCGTCCCATGGCTCTTAAGATAAGGGGACCCTTATATAGCAAAAAACGATAGGAGGAGGTGCTAAGAGGGTCCAAATGAGCAGTTGACATAAGAGCCGGCTCATGAAGATAATGATCAGTTCTTGAGATCAATTCTTGAGAGCAATTCTTGAGAGC
>JAWQUT010000031.1:1036071-1051220 GCA_033807755.1 Ellobium chinense
CCCCCCCCCCCCCCAAAAAAGCATATCTAAATATGGGATCCACCTTTGACACGTAGAGTTAATGCAGAGATAGGTCTAGCTTAAGCGTGAAGAGAACAGATGGAGGTCTAGTTCGAAGGCTGGCTGCGGTCAGTGTGTCCCAGCAGAGGCGTTAACTCCAACTTTGTACGAAGTACTAATCTCTTCGGACAAAATGATAAGTCGTGGCATTATGTGCTAACATACCGTACAACAGTCGAATCTGCAAGCCCAATTACTTTCGTTCTCTATAGGTAATTGTCTTAAACATACTGATTATAGTCTCCTTCCATAAAAGACTGGGCTCTAAATGGTAGAAAACAGAAGACGAAAAGCCTTTTCTTGTTGGGTTCTCAAGAAGTTGCAGGAGTCGCATACTTCTGGTACAGTCGCCTAGCTTGAGAGAGCTGTTGTTTTTAAATTGGGCAGCAAAACTTTGTGAATAAAATCTACATAGATGTCAAATACGTAGAAGTCACCTCATACATTTATGCAGCACCTTTTGCTTTGTTTTATAAAGTTTGAAAACATGACAAACATGAAGGTTGTCACATGTGTTGATTGTTTATGTTTTTGATTATTTACGACTATGACTGGTCTTTGAGTAATTCGCAAGGCCCAAAGTCGTAGTCAGAGAGAGAACTCAAAGACCATGAATTTAGGCCAGGGCTTGGGAAATACCGCCAGTACTCTTGAGTACCGTAGCATAAAAAATGCTACGAGCTGCGCATTTTCGAGGAACCCCGAGCTAAATTCTTGCGATCCTTCTGGTGAAATGGGGAATCCTAGGCTAGATTTCTTGTTCATGCACATTTCATCTGCCAGCTCTGTGATCACACTACAGAAGGCGAATTTTGCAACCCGGTGTCAGCTGATACTGATAGGCCGGTAGACGACACAAAAAATCATGCATCGGTCATTATCTGTAACAATGGTCACGCAGCTATCGGATGGCAGAACCCGAGGCGCCTCGTTCTATGAGAGAACATTGCAGGAGAAATTCCTGATACTGACACAGGCGTTGCCAGCGATTATTTTTTTTTCGGAGTTGGGGCACTTGGGATCGATATTTTGTTTTAAAGAGGGGAAGGGGGAAGGTAACCGCGACCTCTGTCTGCTTTATATCCTCTGGTCGCCTTTATCATACTTTATCTTAATATTAGGCCTATTCTTCCTCACTTTTTCTTCACTATCTTATTAAATCACGTCTTTCTCACACCATGCACGCAAAAATAGCATCAGTTCAGATCCAGATCATTTCATTCAAAATAGCTGTTAAGTTCAGATTAAGTTCATGCGAACTGAACTTAAGTTCATGAATTGCGTTCATACGATCTCAGTTCTGCCCACCACTGAGTATTACATGCGATGCAGGTTATGTACACAAAACCAGCGTATCTAATGTCCACTGGCCTATTTAGTGTTATGTGGCCATGAGACTACGAGACACATGTGTTCTGGTCCTGCCGATGTGGCACTGGGTTTCTATCTGGAGTGTCTGCCTACTTGCATCACTAGAGTCTAGGGGAAAAAAGATTCAGGTCTTGACTATCGAAGTTTCATGTCACTCTGATTCCCTTCAATAGTATCAGGTAAGCCACAACAAACTGAAGTCTTTCATTTACTTCAATCTTTTCGGGAGAATGTCATAACAGAGATTATTATATTGGTTGGGCACTGACTCGTTTAGATTCTCAGACCTTGTTGAACTTTCAAATACTTACAGCTCGCAGCATACGTCAGGCAAGTCGTTACACACTTTGTCCGCTGTCTTACCTTCACATTTTCAGTAGACTGTCATTATTCATTTCGACTGCCTACCGCAATGTAGATTGCATTTTAAAATTTGCGAGAGAAATCAGTATGATAGTGATATGATATTAACAATAGCGGACTTGGGATTTGTTATTTATTGTTATATTTGAAAGGATTTGAGAATATCCTGAAGAAATCTGGTCTGCTGCACTAATAACAATATGAAGTCGCATGAGAGAGCATGGGCCTGGTAAAGAGACATATTAACCTTGTTGTTATTATATTATAATAGAGATGTATGAACTTACAACACATGTTTTTACATTATGTGAATGATAATGATGAATGTAATGATGATAATTATACTGTTTCATTTTATAGATAAAGGCCTTAGAGCCGAAACGTTTAGAAATAATTTTCGGTCTTATTTCTTAATTGGTTTTTAATAAATTCCTTGAATTAAGGCTTTAATTTTTCTCAGTTTTAAATGATAAGTATACCGATGATGCTGTTGTTGGCCTAAAGGGTTTCTTTCAGGGCAAACGTGCTGTTAGCTCAGAATTGTGGTACTGAATTTTATTTGAGCATCGCTACATTTAAATCTTCCCCTCAGTTTCGTTGGTGATTACAATACTTTAAAAATCTCTTTAGCTCCTTTGAACACCATTTAAGGTTACCCTATCACGTTTCATCATCTCAAAGGTGGGTCAGGGATAACTTACACAAGGGTCAGGAGTCATCCGTCTCTATGCTGCACTGTTTGTTATTCCATGTTACTTATACAGCATAAACTTGGTTGTGTTTACAACATGAATAACTCTTTGTAGACTTTTCTGTCAGCATGCGTCATTCATTGTACCATCAACTTCGGAGGCTGGTGTCCCAGCACAGTATTGGAGGACATGTCCCTCTCTCCTGTCTGCTGTCACCTTATGTCGAACGATGCACCGTTTCTCAGTACACGATTCCAGCAACATCCGCTTCCTCACGACGGTTTCTATCGACAACAACCCGCGATGTGATCTCGCCAGAGAATATAATCCGAAGTCCTATCCCAGACCTGGACATCCCGACCAACATGCCTTTCCATGAGTTCATTTTCCAGAAATGTGATGAATTCAAGGATTACGATGCCGTTGTGAGTTTTCTTTTTGCGATGTCTAATATCTAATATATTACTGTATTTATATGCCTAATATCATAGAGACTAAGTATGTATGGTGGTAGACCGTGATGTGAGAACTCCAAGGAGTTGAAAATGGCCTCGAACAATAGGGCCAGCCAGGGTATGGATATGAGACTTACGGTCGTCATTATTACATGCCTTGTGTTCCTTTCCTTAGGCACTCGAACTGAGAACAAACTATTTTGGGGTAGATGGATAGGTGAATGAGATTGGTTATGCCACATTGAAACAATTACTGAGTCGGGCACAAGTGTGTCAGTAGGAATATGTTAAGATTACAAGACAGATAGTGAGGAGACCGTGAGAGAGAGAGAGAGAGAGAGAGAGAGAGAGAGAGAGAGAGAGAGAGAGAACAAGAGAGAGAAGAATAACACAATTTTGAGGAATACACCCATGCGTTGCAGAGGATAGTAAGCAATAACAACAAGAACAATAACAACAACAAATACAGGAGGTACATCTGATACTGGTGGGAGGGGAACGTGGGAGAGGGAGGTGGAGAGGAGGGTCCTAAAGTGCCTTTCACGTTACAGTATTTCACTTTCAAGTGTCCTTTGATTAATTATTCGCGCACTATACTATGCATTATCAGAAACTTAATTACAAAGGACCTCTGACATTCTTCACATTCAGACTTAGAAGGATGAGGGTCTTTCCGTGATGGTCCTCTCATCACCAGTAAACCCTTCAGAATACGTCCCTTGGTTAAGCTGACCACCACTTTAGCTCGGTTCATTTTCTCGTTCAAGAAAAGGGTTAACGGAACCCACGGACAACAAGAATTAACATACTTGGTTAAAAGGTGACCATTTGGCTATGGTACCCGTCTTTCTAGGAAGATTTCAGAGTGACCATATTGATGGGATATTGCACCTTCTTCCCAGGAAGACTTCCTGACTGGCAGGAAGTACACGTATGGTCAGTTGAAGGAGAAAACCGTCAAAGTGGCCAGTGGTCTCCACAAGCTTGGCTTCAGAAAGGGTGATGTCATTGTCGCTTTTGCCACAAACACTATTGACTTTACAGTTTTGATGCTGGCCTGTGCTGCCACTGGAGTTTGGTTCTCTCCTGCTAATCCTGTCTTCACTCCAGGTACCCCACAATGACTAACACTAATAGACTAGTTGTACAAATCATCACCACTATCAATGCTGAAACTTGATGAAAGTCCAAATTGAAATTTTTGCCAAGACATACCTAATTGAATGAGGAAAATAAACAGGTATCATATCCCCAGCCTGGACGATAACATTCACTCCATAAATAAGTGTCAGTGTTAACCAGAAATGCTTGTTTTTCTAGACCACATTACTACATTGTTAGGATACTGAAAACTGGGTTTACTCCAAAACCGCATGACGCAGGGTACCTCTGTGGCAAACAATTAAAAGTTTTATTGCTCTGTGCTTCTGTAGGGGAATTGAGTCGACAGTTGAATCACAACAGTGCCTTGGCAGTATTTGCTACATCAGAACTGACAGGAGTGGTCAAGGATGCTTTGGCAAATCAAGAATTTACTAACCAAGTTAAGGTAAACCAGAATCAAGAGATCAACCATTTGACTGATTCTAGCTGACCGTGAAGACACGCCTTACATCAGGCATGCTATCATAGCAACAAATGTTAGGAAGATAATTCTACAAGGCCATCGTTTGGGTGCTACTGGTACTTGATAATCATAAGAAATGCTTGACGGCTCTGTAAAGACGTGGATGGTGACATTATTTAAATTAACAAACCCAGACTTCTTAGAGAATAAATTTGGTTACTACACCATCTGCCATTTTAGCTTACTTTGTTTGAGAAGGCTAAAATGAGTAGTCAAGCCACATCCTCAGAGCTAGAGGTGTTTACTATCACAAATATGTTTCAATAAATTTACGGTCAGCTTCGTACCTGACACCTTGAAGCGTCGTTAAGATTGATTGTGTGAATAGTTATATAAAGTATTGCAAAGCATGCCACTCTACATGCAATGCTCATCTGGACGGTGGACATGCCTAACTTAATTTTAACGAAATTAATTCAAACAATCAAACACACTACGAGAAGATTCTAAATAATTAGGCTTATACTTTTGCAATAGTTCATTTTCTGCAAATAGTGTTTCAGCGAATAATATAATAACAACTATCGCAGTGTGTGATTTTTAAAAAATAGTTTTTGGCCGAAATTCATTTCCAGAATGTGTTTGTGTTTGGGAAATCCCCTGGCTTCCAACCATTCCAAACCCTTCTTGACGACGATGGGAGATCTTTCCCAGATGTGGACATCAATCCCAAGGAGGATGTATTCACCTTGCCCTATTCTAGTGGTACCACAGGACTGCCCAAAGGAGTCATGCTGACCCACTACAGTTGTCTGGCCAATTGTATGCAAGTCTTGTAAGTGTTAGCAGGCGCGGCAACTCAATGAACCATTGCCTGGGAATTTCTGGATTTGTGTCCCTCGTTGTGCTGAACAAACGAAGCAAGACAGAGCTGGTAATGATATGAACTTTAAAACTGATAGTTCAGTGAGGGCGGCGTCCTTTTTGTAATATAGGTTGGTTGAAGTGTTAACAAGCAGTAGAGTTAAGAGAACCAGCTCATTTTTTTTTTGCCTTATCTTGTTCGGCCTGTGATGCTTGAAGACTATGAAATTCTGATATCAGATATATTCATGTCTTTCATTTGGCCTGCACTAATAATGAGGTGGCCACATACTATTGTAGTGGGCCCTGGTTGGAAGAGCTTGGGAAAAGCTAGTCGTGATAAAGGGCTGTTGTGCTAAATGAGGTGAACAAGAAAAAGATTCTGAGATCGGAGCTTGTGATAGTAGTGGGTATAGGCTACAGACAGTCAATGTCATTTTCGTCTTTTTCACGTGTTCTTCATCCACGCACGAAAGTCTGAGAGGAGCAAACTTTAATGCGATGGGAAAATATGGCAATTACCCTTCATTTTGGCTGGTGGTATTTTTTTAATGAGTATATTCATTATTGGCAGGGGTATGCAACGATGAAGTAAAAACGTCTTGGCTTCAACAAGTCAGAGAAGGAGGCTGTGCTTACAATTAGCAGCCCGCTTCAAATTTTTCTAAGTCTGAAAAAGGGAAGAGCACTGTATCAGTATCTGCTTTTTGTCGGAATACAGGTTCAAGAAAGAACCCAAGCAATCAGTGAAGAAAATTAATGAACGGTTTTACTTGCTTAACTACTAAAAATGTAAAGTGGCTTGACTTTGCCTATATAAAATAAAGCTCTAACTCCCTCTTTTCTACTACTATAGCTCATGTTCGACCACAAGCCCAGATGACCACTGCCTGGGTCTTCTCCCTCTGTATCACATCTATGGCATGACAGTGGTCCAATTTGCTGTGATGCTTGGAGGTGCCAGACTCACCTATCTCCCCAAATTTAAACCAGACACTTTCCTTCGGTGTATACAGGATAAGAAAGTGAGTTGAGTTTCAGTAGAGATCAATATATGTATGCCAAAGCTCCGAGCAAAAAAACCCTTTGGGTCAAATGAAAGAGATCAGACCCTCCCTGATGTCTGAAGCTTTTTAATTTGCATTTTATTTTACTGAAGAAGTGGGATGTCGATGTTTTCTTTGAGATCCGCAAAGGAAGCACTGCAAGTGAGGTGCAATGGTAGCCGAATTCTGAACATCTACAGGGACTTAAAGAAAATATTAGTACTTTGCCTACCAGCTATGCATTAGCATGCACAAATATACTACTTCCGGAACATGCATAACTTTGTAAGTCTCTTTATAGCATAGACCTTTCATATATTTTATGCAAGAAAAAGACACGTATATATAATATATATAGTAGCCGCACTGGGAAGGCCTATATGGTCAAAACTGGCCCTGAAAAGTTCAATGATTGGGATTCTGAAAAGATAACAGAAAACATGGAACAAAAGAAGATAACATAGAAAAGAAAGTTATAAATGATCAGAATGATTACTTTAAGGAATCTTTGGGCCCAATCTGGGTTTTGAGAGGCTGGGAGGAAAGAAGAGGTGAAGGAGGGAGTGTGACTCTACAAGTTTCTGTACGCCAACCTCCAGGCCAACATCTGATAACAGGGTATCTATCAAGCCTCACACTTAGCTACATATCTTCTAGAATTAAGGTTTAGGATAAACAAAACCCAGTACATGGAACACATACTGGTTTAAAATAGACTTCCTCTTGTTAAACGAAGCGAGTGCCCTTTTACTGGAATGGAAGTTGCTTTCTTTCCTAGATAACTACGGCTCATCTAGTTCCCCCTCTCGTCGTGTTTCTGGCCAAGAACCCATTGGTATCCAACTATGACCTCACCTCGCTCAATAAAATCATCTGTGGGGCGGCACCTCTAGGAATGGATGTCACCAGAGAACTGTTACATAGACACAGCCATGGGATTGTTGTCAATCAGGGTAGGAATTGGCTTTCACGATATAAAGGACTTTGTGACAAAACGCATTATCCATCAAACTGACTTTTTAATTTACTTTGCCTAATTAATTAGGTGGCTGTAGGAGTATTTAATATAGCCTATCCGTATATTTCCATTCCCTGGAATGACATCTCTCATACAGTTTTTTTGTCATTAAATTTCAGATTTCGTTGAAAACATGCTTTCATCTGTTATCTTTTGCTCGACCTCCCACCAGGGGTGAAGGGTCCGTATAATCAAATAATCACTGATTACCAGCCGAAAATGCCGTTGGTCGACCTTGGCCTTCGTGGCAAGTTAAACAATAACACCGCCGAATCCTATTTATTTGCTCTTTGTCAGGCCTACTCTCTCTTACTTTGACCTACGTTCAGAACCTGATACCCCTCAAATTTTCTCTGCTCTATTCACTGATTAATAGGGATAAAGAAGAACCTGGCCCCCCCCCTTCAGCCAAATATGGAGTGGCCTCACAAAAAAACTCAATGAAAGCAAGGAAATTCCACCGGCTAGTAAAGAAGAGCTGCTAATCAAGGTCTTCGCTTGATTTGTGGCACTTTCACCTATTGCGTTTTAATGTGATGCGGAACAAAAATAACATATTGGTAAAACGAGACACTGTTCTATAGCATTTAGTGAAATTCATTATTATCAAGGGCCTCTTTATTCGACAATAATTAACACTGTTGCTGATAGTGATAAGTGACGTGCCATCAGTCACAAATTTACGACCACTTTTATTTTTCGCTCAGTTTAGAAATGAATCCACACTTACAGAAAGCCACATGAACAGTCTCACTACACATATCTCCATTCACAAGCCCAGTGCTGGTGTTGCCACGTTGTCTATTTTATAGTGCAATGTAGCTGATTCCCAAAATCTTTGGTTGGGGAAGGCACCTTGGGGTAGATTTATTTTTTCATGAAGGAGGTTTCTGACTTTATGAAACAAACAAACAAACTTATTAAATACACATAAATTCTTCTTGGGAAATAACATGAATGACAAAACTTCTTGGAAAAGTAATTCAGTTGGCCCCCTTGTTCTCAAAACCGGCAAGGTTTGACGATGGCAATACTCATATAGGCCTACCCATTTGCAAAAAGGTGGGCTCGGCTTCATGGTGTAGACTGGGCCTGAAAATTACGTTTTCAATAAAATCTTGTTTTAGGTCTGGATATTTGGCTAGAGGTGGAAACAGGGGAGGGGGAGGGAGTCGTTGAGCATAGAGCGGTTTGTCCAAAGATGTTAGTCAGTCTGCTACCCAAGCAACCAAAGGTCATTCTTTTTAAAGCTTGACAGATTGCCACCCCCCTAAGGTCTGGATGGGTTTTTCCTGCAAGGTCGTGTTCCCAATGTTTTGTTTATTAGCCTAGGCCTGCTAGGTCTAGCCTAACTGGACCTAAATTCTACAATTTTGGAGCCATTACACCTTGGTGAGTGATAGTATAGGCCTACTTTGTGCGATCCTGGCCCTGTAACTAATCTGTACTTTTTTGTGCCTTTTCAGCCAACCTGTTTCTGACTACTCAACCTTTTGTTGTAGTTTTTCAGGAATTGTGATGATGCCTATGGATTTTTAAAGTCCATACTCTATGTTACAGTATCATACTGTGAACATCAAATGTGACTCTACGAACGGATATTATAGCACTATCGACTAATAGCACTATCGACTAATAGCACTATCGACTAATACCGCATACGTGACTATAAGTGACAAATCATGTTCAACTATGATTACCCTGTTGAGAAAGTCAGCCTTCGCCCCTGCCTCCCACTGGCGTTAAAGACATTTTGTCACAAAACTATTCATATAATAACGGAATGTTTATGTTTTCAAGTTAGAATATCTTTTGGAGAGTTGCGGCAGAGGTATGCATGAGCATATAGCAAGCCCTGGTGCTACGATCATATTGCAGGGTACAACAAATTAACAAAGTTATAAGCCTAACCTGCAATTCTATGATCGACGATCGTTAAACCAGGAAACTCCATATGTGCATGCCTATCTCAGCCATAACTCTACGAAGGAAATAATTATGTACTTAAAAGTAAAGGCATTTTTCATGAGGTTTATGAGGCAACGCCCGCTCACGCGACTTCCCACATGTAATACCCAGCAGAACTTCAGCTGCAAGGTGTCGGAAACTTAGAGGTGATTGTTTATCCATCTTGTTTATAATGGGACATAATAATAGGTTTTTCGAAATATTATGATGAAATCAACCTGTGGATATTCTGTAATAATATAATATAAGTTGATTATTATGATTGATATTTGGTGATAGTGAAATGAAACAAAATTATATTTCTCACACGACCAACTGGTAGAGGGAGTAGCGGGAAGGAACCTCGTGAGCTTTGTTTCACTTTACACCAATCAAGCATGCATACAGCTCAGCACATCCTTCAGGAATGCACAGTCTTTGCGGATCTAAGGAAACCGTTCTAACCAACGGAAGCTACAGTTACCACTAAGCTGTTGGGGATCCCTTGTGGATCTGCAGGGGACTGCACAATTCCAAATCCAGTATGGTATCACTGTGTGACCGAGGAGTGATGAAAAGAAGAAGAAGAAGAAGAAGAAGAAGAAGAAGAAGAAGAAGAAGAAGAAGAGAAAGAAGCATAGCTTATGAATGCACTTCTAAAATCTGTTCTTCTTTTCATTACTTGTCGACCAGCCTGTTCATGTACATATTAATATTATGCGGTCAGTCACTGTTCTTATCCTCAGTGTATGGCCTAACGGAGACATCCCCAGTGACGAACATTGATTTCACTGAGACTCACGGCTCTATAGGGCCCATGGTGACAAATACATTGGGAAAGGTGAGTCTTAGGTTTAAAACACAAATAATCGTCTTTAGGTTGGTGAGGATACTTTTAACGTAGGTATCAAATAGTGAGGAGAAGACAAGCAAAATAGCAAAATTCTTAAGATATTAGAAAACAACAGGTAGGGCATATTTTGGTAATCACTGGAAAACTAAATGGTTTCTTTGCTTTCTCAGTTCTCCTTTCTCCTCACTGTTTTCGGTGTTCCGTTGTTCTTACTGAAACAGGGGTTTCAAAATCTCTGATAGCAGAGACATTTTAAAATCTGTTTTGGGATATGACCTCATGACTTCAATTCGATTAGAATTCATGTCATGGGCATGTTGCCAGTTATTTTCATAATTATTATGGCTGATGCAGACCAATTTGCTTTGGCAAGACTGCTTAAACATGGATCATGATTGTTATTTCATTTCTTCATGTTGCACACAAATAAAATGATATTGCGGTCGAACATGAATACCTCGAACAAAATTATTCCCACAAACAAACCTTTCAGACCCGATTTGATTTCTCCATACTAGTGCTCCACGTAATCCTCGAAATTCGGCAAATTCGAACAAAATGTATTTGAACCTGAATTTATCCCTGCACGACTGTAATTTGTAAAGTTAACTCTCACTGTGCGAGGCGTATCGGGTTCAGCCACTTGCTGACTGCAGGTCTTTGACACCTATTGTTTTTTCATCTGTTGGCCCCATTAACATTTTGTGTTATTCTACATATACCACTGTGATTTGGGGAACTTTCTTCCATGGAGGTTAAAGTACTTCTTTTGCCCGATCTTTTGACGGGAAGGAAAATGGGGGTCAACGCCCAAATTTTTTTCACAAATGGTATTGTTACGGATCATGACAGCTCCACGCGTTCTCTGCCGGCTTTTTAGCTGACATCAAAATTTGATCGCTGCCTCAGATGGCTGGGACTGTCATACGAATTTATTTGACCGTTGTGCCTAGCGTAGTGGAGTGAAGATGAGAACCTGTTCGATGGTAGTATTACAAGGATTGTTGTTAAAGAGGAAGTTGAAGGGAATGAAGTGCTAAAGGCTGTTAATGCTGTTTTGAGCTGTGTCACTTCAGAGCGACGAGGGAGATTATTTATAAAATTTTCCGTTGTTCTGTGACAGATCATTGATTTGGAGACGAACCGGGCGTTGGGTCCAGAACAAGAGGGAGAACTGTGTGTCAAAGGACCTCAGATGATGAAGGGATATTACAAAAACCAGAAAGCGACAGATGAGATGATTGACTCTGATGGGTGGCTCCATACAGGTAGAACAGCCAATATATTGTATTTAACAGCCTATTATGATAATGGTAGTGGTGGTGATGGTGTTGAAGATGGCGATTGTGATGATTAAAGTGGTGGTTAGGACGATGGTCATCGTGAATATGGTGATAGCTCCATACAGGTAGAATAACCTATTATAAAAACTATTATGTGAATCTGTTCAGGCGTGAGGGTGTGCAGAAATCTTTTGGACCTGATACTGTTTGATGAAAAGATTGTACTTAACTGCCTTTTATAGATAATAGTGGTAGTAATGAAAATGGTGAAGGTGATGATCACAGTGGTGGTTATGACGATGGTTAATCAAAGTTAATGTGACTATGGTGATGATGAACAAGTGGTGCACTCTCCACCTACTCAAAACACCTCCTCTGCTAGTTTTAGAGTTCCATATGAGCAGAGCTCGCTGTTGTTATAGACCAGCTTTCTCAGCAATGATGACAATCATAATCTTTCATTCATCATAGAATTTCACATGGCACACAAGCCAGTGTCGATAGAGACCGACAATGTTGAAGGTCCGCTCGGAGTATAGAAGGAGAGGAGAGGCATGATGGGACAACCAATTCACTCATTTGAATTCAGTGTCACGCTCCACATCGGGCGCAATTTTTTTTTTATCGAATTTCACAATAAAACGTTTCATCATGCATAGTCTAGAAACTTCACAGAGCGCTAGTCTATTGTCTGTTTGAAAGTTAGTTAAATTCATATAAAAATTAATGAAAATTTTTAAAAATTCATATTGAAAAAAGTCTAGTATTTGAAATATGAAAGTGAAAGTAAATCCACTTGAGTCGAGACGCTGTCCAAGACCATTCCTAGTTCCTAGGCAGGATTTGCCTGCCGACGGAAACGATTGGATGGTGTAGATTTACTCTACCGTGCGGTTTTTTGTGTTTTTTTGTTACAGGTGACATTGCATATAGTGACAGAAATGGGCGAATATTTATTCAGGACAGAATGAAGGAGCTAATCAAGTATAAAGGCAGCCAGGTAAGGTGAAACAATGAGAATGATGAAATATTTTCATTGCAATGTTATGGCCCTTTCAGGGCTAAGATTTGGGCATCAAACTATCTATGTGGCGCATATAGATTTGGCCATAATGACTTGAGGGCAAGAACGCATTTCCATCATAATTTTCCATTTGAAGAACCTTACCCATCTGCAGTTTATTGTTTGCACTCACAGGGCTAATTTTTAGAATAAAGGGCATTGCAACATTACCATGCATGTGTGGTTTCTGATACGTACTATAAGGAGTGTTCGACTTAATGGGATTTAGCCTGTGCTTTAAGAATTATTGCCCGAACAGGGGAGTCTTATGGAAAAATGATGAGGTCACATAGGTACTAGCAGCTTCTATAATAATATTAATAAACAATTTTCCTACGCTTTAAAATAAGGTTGGGGTGAACAAATCTAACGCCGGGTTTCCATAGGACGGCTCACGACATGTCGGCACGCGACGTGTGACAGGTCTTGACCCCCCTCACATAGGAGACGCGACACGTGACAAGTTGGAACGGCATAGGCAGTCACACTTCCTTTCGTCAGCATGGATTCTTCTGATGAAGATGCCTTGATTGCGCTAGCATTGCTAATAAATCCAACCATTGTTAACCATTTTGACTGTGAAACCTGTTTATATCAAAATTAATAGAATATCGTAAACGGGGGGTGGGGGGGGGGGGAACTNGGGGGGGGAATTTACACAGTACAATGAACTAATCTGGTGGAAATTTACTATCAATATCTTCCCAAACTTGCTTTCTTTGTTCTTTGTTGTGGTAGTCTGCATTTTGGGGGTCCCAAATAAGTGGTCGGGCTCTCACAATCTCAATAACCTTCTTCATAGGTCCATGTTGAGTTCACCTGTCACACACCTCACAAAAAGTGAACAAATAGACTTTACAACACACGCGGTTTTCGTTACCGCTGTGCCGTGTCGTCCTATGTAAGGCGGTACTCTAAATCTTTGCGCCCACTTTGGTTTTCACGCGTGAGGTGCGTTGTGTGCCGCGTGTCGTGTGTCGTGTGCCGTGTGCCGTCCTATGGAAGCCCGGCCTAAGAGTAAAGTTCGATCCTGCAAATCAGGCAAAGTCTTCTGCATTATGATTGCATCTGCATAATATTTGACACATACATGTGGTTAGGGTTTGCACTGTGATATAACTGCTTAGTTAACCAAAAGTAAAGCCTAGTATCTTTGGCTATAATACGTTTTTACAAAATGAGTTTCAAGAGAATATAAATAAACTATCAGAGTTATGTTTCCATGTATTAAAAAAATATAGGAAGATGGAAGAGCAGAAACTATTCGGCAGTGTTTTTTGTTTGCCTAGAAATAGGTGGTTGGGGTGGGGAGGGGGAGAGGAGTAGGATGTGTGTGTGTTTTATGTGTGCATGTATCTTCTTGTGTGTGTGTGTAGGCCTATGTGTATGTGAGGAAGCGATTTTGTTTGTTTGTTTGTTTGTGTGTGTGTGCGTGTGTGTGTGTGTGTGTGTGTGTCGACGACGAGCAAGTTCGAGCTACGGCCCGAGATGCATTCGCTCTGCACATGAAGAAGAGAAAGGTGAATAGAGACAGTGAAAAGCATTTCGGGGGCTATGAAGTGGATGACAATTACATCTTAAAAAGAAACAGTCGAAAGTAGACTATAAATTAATTATCCCTGAGGATGAGGAGGTAGCCACTAGTACTGCAGACACTAAATATATTGCACAGTCTATTAAACGTAATAAAATTAAGGAAGAAATTAATCATTGGTATTCTCTGAAGCGGCAAGGTAGAGTGATTAAAGAAACTGCTCACACCAGACATAAATGTTCAGTCGCTATATTTAAGAATTATCATGTAAGCGATGCAGTAATCAAATTCGCTATGAAGGGCAGACTGCAGCTCTTAGAAACCAATGCTATTTTAAACACGTATTATCCTGAGAGCTTTGATAAGGCATGTGCACTATGTAACAATCCTAATGATACAAATTCTCATATTTTAAATGGCTGTCAACAATTTAGAGGAATGTATTCAGAGAGGTATGGCAGAATTGTGAATTACGTATTTGACCTATTGCATGCTAAACTTAAAAATAAGGCATAGGCCTACCAGTAAGTAACAGTAACATCCCAAATAGGCCAGACATATGTATCATGGGTGAAAGAACAAAAACAGCATTCATTATTGAAGTTTCTGTGCCATTTGACTACTTCATTGACCTATGTTTCCATGAAAAAATGTTAAAATATATATCTCTTAACAAAGAACTAAACGACAAGGGATATAATTGTAAAATAGTTGTGTTGATTGTCGGGTCTTTGGGGACAGTACATAAGAAGACAGCATCAGGGCTGAAAATGCTTGGTTTCTCGAATAGAGAAGTAAGAAATATGTGTAATTATGTTAGTATTAGTGCTATTATTGGATCATTTAGAGTGTGGAAGAGGAGATTGTTTGTTAAGTAATGGCTATATCTATCTAATTGCTTACTTGATTACATATCATTGGATTGTTCATGGTATTGTAAGAAGTCAAATATCAATAAAGTTCTTGATATATATATATATATAGTGAGAGAGAGAGAGAGAGAGAGAGAGAGAGAGAGAGAGAGAGAGAGAGA